>OY735208.1:24798680-24893680 GCA_963457665.1 Thysanoteuthis rhombus
TTTAGGGAAAAAGAATACAACTACCATCAAACTGTTAATAACTCAAGCAATAGTTGAGCAAATCAAACGAAATTTCATCTCTGTAGGACTTTCTTTTGCTAATTTGACTACGTTCACTTGTTTATCAATGGCTGATTGATTAATGTTTTTTCCAACTTGAACAATATTCTCATTAAGTCTGTAATTGAGATACTCTTAGTCGATCTTATACGAAACCCTCGGTGAAGATACTCCCACATACTGAAATTGAGATCAGGTGTTTCAGCCACCCATCACAGAGTCTTGAACCCATGAATGTTTTTCCACATTTGTGAGACAGTGCTGGTATAACACGGAGCCCAATCTTTAAGCCGTTTACAACAATCATTAGCTTTTGTCCAAATTGCCTTTCATATTAAAACTCCTACTCGTTTATGTTCCATCGTTCCATATATTTTGAGAGTCGCATTACTTCTGATTAATGACCAACCCATTTCATACATTTATCTGTGTACGTGTGTTTATATACTAACATATATGAATCATTAAACTTAGTTAAACATTTTCAGTGATTACATTTGGTCGACGATCAATTAAACGTAATATGATACGAAGAAAAATATAGCGTAAAATGGCTTGTGTAGTTCAGCTTGTTATTTGATCAGCCAATTTTTCTCGTTTCTATCTTTCACCAAGCGTTGTCTATACCAGCTGTTATGCCTAATTTCAAAACTATGAAAAAATCTTTTCTGATAAATTATGTTTATAATCTACTCGTAAAATCTTCTCAAAAGACTTTGTAGACTTTGCACGCGTTCATGACTAATATCCACGCGCATTTCCTTATATGGTTATTTTACCCGCACCTGGTCATTGTTCCTGCATTTCTCATGAAAGAGTGATAATGTATAGACTACTGCGAACTGTTGGAGACACGTTCAGGTATTAGCAGTTACGTGACGTCGTACTTTCATCGCAGAAAAATGTCTGCACGGACATACAGTTGGTTGTTAGTTGATAGTAGTTGTATCAAGTCACGCATCTTCTAAAACAAAAGCACATTTACTCATCTTCTCTATAACACATTACCTTTTTTTTTGTCCCTCCGATATCGTTTTTACCTTTAATTCGATAAATCCGGAGATCGAATTTTGCGAATGGGTAGAATTTAGTGTCTTGTCGTTACCCTCTCGAGTAAAAACCCCGTGTTCGAATCTTGGCACGGGAATTGGGTCTTTCCAATCCTAGAGACCTTAACTTATCATAGGAACAGGTGTCTCCCGCTTTTTGAAAGTTCGCTTCAAGTTGTTTTTTCTCCCATGCGAAAAGCAAAATTATCAATAAGCGTTCGGTTAGCAGCGAGTCGTTGTAGGGGTAGCGAGCACCCCTCCCTTCTCTCCTACAATTCAGTCTCCTGTACTTCCTAACACCCTAACCTCTAACGTACCATTTTTGTTATATTTTTTGTATGAAGGCGCCCTAGAAATCTCTATAAATCAAAGGTAATTCCTGCTTTACCCCATTTCGGCATTCGTAAGATTTTTGAAGGAACACTCTATTTTTGGGTTGCGGGAGAGACCTGTAATATATGATATAAACCTGTAATATAAATCCCAGTAATACAATAATGATTATTGAAGTATCTCATTTGTTTATCTCATAGTGTTTGCAGAAAGCTGCACCTCATTAGACTTAACCGACCCCAATAACATCTGTGTACTTCAAATACGCAGTTCAGATTCCATTATTTCAATTTACAATGATGTATCCTTTCCGTAACTGGCTCTCCACAAAAAATGACCAATACATCATCATTATAGATAGTTAATTTAATCCCATGAGATAAATCACATCTTTCAAAACTCCATTTATTTCACTTTTTACTAATCATATCCTCAAATGCACCCTCTAGATATCCCCACACTGCCAACTGAACTAGTTACACGCTTTGTTTTGTGTTGGGAAGAGAGAGCCTAAACCTTTGAAAACTCGTCTTACTTTCTTTTCCCTCAAGTTATTGTTTTCTACTTAATAATATCCCTGAGATCCTGATGCCTTATTAGAAACGTAGTTAAATGGCTAAATTGTGATGCTCATACCGATGAGGATGGCACGAAGAAAACAACTCTTTAAGCAGATGGTCATAAGCAGAAGGTACGAATAAGTCGGCTCTTTGAGAAGAGATTTAAAATTATAATCATATTCCCAGCAAGTCAAATAATAAGAATTTTAAAGAAGAGAAGACTTCTGTTTGCAAATTCTAGGAAATCGAGGAACTTATTTGATGATTTAATGTAGACTTAGCACTTGTCTCAGTAAACATGTTTGATTTCTTACCATTCATAGATGAACACGATCAATATTGAATAAAACAAAAAACTTCGACTGACCGAAAATTTGAGAGAATCCCAATGATAAATAATCTTAAAATCTAAGGATAATCAGTACGGGAAATCTAAATTCCAGGCGCTAAAAATGATCCTATTTAGTTTCATAAGCACCTTTCAGCACTCCACGGTTACGATGGCTCCATCTACTGACTCTCACCGGTATGTATGGATAGATATTTAGATTTTAGTTCGCTACTTTATTCTTCAAAAAATTAAAGATCTTTCTGTTATAAAGTTTATTTCAATGAGCTTGACGAAAGTTCATAACTTTTCGTAATCTCGCCACTTGAAAGAACAGTCATTTTTTAATAGGTCAAAATGGGTAGACTACTCGTAGTATGAATACATGTAGATAAAATAAATATTTCCGTCTAGATATAAAGAACGGTATCTTTAGATTGAGAATAACATTATTTATACGTTTAGTTCTTTAAATCAAGAATAACGCTATTTGAACCTTTAGATGTTTAGATCAAGAATGACGCTATTTGAGCGTTAATATCTAATCGTACGTTGTATATTTATAATTTTTGGAGCCTTTGTAAGAGCTTTTGGAGCATATACAGTTACCTGTAAATGAAATCTATTCAATTTTGGCTAATAAAAAAAATCTAGCCCGGTAGTACTACAAAAAGGGTGTACAATTAATGCATCCCCTGAAACATGGAACCTAACCAAAATAACCGATTCAAAAAATAGTCATTCTTCCAATGCGTTATAGCAAATACTGCCCACCGCCTGCATGAAAAGAATATGAGTCTTTTATCACACATTTATGAATACATTTATACACCCCCTTATGTAATTGCAAAATTCTAGACATTCAAATTGGAAATGTATTACAATTCACGGATAACGCCTATTGGAACTTGAATCTATTACCGTATTATTTTGGATTTGAATTTTCAGACTATTATTCATATAATCACACATTTATTGATTTGTTCTCTCAAAATCCTCCATTCCAAAATGATATCTACACTAGAAGATGTTAATTTCCAAGTTGCATTGTTTTTCTCTCTCCAACTAATTCGAGTTCAAGGTGTGTAGCAAGAATCTAGTTCTTCCATTGGAGTCTTTGCAACATACTTCATTAATAAATTTTCTACAAAAATATACCCTGCAGACATTCAGATGGATAAGGAGGTTAACGAAGGAAAGAACTTGCAATAACTGATATTTTATTAAGATGTGATCGTGGAAACGACTGCTTGGAAAATAACTCCGCAGTCTAATCACGTT
Organism: Thysanoteuthis rhombus; assembly: GCA_963457665.1. Taxonomy (NCBI): domain Eukaryota; kingdom Metazoa; phylum Mollusca; class Cephalopoda; order Oegopsida; family Thysanoteuthidae; genus Thysanoteuthis; species Thysanoteuthis major. The sequence goes on from OY735208.1 coordinate 24,802,292, forward strand.
ATTAAAAAATGGCGACCCATGCTTTGAATTGAAAAGTAGAAGCAATGTCACTTTTAGACTTGTAAAGGGTTTTAGAAACCGCCAAACAAAACTGTCAATATAAATTTCTCCAGTTTTTGAGCTGGCCTATTTGTCTGTCTATGTATGTATGTATGCATCTTACACCAATGGAGTTAGAAAGATGGAAATGTGAACGTTTACATAGAAGTGTGGCGAATCTATGCCCAATGACGGACGTTGAAAGACTGATGATGATGTTTAAAAAAAAACAGTGTTTGTTTGTTTTTAGTGTGTGTGTGTGGGGGGGGGTCTCACTTTATAAATTTATGCTAAGTTGGTCCCAGTTTATGCCCAGTTGCGTTCATGCTGGTTCTTTTGAACATTCAGACATTTTAAAGTCAAACCAAAGGTTAGAAAAGTGTCTTATTCATTGATCACCTTTTTTCAAAATTCTAATTGATCACTCCAAAAACGACATGCTGCATGGTGTCAGTTTTGATTTCTTTTCCACGAGAAAAAAAAACAACAACAAAAACATGAGGAATGTAAAAGAATTTATTTCAATTTTGATTAATGAGACGTGAAATACATAGACCTTCCCCAGGATTCGCCAAACTTCCCTATAAACGTTTACATTTCCAACCCTCTAACTCCATTGATGCGACACGCACACATACATACATACATAGATAGACAGACAATAAAGAATTGTCACTGATTAAAAGATTAAAAAATTCAGCACACTAACATGCAGTTATGAAGAAAAGAGCAAAACATCGGTGAGACAACTCAGATACATCATTTCAATTTTAACGGAAACAACTGAATTTTTCCGGGCAGCTAAAGAAACACAAACGTAAATATTTCTTGCAATATTTGGGTTACGCAAATACAAGAGCTGTGCTTTTTAATTACTAATTAGAAAGTAAATTTCTTAGAAGATGAAAAAATTGAAATTTGAGTATCGTAGGATCTTCAGTCTGATCTTAAAACATACAGAGGCGTACCATATTCATACCTCAACAGCAACATTGGTATCAATATAAAAAAAACATAGGTAAGAAAAATTACAAGTAAATAATTCTGTAAACATTTTGTACCTCGAATTTTTTTGAAATTATGATTATACGAACGAGTCTAAAACACCATGGGTTGAATTCGCTATCAGTGCCAGTGGGTGCTTTTTCACTACTAGTAGTTACCTCCATTAACAATGTACTATAATGAACGCCTAGAACGATGCGATATTAATCAAACATTCACTGAAATTCCAAATTTTCTTCAGCCGAAATGCATAAGAAGTTTGTAGAACAGCAATATTTTTGCCAAATCTATAAGAGAAAAGATTGAAGCTACCGAACTAAATGAAACCACCTCCTGAAAAACGAAGAGAAATAAAAGAAGATACATAACAGCAGTCATTGGAGCAAATCTCGAAAAGAGTCAAAGGTTTCGTAGTTATTAACAAAACTCTTGATGCAGGAAGAAAACAAATAACCAGTGTGCTTGAAGATAACGGAGACCCAACACCAGAGTATCGAACCTACCCAGGAATTCTGCAAAAACCTCTATTCTCCCAAACAAGGAATACAGAAAAATGAATGAAATATGAAAATCATGAGGAACCATTTTGAATATCTTCCAGATGTTACTCCGCGTGGGTGAAATAAGCCAAAGAAAGAAAGAAAGGAAAAGCCACTGGACCGGATAACATCAACATTGACCTACACGAAAAAGCTTGTAAAGTCATTACAAGGAAGCCAGCCATCATTTTCAACTTATGCCTTAAAAAAAAGTCCCAGAAGAATGCAATCGCAATGTTTCATATAAAAAAGGGAGCCAAAGAGTTCTTCACAATTACAGGCCAATAGGCCTACTCAACTGCATCTACAAACCTTTTAACAAATCGAATCACCCAACAGTACATATAAATCAACCACAGGAGCGAACTGGAAACTATTCAACCATTGACCAGCTCGCGTAGACCCTGTATATGTCAGGATGTTTCAAAATATCTACTGCTATTACAGTTTCATCAAATGGCTACATAAAGACAGCCTGTCTGGAGATGATCTTCCAAAAGCTAGAATGGGAAAATAAAAGAATCAGAAAAGACGACGAATACCTAAACAACTTGAGATTTGCAGACGCCATCGTCCTTTTTGCTGATAACCTTGATGGCCGCCAGGTAATGCTGGACAGACAGAATGAAGAAAGTTGATCGCTAAAAGGATGATGATGATGACGATGATGATCAAAAATACAAAAAAGTGGAAAAATATTGTGAAGACTGCAAACTGTACTTGTGGCAGACGTTGTAAGTATGCTGTTAGAAGTGGTACAAGTTGTAATCGGGATTACTGCTAGCGATAGTTATTCATTGTTTGTAAGAGAGTAATAAAACTTGATTTTGGAGGAATTTAGGTGTGCAAAAATTGGTTCCATTTGCGTTTAACTTTAAATGCATTTAAAAATGCCAACAGGAATGCATTTTTGAACATAAATACAACAGAACTGATGAAAAATACGCAATTAATGATGATAATGATATTACTGCCATTATTGATTCTACAGCTAAACATTATATATATATATATATATATATATATATATATATATATATATATATATATATATAGCAAAAGAAAAAAAATCTCCGATACAGCATTTCAATGCAAGTCTAATGCATATCCTCAGGGGAATGGGTTATTTGTTCTCCCATGGAAACAAACACTTCCTGGATTTAGAGATCAATTATTTCAATTATGTATATATATATATATATATATATGAGCCTTTTGTTTTTCCTGTCTTCTCCCCGCTAAAACTACGAGGTTTACTGAGAGGTGGGCCACAATTTTGCTCTTAGTATGCTGAAATTGAGCGTATGAGTACATATCACGACAAAGATCACAATCTATGTGATGTTGACTTCTGAGCTCATATAAGGTCACATGACGTAATTTTTGGTTATTTGAAAAACTCCTAAGATTTTAGTCGCAATTCAGCACCTATGAAACTGAAATTAGCTACAGTGTTCTTTGAACGTTTGTATAACGTTAGCTTACAACAGTTCGAAACACCCCCTCCCCAAGTAAATAAACATTGAGGCAAGAACAATCAAGACTAATCAAAATAAAGACGAAGAATTCTTTTTCTTAAAATCCTTTATTTACAACAGTGCCTTCACACATGAGCTGCCTGGTCCGTTGCCATAACAATTTGAAGGAAAAATGAATTGTGCTTTAATTTGTACAATTAAAGAGATACTTCGAAAAATCAAGTGTAACACTAAGAATTTTACCCATAGGAATTGAATTTATCAATAAATCTAACTTATGAAATATCTAAAATTACTTATAACCTAGGGCCCAGATTTAAAAACTATTCATCATCATCTTCATCTTCATCATCAGTCTTTTATCGTCTGTCGTTGGACATAGACCTTCCCCAGGATTCGCCGCGATTCTCTATCATGGGCGTCGCAGTAAATGATTTTAAAAACATTAATGGGACCTAGCCTTGTGCTAATTCGATAAACCTCTCAGTACCAACTTTGTTTGTTATCGTAGCTTTAACTACGCTCTCTTAAGCTACTGTAACTTGCTAAATCTAGAATACAATTCTTTTTTATTTCAGTTATCAAGTTTTAACATGAAATTAATTCATGTTCAACATGTCCGAATCGCACGTTTTAAGTAAATAAAAAGCTTACCTCATTCAAGGCACTGGTAGCGACGATTCATTTCAATTATTTTGACCAAATAAACTGGCACGTATATGTCCCGTAGATCACTTTATGTGTAATATCATGGGACAGAAAATTTTTTTAATCCAAAACGAATAAATTTGAAGGCCATGAAATAAAGGTAATCAAAGAACTTACTGAGCGCCATTACGAGCGGATGTGTGTCCAGCTACTTCCACCTTTGTTGCATACGATTTTTTGTTTGGATACATTTCAACTCTGCAAGTGGAACTCATCAAAGTTGTTCAGTTGTTTTATTTGTGTTAATAGTATGTTCGGGTTAATGATTACATTCAATTTAGCCACTGTTCATTTGACATTTGTATGCAAACTTGAAAGAAACAATTTTTGTTTTAAGATTCTTTTTCGTGGAAATGCTTTGCGACAATGTTCTAAAGGGTCTTACGCACTCGGGGCCATTTTGCAATTTTTCTTGATAAAAAGGCTATACGGTTAGAAATATTAGATGTACGTTTGGAATGACCCACACGTTATAAGAACTTCATTCATCCGTTTGCATTCAGGCCGAACGGCAGAAAACAGTACATGAACCTTCGGCTGCTGATTGCGAACGCTTGCTTCTTGGGGAAGATATGGAGTTGACCTCTAAGGTTATTTACGGTTACCAGGTCATTTCTGGTCATTTTTGGCCAATTTTCTGAGTTATAGATCACGACTTTGCATCAAGGATACTGGAATTAGGCAAATGGGTACATTTTCTCACATCAAATATAACAACCGATTCGAGGTCACCAGGGGTCATTTCCATTCATTTCTACTCAATTTACCAAGTTTTTGGTGAGAATTTTGCATCCATGTAAGTGGAATTTTATTTGAAGCGAAAATCTCCTCTTGGCGATGGTCATAAGGCAATTGAGGTCATCTGAGGTCATTTAGCTATTTCTTGCCAATTTTCCAAGTTGTTAGCCTCAATTTTGCACTTATAAAACGGAAATTTGGCATAAAAATAGATTCTTTCACGGCCCAAGTATTTAGAAATGTGATTTTGACATCGGGTATTCGAGGTCACCAAATATCATTTCTAGTAATGTCCATAGAATTTTCTAAGTTGTTGACCACAGTATTGCAAGAAGGATGCAGGCATCTTGCATTGGAGTTCATGTTTACGCGGTGAAAGTTGTGAGATTGATGCTTGAGATCACTAAAGGTCATCTGAGGTCATTTCTGAAAATTTTAACAAGGCGCCTAGACAATCTCTTAAGATCGCTGGCCTTTGCTAGACGTCCCCGTACTTTTCTCATTGACAACTCTGTATTGGTTATTCAACCATTTCGTACAGGTAGCCAACTGGAGCAACATTTGTTATAGTATCAGAACTAAACGGCAATATCATTTGTTCTTTTGTTGAGATTCAAAATATATCCTCCGTTACAGTTGTGTACGTAGTGTAAATATTTGTTTTTTACTTGCTGTGTTGTGTAAGAAAAATTTATTATAGAACATATTTTCCCTGCTTGGTTATATTTTCAGTTATTTTCACCCACTGGGTATCCCAGCCAGAATATATGCACATATGAATATTCGATTACTATTTGGAAAGGTATAAATGGTGTTGCAAATGAAATTTCTCTATTTAATCTAACATCATTATTATGAATTGTATGGTTTAATTCAAAAGTTATCCACACACGCCCACATCGAGGACATCACATCGCAATTGGCCATAGAGTGTATACATAGATACCATACAACGTTCTCAGCCTGGGCTAAATCAAATTGAAAAAAATCATAAGTAACACCAATTATCCATTTTCAAGGTCATACTTCCGTAAAAATGGTGGAAAGTGCGTTCCCAGATTAGCATTATAGCTGCAATGTAAATAGAATTCCACTCGTAAAAACCCCCAAAATAGTGTTACTAAAAACTTACGAGTTTCGGGATGGTTCTATGGTTTAACGGTTTGGAAGTGACTGAATCTAAAGAAAAAAAAAAGCAAAAAAACAGAAAAAAACAACAACAAACATAAACAAAAGAAACAATTGGTAAAAAAACCCCAATCCTTACCCTGATATTTATTAGAAGTCAAAAATTCATAAAAAAATATGGTGTTAAACTTCGCAAAATCTGTATTGTAATTAATTCAAGTCGTTTATAGCAACATGGAATGTTCAATATCTGAGTGCTTAATGAAGAAACTATTCAATGGCTAGATGTAGTTATTGTAATTGAAATTCGTTTCCAGGTTGCACCGAACATAGCTTTATTGAGATTCTTATTATTGATAAACTTAGACCTTTATTATATGGATACATGTGTGAAATATCGAATGCCTCAAAATTAATCTTGATCTAAATATCGAATCGTACCTATCCATCTATTACCTAAAAATTACTGCTGTCAAACGCAGAAATTTTAATGAAAAAGCATTCGATACGCAAAAAGTAGAAATCCTTCAATATTTCATAATATCAGGAATAAGGGATTAATGTATTCAAGGAAAAAAGTTTTCCTTTTTATTTGCTGCTAATTTGATTGCATTGCTCCCCAACTATACACAGACGACATGAATGCTAGCAAATTTCTAAACCATTTGCTTATCTGGAATTAGAGAACTGCATGGTATCACTTCATATTTGTTGAGAATCGAGACAAATGCAGCATTCTATTGCTGCAAAGAAAACTTACTCATCATGGTTCCCACTCTCTTTTTTTTTGTTCACTATCCAAATAACCAGGATGGGAAATGGCGCAAGGGATACTAAATCCACTGGTTTCCAATTGACATTTGTGACATCAGCGGCCTGCGATCAGCAGTTTGGCCCTTCGATTCTGTTTTCCAAGTCGATATCGATTACATCAATTAGAGATTCTATTCAGTTGAGTAAATATTGACTCAGCCCTGTAATGTTAATCGATGACCATCGGAAAACACGCAAGTTTCAACAAGATCTACTGCAATCAACAAACAGTCCAGTTGAATATCATTGTAATTATTTGCAACACTAAAAGATTTAATTTAAAATATGGCAAAGTCAACACGACATTTAGATGAATGCAAACTATAATTTGATTTCGTCAAAGATACCTTTTTCGATTGAATATTATTAATTAATTCCACAGACCCGAAAACTTCCTGGTAGTTAAAACTAATTCAATTTAATCAATTGACAATGCAATTATTTCAGTGTATATATTAAGGCATTTTATTATAGGGGTCTGAATAATTAGTTGTTTGATATTTGCTAAGCTTGGATTAGTGCAACACTAAGCCACTTGGAAGCAGGGATTAGGATACGAAGATTCTGTCGCTTCGAAAATCAGCATTTTAAATCTTGGGATTTCATCTGACATTGAACTGATTATTTGGCTCCAATGGGAAAATAAAACAATATAACTATCGTAGCCACGAAGTAGGCTCCTAAAATGATGGTTATTCGGCCATTTTGTCATGAATCTTGTGAACAAAACGGTAAATAGTTGAGGATAATACATTTTGTTTCATTTTCTCTGTGTTTTATGATAACTTGAATAGCCTTTGAACAATTTTTACTGCGTTTTAGCAATGAAACTTACAAAGTTTATTGATCAAACCTTTCCTACCAAGATACAGTCAGTTAGATTTTATGATAAGCTCATATGAATTAAATAGAATTAAAAAGAAACATAAAATTAGGCGCTTTTCCAAGAAGTAATGATTCTTAAAATCTTCAAAATAATACGTGCCCTCTGAACAAAATGCATTTATTGATGATTGTTCTATTCGTTTGCATTGTAAACCCTTTGCACCTGATATAAATGTTTAATTGGGAGACTTCCATGTTTTTCTTGGAGTTAATTCCTCTTTATTTTCTTTACTGTTCAAACGTAATGTCCCTTTTTCCTATCTTATAACGTGACAAATAATGAAATATTGGTTTGTATGCTTCGTATTTTGCTACAACCATTTATGCAACTATTCCCTTTACCAAATCTCTCGTTAGAATATTTTGATATTGATGAAAGACTTTTGATGGTAACCCTTTTTTGTTCTTTGATAAACATAACACATTCTTCTACAACCCTCGAACTTACAACAGCTTTGTAAAGAAAGTTTCCAAATCGCTTTCAGTTTTTTCTAAGTCCTTGAAAATATTATCAATATTATCAATGTTCATGTAAACTCAAGGGAAAAATACCAATGTTTTTTTCAAAATACGGTAAGAACATGAGACTGGGTAAAGATAAAATAGAAGTTCTTAAAAAGACCAAACCCTTCAATAATTTCGAAGTATAGCCTGATAAGCAATTTGACATCTCCACTCACATTCAAGAGAATGATGTATGAACTATTTTGAGTCAAAGGAAGTGCTTCTCTATCGTGCTGATGATTTGCACACAACTTGTGAATTCTATCGTCTGAATCAGGATCCAATGAAAAATGACTTCGATTTCGATTGTACGATATTTTCATAAATTTGCACAAAAAGCGGGTAAACGCCACGTGATTATCTCTTCACGTGACACAGGTGATGCACGTGATCATTTTGGGCGAAATCGCCGCAACCAAAACGGGTTTCAAAAAATGATATAAACAAATATGCTGTTTTGTTGCTATAAGTAGTTGAAGCAGTAGCTTCTCCTTTGTTGTAGTAGTAGTAGTAGTAGTGATGGTGGTGGTATTAGTAGTAGTATTTATGTGTTTTCAAATCATTGCACATTCTTTCCTCCGATTCCAATGTTTATTGCATTACAACTACTACTAGTATTCATTCTTCTTGTCCTTCTTCTTTCCTCCTCCTCCTCCTCCCCTTCTTCTTCTTCTTCTTCTTCTTCTTCTTCTTCTTCTTCTTCTTCTTCTTCTTCTTCTTCTTCTTCTTCTTCTTCTTCTTCTTCGTTTTTGCTATGGATAATAGAGATATCAATAATTTCATTATTACTATTGTGTTAGGTTTAGATATTATCATACATGCTCAGAACATTTGACTTAGAACAATAGCTAGTTAGTATCGCAGGCTTCTGAGTTTGATCCATGCTAGGTGCTCAACCACTGGGGCCTTGGTCCGAACTAAAATAACACACACATACATACACACAGAAACTCACATGCGCATACGCATGAACACATATTTACAAACTGATATATATATATATATATATATATATATATATATATATATATATATATATATATTATATATATATATATATCCGTATTTTGTCATATGTAGATCAATGCAGATGTTGCTCATTACATCAAAACTTAGGAGTGACTTAATCTGCTTAGTTTTGTCATTCTATATTCATTTAAAGCATGACGCTATATTTTCTTTTTGTGTTCAGGTATGATTTATACATGTATATTCTATAATTTTACCGTAATATTTTCACATTTAAGATTTACACATGAATCCGAACACTTTTATTCAACAGAAATGTAGAAACACTCAACTCAGAGAAAATCCCCTTCACGCTAAACCACTGATATGAATGGCTTGTCTTTGCGGAGGAATATTTTGTGTCATGGTGTCTTTAGACGGTAGTTCCATGTACGTGAAACAACCCTCCAGTCTTCAGGATAAAATGCGACGTCTGCAAGGCTAATCCCACCCTTCAAATCAAAGGTTTGCACTCTATAAATCGCCAAAGTGGCACGAATAGGAACAAGGCCCCTTGGTCGTAAGTTTGACAGGGATTTCCTCCTCCTGCTCGAGCTTGCTATGAGAGTCTTCCGTTCCTGTGCGTGAGTACTCATACCCATCCATGATATATGCAGATATGATATGGTACAACTGACACATTCGTAACTTCAAGCTCGTTTGCATTTAGCAATACAGGTCTAACCATTTCCATGAACACTGACTGTGGGGACTATGTAAAAGGCTGGTAAAGAATCAGACAGCTGGAACGAAATCCAAAATTTTCGAGACCTATTCTTGATGTCCATGCGCGCAATGATAGCGATAAGTTTGTATGGACAGTGTAAATTCATTTAATGCCTGTGTCTTTGCAGTGTTCTTCTACACTTGTTGGATTTCAGCGTTTGGTTGGCAGTCCTTTCTCTCATTGTAAGTTGAAGGACTCTCAATTTCTCCTTGGAAGGCTGTTTTGATAACCACGTTTTTAAATCTTTTTCCTCGTTCGGCGATGTCATTCATGCAGCGAAGATTTTTCTCTGTTTACCTTTTTTTACGATATTTTTATAGTTTAAATTTCTGTCTCTTTAACAATCACACACACACACACACACACACACACACACACACACGCACACACACACACACACACACAACTACGTGTGTGTGTGTGCACATATGTATATGTGTTTTCATTGATTAATCAGGTTAAAGAGGAACAGCTTGTATCACAACCCATATATTTTTTTTGTCCTAAGCTGAAATACATAGTTCGAATGTTATGAATTTTACAAACAGAAGACTGTGTGGGTTGACCTTTATCAGTTCATACCAGTATAGAGAGCAAATATCCAATCTAGAACCGAAATAACGTTTTTATTTTTATGTATAAAATCTCAGAGATTCCGGCATAATAAACAAAAGACTCCTCAGTGAGTGACGAGCTTTGCGAAAAAAGTCTCAGAGATGAAATGTAGAAAGAGAGCAGAGAAAGTCCCGAGTAAATGAATCTTGCCATTGCTCAATTCTTCAGATAAAAGAGAACACTGATCACTAACACATGGAAAAATACTTTCTTCTAGTCCACTTTTATTCGTTCAACGTCTCCAAATGACCAGAATCTATTCTCGCTGGTATCTTCTGCTGTTTATGTAAAATACACGAGCATTATAGTCTTCAAATCTATTGTCGATTGTCAATTGGGTTTCCATTGTCAAAGCGAAATTGTGAGTTTGATGTAACCTTTAAACACATACACTCATATACAAAAAAATACATATGTTTGCATGCATGTGTTTTATCTGAGGTGCGCCTACTCGTGGATGCACGAAATCATCTTTATAACAAGAGTCATCATTATAACTAAAAATATGTTTGATAGAAAGAGAAATCCTCTGATATTGAAAGAGCTACTATTTCATTTTGAAGCCATAGTCCAATTTTGTTCAATATATTTTCAATTAGTTGAACCGAATCGAAAACCATATTTTGGCCCGAGGCAATATCATTCAAGAAAAATATTGTCGGCACAACAGAATCTCAAATATTGATGTGTAATTCGTTTCCGATAATAATTTCAATTCTCCCTCGGCGATTGAGGTTCGCATGCAGAATTGGTTGTTTTGAAGGAACATTGCTCGGCACAGCTCTAATTATCTATTCCTGTATTCCATCGGACTAAGGTAAAACAACGGCAATTTTTACAGGATGGGACGGGGAGAAGAAAAAAACTAGAGTTTTTGCGTTTTTTTTCCGAAGTGATTGGCACCAAATAAATCTACGGTCTATTACAGGAATTTGAAATCATTTTGTTGATTTTATCGACCATTGTCTATCATCATGAAATTTCATTATACATACCGTTTAGAGTGACATTATCTATCATAACTTCTAGTAAGACTTTCGTATTCCTAGTATTTTATCGTACTTATAAAATCAATATTACACAAGATTATTTGTAAACTATACGATAACGGCTAACATCATGATGATGATAACTTGGTTTCTAATGCTAATATTTAACAGCCAGCGACGTCTTTTTGTTGTTGAGAAAAGTTTTGGAGAAAGGACAAAAAATGATTATAATCATTATCATAGACATCCGCTGCGACTTTCCCAGGTTGTCGGGGGTAGGGGTCAATTCTCCCCCTTCCCAGCAGATGCCCATGATCATCATTATCATTTAAAAAAAAAATTATTTCTGTTACTATTTTAATTCACTGTTTCCTTTTTGAATCTTCGTTTACATTTCATTTTCCATGTATGAATTTAACGGGTTGGCTATTCTTTGCTTATTTTGTCTTTTAGTTCTTCGTGTCACTTTCAGTTTTTGAATGCTCCCCTCAAAATTCTCAGAATGTTTTGCTGATGACGATTGGAAAATTGCTCAATTTCTTCCAGTTCTATCGTAGAATATCTAGAAATTATTTATTTATGAATGTGTCATTGGAAAATGGCACGTGGATTTCCTTGAACTCTTTATTTGGTTTTATCAACATGGTTTATATCCAATTCATTTTGCTCCATATTTCATATTTTCACCATAAATTCTACATGAGTGACGGATCAGAGTTTTCTGATGATGCCGATCATTCTCATAATTTTAAATAGCTCACGGGGATCACGTAATTTACTGCCTCTAAGACATTTTCGTAAGAAAAAACACAGTGATGATGATGATGATGATAATGGAAAATTGGTTCTAGAGCCATCGTCAACATTATTACCATGACGATATCTGCCCTTTCCCTTTCTTTCCTCTTCTTTTTCTTTCAATGATTGTAATGTTTATTTTAAATTAGATGAACAAGCAATCAGTACAGTGATACATTAAGATACCGGTTCTGAAATAATCTTATAGATCTTGAAAAATACAGATAATATGAGGGAACAGATTTTGTGGATATTCTTAGATGTGACTGTAAAGAAGAAAGATACAACTCTTAAGCAGGTGTAGTTTTTTTTATAGATAGGTTTCGTTAATCCAAAAATAGTAAGAGAAATCTCCACTCTATTCAAGGCCAATAAATCGACCCGACACGTCGCTAATTGATGCATATCACGTTGTACTACGAAAGCTAACACTGAATCTAACGCACTATAGGATAACCATGGAAACAGAGTCAAAGGACGGAAATAGCCGCTGGTCAACGTCGATTAAACCTCTTAACCGACAATTTTCAGAGCGAATCGACCCAGGAGAATCTGTCCTTTTCCCCTTCCTGACACACTGTGAAAAACTAGCTATTATCAATTTCCCAGATACAATTTTCTCTAAAACATGAATAGGGATTACTTTTTGGCAATGACATTCATTTCCACCATTCTATATTTTTGACCAATCATCCCCATCCTAATTGTTTTATTGTGTTTTTCATCAATTTTCAACTGGTTTATTTTCTAGCTTTCGTTTGTTCCATAATACAGTTCCCTGCATTCGAACTATTTTCCGTACTCTTCCTGAGCTTCGGCCACTACGCAGCTCTTATTTTTATGCTGGTTTTGCTTAAAGTGTTTATACGCACTGACTCTTTCAGTTTACGTATTTTTCTGCGCGGTATTATGTCTATAATTGCTGCTCCGTTCCTGTGATTGGTGGTAGTATCCCTTTTCCCAACTTGTGTGATATCCCATATCTAGTTTTATGTGAGGGCAGGCAATGTCCACACTGACTTAGCTTCGTTTAATACGAAAAAATATTTTATCATAGAAAAAGACTATTCAAATAGGTCTAGTGAGTCACTCAATGGAAACTGCCATGTGACCAACCTCTTTTGGCACCATGCTATGTTGGGGTAACCAATCAAAAATTGGAGAAAGGGGTGAAAAAATCAATGAGTTACTTCTTCCGTTTTTTGTTTTTTACTAAAAAAGTCAGGAATTTCAAAAAGCAAGCAGAAACAGAAGGATCAATTTAGCATGAAATTACTTTGCAAATCGACATCGCACTAAAAACCTGTTTATAGGGCGAATTTTAAAAACAAAACAAAAACGAAACGTTTTTCTAGTCATATTAATATTCAAACGTTCAATGTTTAAGCCATCTAGCTCAATTAGTCTGACCTGTACGTATGATACATACATATACAGCCACCAGGTGAACTTGAATGCTAAATCAACCTTTGTCTAACATTTGAAAGTTTCAACTTCAGAACTCAGAAATGTAACTCAATTAGCACAAAAAAGGTCAATTGTTTTAGAAAACTAATACAGCAAATGGTTTGATTTAAAAAAAAAAGTGGAAAATTCAAGATTTCTGACTTCTATTTTTATTATCTCTCATTTTTTGTATTCTGCTAGAAAGTAAGGCTTCGGATGATAATAAAGAAATCTTTGCAGCCAGTCAAAGCCGGGAAAATTCATCCGATCTGTATCACGTGACTATTTACATGATTTCATTTTTATTTCACTTTAGTGGCGGCAAAAGTAACGTCGTATAACATCTGGCATTAACTCTTGTGGAATGTACAAGTGGATTGGATAACTGGCTGGTAGCCAGGAGACAGGTCTTTGCACGGACACAATGATCGATTTTGCCGGACTGGAAAACTCAAGTGCTAAAGTCGTTGAATGTGTCGAATATGAATTTCCTGCGAACACTTCAATAATATAGACGTAGGATTTGATAATGTACAAGCATATATATATATATATGTGTGTGTGTGTGTGTGTGTGTGTGTTGGAAAAATGGATACAGGTCTGACAAGATGATACGGAAAAAGTTGACAAGACTTGATTTGTGCATTTCAATTTTTGTATTGCTTCTGTCAGGTGACAATTTGTCCAAAATCATATATATATATATATATATATATATATATATATATATATATATATATATATATATATATATATATATATATATATATGTATATATACGTATCAACTTTGTTCATCCAGTGTAGAGAACGTCGCACAGAAGCTGTGCACCGTTCTTTCACATCGAGTTAGCAAGTGTGTGGAAGATACAATTCACATAAGTACTACCTTCCTGCATTGAGCCTATCTTTTGGGGGACCAAATGAATAAATACCTACTTAATTTAATTTTCAACAATCAGCAACACCCGGTGTAATAGGAAAAAAGTGACCTTTTGGAACGAGTCAAATTGGGGTCCAATAAGGTAACAAATACCAGAAATCCATACGTACACACACTGTGTAAATACTGATTTTCTTTCTTTTCATCAGACATTTCAATGGATTGGCTATACTTGAAATCAAGCGTTTAGAATTTAGTCATCATGAAAGTCTTGCAATTGTTCTGTGCGCTTAATTGAATATGACTGGTCTACCTTCTAATATGTCTTAGTGATATTATAACTCAAACAATGCCGGATTACTTTTCGAAAATCATATTTCAGATGTAAGTTCCAAATTATGAAAAGAGAATAGCGATTTATTTGGAAATCTTACTCAGTCACAATGTTTGAGATTATCTGCAATTTAAATGTAAGCATATGTGCACTCTCTCTCACAAGTACACACGCCCACGCGCGCACAGAATGAACGTCTTCATCCTGGTGTCACACTGAATGAAGGGAGTAACACATTGCCTGAGAATTTAGAAAAATTACCTTTACAAGTGCAAATATACTTTTATTAGGTTTGGTATGTAATTGTGTGCGTCTACGCGTATGCATGTTAACGCGTTTTGGTCCTTATTGTAGCGTTAGTTCTTTAGATACGGGTCGAAATGTCGTCATTCGCCAAATCCATAACTAAGAATAGCTGAAAAATATATCAAATTATAAAAATACCATTGTCACTTTTCTTGGTAAAGATGTCTGTTAGTCTGTTATGCTATTCCCAATCGCTATATGAAATGGAGAAAAATTACCGCAACCCCGATTCGGTTCGATCAGCCGGCGTATATCTTCGTGGACTGATAACATACATATAAGCTACAGTTACGGAGAAAATGTGTGAGGATTTCAAGCTTGAAGTATTGTAAGACAGCCCAATTAAAAAAGTAAAAAACAAAAACAAAATCAAAAGCTAAAACGAAAATGTGTCACTGGAAATCGTAGATCACTTTGACAAGCGAATTACAGATGGATAGAAAATGCATACAATTACAAAATATTTAATAATTTAGTATTTAATTCAATTGAGTCAATATTTATTACTTATCACTGGATTCTCTCGAGTACAATGCAGCCTCGAATACAATGCGACTCCCACTTTTTGTAGCTAAAAATCAGTAATATATTTTATCCTCTTATTGCTGCAATTTAAAAAAAAACATATAAAACACTCCAACTGAAAAATACTAAAAGACAAACACTAAAACTGACATGATTCCTGCTTTTGCTCAGCAACGTTTGGTTTGAATTTACCTGAAGATCCAAATTCTGTACATTTGTTGGTGTATCACTATGATACAGCAAAAATGTTATCGGTCATTTTGACAGCTTTTTTGCTGATCTATATATATTATCAGTTATCTAAACAGCATGTTCTTTTTCCAAATACGCTTCGTTTAATGTGATCAGAAAGTGAGTTCATAATGATCATATTAATTCTGTGGTACTCATATCTTCTGACAGCTCTCCAAAGTTCATGGATGAGACAGCAGATTATTTCCCCAAATGGTCAAGCAGAAGCAGCTACTGTCATCCAATGACTAAAGATTAAGTCAAATATCGGATATTAGACTAAATTTCAATATATTTATCCGCAGACAACTTTGTGCTGCTTTCCTCAAAGCCTGTACAAAAAGTAAGATAAAGTGATTGAATCGAACAGAGAAGAATGGAAGGGCAAAAGAGAATATATTTGTCACAAAAATATTGAGTTTCATGATTTCTTTGCTAATTTGCAATCATGGTGTTTTTTTTGTTACCACAAATGTGTATAAAATCATGAAATATCTATCAAAACCTTTAAATGATTATTCCATCCATTGTTCCAGTGTTCTTAAAATGCAGGAATCACTTCATATTTTACAATAAAACTGTGAAGAGACACAACAGGATTTCCACTCATCCTACGAATGTTATTGACCTTTAAAATACGTGAAAAACAAAACAAAAAAAGTATATCTATTCTGGCCATAGTTTCTATGACAACGGATAACAGAGCGTACGAAAGTTAAGACTAAGCGTTCGGTGAGAATCAAAGTCGCACCCTCAATTCCAGAGGGAGTCTAGTTCACGCTTAGCTACTTTTGCCAATAAAAGACTTTCATGGATAGAAGAAGCTGATTAACACTTTTAAACTCACTCCCTATAACTGACTATCGGTACCATATTTTTGCTGTTTACTTATGAGTCCTAACAATAACAACGAATGAAAAAAATGCTCAAGTTGCCTATAAGGGATAAACTTGACCAGTCATCCTATTGTTTTCTTTCTATAAAAACTTATATGCGCATACAACTATATCTATCTATCTCTCTCTGTATATATATGTGTGTGTGTGTGCGTGTGTGTGTGTGTGTGTGTGTTAAGAAAATGGACATACGTGGTTCGACAGAATGATTATAAATTGCATTATGCTAGATTGAAACTTATTTTGAAATGATCTGTCGTCATTTCACGGTTATTATATCACTCAACGTAGACAAAGTAAATAGGATAAAAATTTAAAGAAAATGAAGCAGCTGCAAGAATCGAACCTGCCACCGATATGATAGCTGCTTCAACCTACCGATATTCTACCCAAATACCTATTTCACTCTAAATTCTCGTCTCAATCATTCTTGGTCTATTCGCTTCTTTCAACGCGATAGTTACGTTTTAAGAAAAAGGATATGTGTGATCCGACGGGATGAATAATGAATTGCGTTATATATATATATATATATATATATATATATATATATATATATATATATATATATATATATATATATATATATATATGTATGAGAATAAATTTATTTATGGTAAATTTAATAGACCATATGAAAACAAAAGTTTTGAAGCTTGACTGAATTTATTTCCGATGCATGTTTCGAGATACTGTTTGCTCTCGTTGTCAAACATCAAATAGGAAAAATTATGAAATTTTGTGAATAACAAGGTTTGGAGAGGAGGGGGGATGATACGAGGTTATTGGTAATCTAAATTTGAAATAAATTCGATCCAATTTCCAAACTTTCTTGTTTCCATATCGTCTATTAAATGCACCATTATATATATAAATATATATATATATATATATATATATATATATATATATATATATATATATATATATATATATATATATAGATATATTCCGATGCAAGTTGACATTTTTCGTGCTTTGCATGAATAAAAGTAAAAATGAAGTGATATAAATATTCTTCCTCAATATACTTGTTTACAATTTGTTTGTTAATCTATTCTCTCTCGAGCCATCTTAACTTCATTTCTGTATACTGACGATTGTATTATAGAAACTTAATGTTATGTTATTCAAGTCTCTTGATTTTCTGATAAGCATGCAGTTTAGGTCCCAGAAAATGGTTGACATTTCGACTGCATATTAATGGTCGATTATCTTCCATGCAAACACAGACCGGAGTCACTTAAGTATTACATATCTGCGTCCATAAATGCGAAATCGAGGTATATACAAATGTATGTGTACATATGCGTGAAAATAGTGGATAATCAGTGCCATCGTCCTAACGTACATGCACGTGTAAAGAGAAACTTTTGATTTGCTTTAAATTCAGTTGAGATACTAAAAGCTGAAAATCAGAAGGTATTCGCCATCTTTGTTTTCTTAATTTTATTTTAAAATCGATTGAATGACATTCAGACAGGAAAAAAAACCATGAAACCTGAAAATAACAATTTCAGCATATCGGAATATTCATTTTTCTCTTTTTGATACTATTTCTCTGATGGAAAGTTCTTGACATTTAATATGATTTTGAACGCTAACAAATTACACAGACTAAATAATATTGCCTTCTTTTTCTTCAGTGTCACATTCTTATCTCTTTTAATTTTTTCTTTTAATTTTTTTGTTTTTTATGAATAATTTTTTTATTCTCCAGCATTACCTGATCATCTTTTTTATTACAATTCTACCCTCTCTCTATTTATCTATTAGAAATCTTCAACCAAAATTGTCGACATAGTTTTTATTAGTTTTTAAGTGTGTCTGGCTGACTGACTACCCGACAATCCAGGGCTCACTTGCCAGTTTTTCCTCAATTTTTTAATTGATCATCCAGAACATGGCATACTGCCAAAAGACATTAGTGATCCAACGAAAAGTGAGAGAAGTAACTCATTGATCCCCCCTTTTCCATCTTTTTTAATTGATCATCCTGAATACGACACATTTCCAAAAAGCGTTACGTGATAGTTTCTATTGTGTGGCTAACTAGACATGTCTGTGTATCAATCATGGTCATGAATATTTTTTTTATCATCTATATTACAATTATTTTTTCATCACTGTATGTACAACGAATAAGTTGAAGACAATCAAAATCGAAGACGCATAACTGGAGAGGGTAGACCACTACATCTACATAAGACAACGAATCTCCATGAAATCCTCGAAAGGAGAAGAAATAAAGCGAAAAATTACACTAGGTTGGCAAGCTTTCGGCAGGGCAAGCTTAACCTTCAAGAATGAGAAACAAAGGAAGGGTATACAACCAGAGCATCCTCCCAAGAGTCACCTATGGAGCTGAAACATGGAAACAAACCAAATGACTGAGAACCATGCAATTTGCACAATAGAGAATCATGCCCAACTTCATATGGAGAGATCATAAGACAGCACTGTATATCAGAGGAAAAACAGTCCAAGATATCATAGAACCCTTGAAAAAACTCAAATGACAATGGGCTGGTCATGTTGCGTGGATCCCCAGAGAACACATGCGAAACTGGGGCTGACAAAATATATGACAGTGAGATAAACTGGATAGGAACAGAAAGTACTGGCTCTATGACGATCACGATAGTGAGGTCTGGCGAATCTTGGGGAGGGTCTATATCGAACGACGGACGCTTAAAGGCTGCTGCTACTGCTGATTATTATCTTTATTGTTATCATCATCACGTTCTCTCAGTCATTTAGTTTTATTTGTACAGTTTGCTACAGATAGTCACAAGATTCGAGTTCGTTTCTTTTTGATGAGCCGATTTTTCTCATGAATAGTAATGAGACGAATATCAGCGCAATCATTACGTTTGTATCATTTTAATCTGTCAAACAATTTATCAGCATTTGATCTGCTGCAAATTTACAGAAGTTCCTTCGTCTAAGTGTGCATTCGAGTGTACACACACACGCGTCGCATACATGCATGCACACACCCACATACACACTCATAAATACGCATTAATGAATATATATACATTTATATAATGAATATATCTTCGCAATTTGTTACAAACAAATAGAGAACAAATTAAATCAGATTTTATCCGTTACAGATGGTCAATCTAGTTCAGTAAATAGAACAATTGTTATATAAGAAAAATAAATATAGGGACATGTACCCGATGAATGTAAACATTTTGTGCATCTTGCACTCGTCAGCAACTGGCTGTCTTCAGGAAACAACAGACGACTGATTGTTGACGAGTGTGAGAGACACAAAAGGTTTACAATTACGGGTTGCATATCCTGGTGAATATTTTTTTATTATATATTTCTATATATATGAATTGAATGTCGTAGTTGGAAGCAATTTGATGAACAGAGCCAGTGAGCTGAGTTCAAACTAGTTCAAATTCTCTCTGTATATCTATCTCATCATTTTTAGTAATTATGTACACCCTCAACATATAACACGCATACATATATCAGAGGTCACTTCACTCACATACCATTTATGTAAAGCGTGGTTTTTCTTTATTTTTAACAATATTCTTATGCAACAAATGTGATGTTTTCGACTTGTGTACTTGGTTTCCGTTAGTGTCTGAGTTTACAAATACCTATAATGTCTTTGCACTGACTATACTTCCCACCATCCCACTCCCTCAGATCTGAAACCAACATGTCCGCCATGTTTTTTGTCTCTACTGTTTCCAATGTTTTATGTAACATGTTTGATTCAATTATCGCAATGACAAGAATCAATTCCTACCTAACTCCTTATCTCTTTCCTTCATGTGTTTTCTTTGATTCCATTATTTCATTTGCTGCAGTGTAGTTTCTATGGATTCTGTTGTTCTATTGATTTTAAGTTGCTTAGTTATTTTCCTAGATGAAACAAATAAATAGTAAAAAATCAGATCCATATGTTTTAGGTTTGTATGGTTCGTTACCACACACTTAATAAAGGGTAATTGTGAGCTAAGAGCTATCGACCAGAAATCCAAATGTTTTCTCATTTTGCCGAATTAATAATTCCCATCACCACTCACAAAAATTAGTATGCGACTACTTCCTTTTAGGAATTGACTGAAATTGGGACAATTGACTTTTTGTTATCAGTGGTGAAATAACCAGTGATAACAGAAATGACGCTTGAGGCCATACACTCAGCTAGTCAGTTGTAAACATGGTTGAAGATAATCATTCCACTCAAATGATTGTTCATTAGATGAATTTTACCGCGAAATAAACTCATTCTTTTTTTGTTTTGTTTTCCTCCAAAATATGGGTCAGGATCAGCGTCAGAGAATCTGCAATCATGAGGTTTTCAAGCATTACTTGTCGAGTTCGATCCTTGCTAAGATCCCTATGAATATTAATGTCTCTCAGTGGCATTCATACGTTAGAGCAAGATCTATCTCAAAGTGGTTTGTGATGTAGCTTTATAAAACGGTGTATAAGCTAATCTAATTGTCAGCGACGTCTTTCCATTTCAGTTAATTTTTTTTATCAAATTTGAAATCAGGTTAATTCTTCGGGTAGACTCAACGTTTCCAGTTTGACATCTTAGCCAGGAGTGTATATGCTCATTACACAATCTCGCCAGCTTAATTTCCTTTTCGATTTACTTAAGCTACGACCCATCAATTTCGTTAAATACAGCAACTTTTGTTTCCTGCCGCACCATTCAGTGCCTCAGGCTTCGATTAAGGACACAGGAATGTCTGCCCGACGCAAACTAAAGGAGTGAAGCAATATTTGCAGCATAGATATTTCGGTGAATCAATTTTACAAACGCGCATCTCCTTCTCCCTTTGCAATCGTTTGTGCACTTCAAAATGAAATCTGCTTTAGAATACGTGATTTATTTCGGTTGCTGAGGGAAGGGAATCTATATTCTGTTCTCCTGATTTCCTCGGTGAAAGGATCAATAAAAAGGCTTGGCCGGGATAGTATTGGACTAATATAGCTCTGCGATGGCCCATCTATTCCATATCTTCAATGTTCTTGTACAAAAGACATGAGTAAACACACGGCCGTGCGCGCACGCCTGCACACACACACAAATATATATATATATGTGCACTTTATCACCACTAAGTCTGTGACTTCTTCTCTTGTCGGAGCGAGGAGTATAATTTTAAACTACGTCCACATTTTCTTTATTGTTCTAAAGGTTTCTCTATTGCATTGTTCTACGGTGTAAAGCTATATTTGTATCCTTTTGCCTTTGCCAATCTTTCATTGATTTACATGAAAACAGTGTTTTTCATTCTTCTGTGAATCATTTCATGTTCAATCATGATTAATGTTATTAAATGTTTTTGCTGCCTTTTCATCTATACCATGAAGTCCCCGTGTTCTTTCTTCGTCATTTCTTCACTATTTCTTAACATGATGTTTGAATTGAAATTGACGACAAATAACACAAACTATCTCCCTACAAATAGATATTACGATTTTATTCAAAGCAATGGGGTTTTCAGAAGACTGGTTCAGGTGCAGTGAAAGACGTTCGTAGTATGGACATTAATTTGGAATAGGGAGGCGCTCTTACTCCTAAAATGTACGCCCACTCCATGTATCTAAATTTTGTATCTTCATGTGGGTGCATAATGCTGTGTGTACCTCTCTATTCTAGTTTTTCATCAGTACTTATTTTCTTCACAGTCTTTCTCTTTAATATACTTTCTGGTGCTTCTTTAACACATCCTCAGCAATGAATTAGGGGTTATAGGGTATTTCGGGTTTTTGATGATTGAACACCCTCTTCTGAGCGACCAAGCGGGGAGCGATCAGTCCCTTCTAGTGTCCAAGTGGCATGCTCGTCCATGGATCGTCTCTCTGAATCCACAGCCACTGCGAGGCCCTTTCTGCAGCCTCCATGGTATTTTGGGTGGGTTTTTTGCTCTGACTACCTCTCGGCTCACATCGGCTCACATCGGGCTTTCCAGTTATTAAATCATTTTATGGGACTCACTATATTTTGCCTACTTCCCCTCGTTCGTTTCCTCGATTCTGTCTTCGGAAGGGACGATAAGTTCCAGGAATACAACTCGTTTTGTTGACTGATATAAGCACGGTATTTGGGCAGCGAAAAGTGTTTGCAATGTTTTCCGTGAAGTTGAGCTGCTTTGCCAGGTCGACTCCGAGCTACTAGTCATGAGAGGTAGCTAGAGGTCCCCCTGTAGAGCTCAGCTGCTCTCGTGTCCTTTCCCCCTTTTTTGACGAAGGTGATGGGCTGCTTGGGTGTGTGTATGGAGGAGGAATGCAGTGTCTTTCTGTTGTGAATGGCCACACCAATTGTGTCCACCAGAGAGCATGAGACTTGGGCATGACGCTCGTTACCTCATCACCTCACTGTCTCGGGTGACCCTGAATTACTTTGATAAACCGATAGTGGGAAGCTGTAGCTTGATGGAGAGCCTGTGCAAGGCAATACGGCTCAAGGACCTGGCAAGCCCCAACCACTTACTGAGATACTGGGTACAGGTTCCTTCAAGTGCATCTACTGTTATAATTGGTGCATTGTAAATCGGGGGGGGGGGTCACGGTAACCTCTATCAGACTCCGTGTTGGTTTATCCAGACTTTGAATTTTCATATGAACCCCCATTTGTCAATTGACATTAGCCAGGTTGTCAGGCCCCTGGTTTGTTGGAGTGTGTCCTTCAAGGAGCTGTCGAATGTCTTGCCAGGGCTTCCCATTGGGTTTTCTGCGACTGATGGGATCTCAGTCCCTCCTAAGCTGAACCAGAAGTGGTTGGTCAATACCCCCTTCTTTAGGACGAAGGACCTGGACTTGCCGTTTCAATCCTTAGAGGAGTCATATGCATCCAGTGACGGACGCAGTCTTCACTGTAAAGTCATCCATAAATGTCCTGATATGAGGCTGCTGAGTATCCAATATAGACAATGAGCGTCTGAACCTCATCTCCCCTGACTTGCCGATCATATTCATGGCCAATGAGAAAAAAGTGACACCGATATCGTGCAGACGGTAATTATACCCTTCTCTAGCTGATGCCACGCAGATGTTATTGATCTGTGGAAATTCTTCCCTTTAAATCCTTATAGTAATCCGGTATGAGATACCGGATATTCTCTAGAACGTGATGACTTGTTAGTGCTCATGTGGCATTGATCCATAAGCATTTGTAAAGTATGGCCAAGGTCTCCTCTATTTTTCCTTGCCTCCCAGATCAGCTGTCACCACACCTGTATGTTCCATGCATCGGGACACTCCTAGAACCCCTCCCTTCTGAAAGGAAGTGTCAAAATATGCATCCCTCAAAGGGAAGTCTGTTAGTAGTTGGGCCACAATCTTGAAGAAAATCTTCCTTTCTAAGCTGAGCAGCAAGATGATACGAAACATTTGATTTCTCTTCTTTTGATATGTTGACTCTTCACATGTGTCCACAGTGCAACAACCTTTCCTCTCCGATGGATCTTCTTTAAGATTTCTCACAGCCGTACCAATAGCTTTGTCTACTGCGTGTAGACTTTAAGTGGAAATCCACTGGGACCAGGGTTAGAACTCACTCTTGCAATCTGACAGCCTCTTTGACCTTTTTCAGGATAGGCACGAATTGAGAGACTAGCTCTGGTGGTCACAACAGTTGCTTGCAAGGGCCGAGGTTTTGATCTCCCGTAATATCACCGTGGGTGCTGCTGAGATGGTGGTTAATCTCCTCTTGACTGCAACACATCTGTTCCAACAGTATCTTGGTGAAACCAAAGGGATTTGCAATGAAAATACTGCGCGTTCGGACCCTTAGTAATCCTTTCCTCCAGTACCATTCCACCAATCTAGTGTAACAACCCTCCTCTTTATAAGGTTCGTAAAGTTTGATAGGGAAGCTTTCTCCTCCTCATTGGCCTACTTGTATTGACACTTCACGGGTTTAAGTTCTCATTTGATTGATATTAACCTCTCACCGATTTTGCTGGATTACCAGTCGCATCGGATTGCTTGTACCACGCTGTTCCTTGGTATCAAAACTCTCAACCAATGCTCATTATGGGGTGCACATAGTTTGGTCAGCGTTTACCCTCAATGCTGTTTTCAGAATCTTATTCATGTCCTCAACAAACTGGATCCATTTCCTTTAGTGGGTCATTTTGTCCAGATCCCCTGCTTTATGGATGGATTTGTGGTGCTTGGGGCTTCAGGGTACTGAGAGATGACTTCGGGTCCACTTCTCCCACTGCCTAACCAGACCCCGTAGTCAGCTCCACAGAACCTGTATTGCTGGCTCCTGCACTATGCGTTGCTTCATTTGATCCTTCTTCAAGCAGTTCATCTTTGACTGGTGGATTTTCAATTTTTCTATTTTTTTTACAAACCTTGCTGCTGATACAGACTTCGCACGTAGTCAATTGTTCGTTTGGTTGGGTCTTTGCCGATTGGTCTGCCCGCTTGAGTAGAATATTTCGGTAGATAATTACCGAAAAGCGATTACTCTGATTACATTATACTCTTAAAAACAGTTTTATACTGATACCAGTGGGAAATTTGCAACTACTTCAACTCAATATATTGCCCTCTTCCATTGAATGAATTAGAATGACTGATGAAACAACTTTCAGATCTGAATTATTGTAATTAACAGGGTGATTATTTCTCGATTGGAGTACATAACTCAGAACCATCGAAATTTGAATTAATTCTTTTCATACAGAGTTAGGAAGCGAAATGAAGAAGAAAAAAAGAACAATTTTCGATCAATGGTTAACTATATCGAGACGAAAATACTTAGTCTGGTTTCAATTTACTTTCATATTTTCTCGTCTACAAACTGCCAAATACCGAAGCTTATCCCTTTTTTATGATGCAAACGTAAAAATTATCGTGGCATCAAAGCGTTCATGCATACACTGAGCAGAAAATAGTAACAAAATAGAATCCATTAAGTATTAAAGTTGATAGTCTCAAATTTTATGAACATGATGCCAATGAACATTGTCCTTAGTTGCGAATTCATATGATGATACACTTGCTAAACGAAAGAAAAATAATCCGCACTATCGAAGCAAGTGAGTGAAACGAAGCAAAACTTGGGTATCGATCTGCTATAAGTCGATGCGCGGCTTATACACAGCCCCCAAAATTATAAAATTGCTAATGAGGTCTATTAACGTGAGCTTTTGGGTGTTTTTGCTGAATCTATTGCATAACGTCTCCCTTTCGGCATAGGTTGAGCATGAAATAGATCAGCCTGAAAAAGAAACCAAAAAGATTGATAGCTATTTTTCACCAATAACTTGTTTCAATCTTTTGAAAATTTCATATCGATAAGAAAAAAAGCAAAACAAAAAGCAAACAAAAACAAACTACGTCACGCTTTTTGAAGCGCAATCACTCAGAGCTATATTCAAATTTATTTTGAGTGCGGCTCCATAACAACAGCAATCTTGAATATGACATCACAGAGACCACCTCCCTCACATTTTGTCAATTAAATATGTGGTGTCATTTCCACATTTTCTGAAGCAAAGTTGATGTCATTGCTATAATGTTCTGTCAAGGAGTTAATGGAAATGTTTCATCTAGAAAATTGTTCCTATTGCAGCTAAAAAATTACAACAATATATATTTATATATATATATATATATATATATATATATATATATATATATATATATATATATATATATCCAGCAACAGCATCATCATTATTTATGATCTTACGATTCTTTTTTTTATCATATCATTATTCCTATTCGTAATTATGTTGAGATTTAGGACAACATACAGAGGAAAAACACAACAAAAAAAAAAATCGGGAACCTCTAACTATGGATCAGATATGATGTTGAAAAGAAACAAAAATATATATTATTGTGTTATCCAAAGACAGCTGTTCCGTCTTATTGCAACTCTTCAGCGTGGTTATACACTATCCATCATGCCACCCAGTACCACAAAGTAGAATCGAAACTTTCCCCTCAGATCCAGAGGCTGGCATCTTACCTTTGCGGCATACCGAACTGGACGGTCAGTATAGTTGAATTTAAGAGATTTATCTATTCACACATATATTCCCCATCCACCAGAGTGCTCTATTCCGAAGTTGGGAGAGCATTGCATCAGCTTACAATGAATGAGTTAGCTCACTTAAAGAGTGCCCAACCTCGAATAAGGTAGCGTTAATTATATTTATATTGTCCAAAATCATATATATATATATATATATATATATGCACACACATGTATTTCCCTTTAAAAAAGATGAAAAAGGAGAGCTAGAAGGCATAGTGACCTCTGAGGGGATGACAAATATTGCCTTCGTAGAATTTTATGTGTTTAAGGGCAAGTTTAGTAAATAACAATCCGTGATTAATCTGTGGTAAAGTTAATGATAAAAATTCTCGACATAGTGGGCATTGGATGGAATTTTTGATTTGTATGCGTTTAAGTAAGTCGAAATGCAGATACTGACTAGCAATTATACAGAGATTTACTCGTCTTAATTTGGTATATGTACACAAATGCTTGTGACCAGCTTGCCGACAGTAAAAACAACAAAAAGTTCTACTCTATCATATTTCAAACATTTTGCTTTAATGAAAAGTCCATTTTTTTTTATTTGGGCAAAATTAAAAGGAACTTTTCTTTTGTTTAAGGTTACTCAATCCACACTCCAGCAAACTGAATGCATAAAATTAGAATATTAATCCGAACAACTTGAATCAACGTGGAATCATAAAATTGACTCATCTTAATATGAAGATACAATAGATCAAGTATTTCCATTGCAAAAAAAAGTTGAACAAATTATTTGATACAAAAAAAAAAAAAAAATATATTTGCATTCTCGTGCTTCTTTCTGATTAGATCCTTTTCTCTTCTTTTAAGAACACTTGAATAACAGATCACTCTTTGTACTATCACTTGGTTATTTCTCAATATTAAATCCTAGTCTTCTCCAGTCTTCAAGTAAATGCTATGACTGCAATTGTTTTCTTTTTATGAATATGGCAAAATTCAGTTAAAACGGTAAATATAAGAAAACAAAATTATCCTTTCCAGGTTAATGACTTCGTAGACAGTTTTCCTTCATGTATCTCCCAGTGGTGATCAGTTTATCATGTATTTATATTGCAACAAAATGATTGATTAGTTTTAGGTGCTGTTGATAAAAAAGCCAACCAGCTTTTAACGATTATTTCTAAAAAAAGAAAATGTCAAAAGTTTGCCTTTTATTTTAAGACGTTTCGTCTTATTTGTGTCGTGCAGTTATTACTAATTACCTTTTTATAATTCGATAATAGCACAGTTTTCAAACGCCTTTTCTCTCAGAGTCACTCAACTATCACTATCTATGTATCAATTATTATAGTTTTTGTCGAAGTTAGACTGGTGTTGGAAATGGTGATGATTTTGTCCCTGACGCTGGTTAGAAAAACAAATGCCGGTCATGATAGTAGTGGAGCGATTTCGAAAGTAAACCTGCATC
This sequence comes from Thysanoteuthis rhombus, assembly GCA_963457665.1. NCBI lineage: Eukaryota > Metazoa > Mollusca > Cephalopoda > Oegopsida > Thysanoteuthidae > Thysanoteuthis > Thysanoteuthis major. Next base: position 24,830,354 of record OY735208.1, read on the forward strand.
TTGACTGGCTCTCAGGCATCAGGTTCGATAGATAGTTACATGAACGATAGTTTAAATGAAGACTGGGTGAGTAAAGTGAAGAAAGAGAAGCATAAGAAAGCTAGGAGAGAACGGATAAGGAAGGAAAAAGAAGTGTTAAAAGTCAAAGACGGTATACGAGAATAAATGCATATGTATGCTTCCAAATTTCCTGTTCGATATTTTCGTATTTCATACCAAGCCAGAACTGTAAGTAAAGAAATTTTGGCGATAACAATGTTTTATTAAGCAGATTTGGTCGACTGTTTAGAGCAAGAGAAATGTAATCTCCTCGGAACGTCCCAATCATTTAGTGTATATCATTGCCTCAAACTATAAATGTAAGAGTAATCATTACTCTGGATCTTACAGGGAATGAATGGGCACCTCTCACTGCAGACTTAATTGATTTAAGGACGATTGTTTCGTGACTAGAATTATCTTATAGGTAATCTATCTTCTTCACTGGCCAAACATAAATAATGTAAACGACCAAAGATTTTGATAGATTGTACTCAAGAGTAAGCAGGAATTACTTCACCCTGCATCTACTTTTTTGATTTCTGAAAACCATGTTAAACTATGTAGACATTACACATGTACATAGATACACTTGTATTAATATGTTGGTTTCTATGCTTGTCTGTATCAAACTGAGTTTTATCCAAAAATATCCATTTCTCTTGCGTCAATTGTAATATTTTCGTCTCGTATCTGATTTTAGACCGTGTATGGCAGTGCATTAAAAGCAGCAATTTAACGTTCATATTGCTTAACTGTGAATGTTGAGATGAGTCTGTTATACCTATGCTGATATTACAGAAAGTTAAGCATTATATTTGAATCATTTAAGTTTCGTGATTGAACCAGTTTTTATATGTTTGTTCATTTCAGTATAACTGATACCTCTCTGAATCATTCAGAGTATAATTAACTTGAGCAATTAAGAACTCAGCTAATCTCGAAGTGTTTTCATTTCTTCAAGAAGTATCCCAGTGTATATTTAACATAGCGAGAATAAAAAAGATGAAATTAGGACAGGATAGCTCTTATCGAACTACTGCAAAAATGCAAATTTAGTATTTAATTACTCTCAAGGTATCACCATGTAGGCATTGAGAAAGGCATTTCAATATTGAAAATAAAGTAAAACGCCTTTTCTCACTACAGCTAATCTCATGCTTTCAAAATCCACTCTATTGATTTATAAATCGAATTACCCATCCGTTTTTCCATATATAATGAAGTGGTTATGCTCTTTGACAGATATTTGCTCTTTGCAAGCTATGTTTGTGTGTTGATTAATGATTATTTCTACCATATTAGTTATTAGATTATGAAGAAACAGAACATTTACAGCTTTGATTAACGATTTTATTCAACATTTTAAATATTCAGGAAACGGGTACTGATTGAACGACAGCGTTTGGAAAATAAGGCAGGTTAGGTGTACGAAAAGACGTTGTCTGCTTGCTTGATCTTTTATTGCTCAAAGCACAGATCAGCAGCATGTGTTAAATTCCTGTGTAAAACGGATTAAATGTCAGCAATACGTTTTCTTTGTCATTTTTCTCTCAAAATGTTAATACGTCGACAAAATAGAAGACATCACGATTAACGGAAAGGTCGTTGCCATTTAAAAAAACATTTTTAAAGATCATTCATGGAAAAAAATAAATAATCGATTGAGTCACAAGGTGAAAAATTTAGAATCATCAAGATTTCATTACTCAAATGTATATCTTTCATAATCTATTCCCATATCAGCTAAAAGATAAAATGAGATTAAAATCATCAAGAATCGAAACTTGATTCATAATCCTAAATGTAACCGATTAAAAAAGCACCAGCAATATACTCTGTGATTGATCATGTTAGGTACAGAAATTTCTTTTCATATATTGTGGTTAATTTCTATTATTGGCCTTTGATTATAGACAATCGTGAGACAAAGTTTATCAAGACCAAAGACAGCTTTGACTTAGTTGATATTGGAAACAAGCGATGTAATTCTGTGACTTGATTCTGCATTCAAAATACTTAAAAGACTAAAATTATGATTTATAAAATAAAATAATCGGATCTAGATACCGCTTTAAGTCAAACGTGATCAGTTTGATTCAAAAGAATACTGTATTGCAAGTCAGGAGAGCCAAGCTCAGAGATTCTAACGAATTGATACATGAATCTAAACTGAAATGCAGACAACCAGTGCTTCTTGAGCAAATATGCTGAGATCGAAAAAAGCCAATTCAAGAGCAAGCTTTATAATGTAGAAGGGTTAACGAACATAAGAGTCCAGGTCTCAGGTAGAGTTGTTCAGGCCTAGCTGGAAGTCAGAACATTTCCAAAGCTTAATCGTGAAGAAGAAATGAGCTCAGGATCTTATAATGCTTTATATTCCTGTGATACTGTTACGTTCAGAGAAGATCCAATGTGTTTCATGGAAAGCAAGCTAAAATGAATGTAAAGATCGAAAAGAAACTTTTCTTTAACTTTTCATCTGATGCTAGGGTTTCCAGATCAAAGTTTCCAAGTTGGAGTCCATAAAGGTAGAATTTTAAGAACTGGAATCTCTCTTTTAATTCGGACTCGGTTGAGGGGATCTCTTTTAAAATTGCTTGTTTTGAAAGAATTAAATTATTTTGTTTTTGTTAAAAGTAAGATTTTGCTATTCGATTCAACTCATGTTTAAAACAAAGTAAAGTCTCTGAAGATCCGAACACTGCAATCATAATGTTGTTTCACAAAAACGAAAACCCAGAAAACCTCAACAACTACGGACCAATGTCTACTCAAGTGCATCTGCATATTTTTCATAAAAGTTATCACCAACCGAATCACCAACACGCTATATGAAAACCAAGGGACGAGTTGACTTTAGAAGAAGTTACTCCATCAGGGACCGTATCCATTCGATAAATCAACTAAAAGAGAAAGCAACAGAATATAAAATGATACGTTGTGACATTTATCGACTACAAGAGGGCCTTTGACTCGATGGAAATTCCCAAGGTCATTGAGGCTATCACTTTATAAGGTGTAGCCCCGTATATGTCAGGATACTACAACATATATACAGTCACAGTAGCTCCTTTACCAGGCTACATAAGCCCTACAGCTCCAAAAAAAAAAGAAGGGGGATAAAATAAGGTGATACCAGCTCACCAAAACTCTTCACAGCTTTCCTCGAGATGAACTTCAGAAACCTAGACTGGGAAAATAAAGTAATCAGAATAAACGCTGAATACATAAGCAGCCTCAGATTTGCAGACGACATCGTTCGTTTTGCAGAGAGCCTTCACGATCTCCAACTAATGTGAGATGAACTGGATTAAGAAAGCAAGAAAGTCAGCCTCTACATGAAATCAGCAAAACAAATGTAAACCACACCGAAAAAACAAAACAAACAAAAACACACAACGATTAAATTTGAAAACGTTAAACTAGAGAAAGTAGACCACCACATCTACCTAGGACAACCAATCTCCATGAAATCCTCAAAATAAGAAGAAATCAAGTAAAGATCTAGGATGGCAAGCCTTCGGCAGAGAAAGCTCAAAAATAAAATCCCAATAGTCAGGAGAGTATACAACCAATGTATCCTCCAAAAGTCACCTATGAAGCTGAAACATGGAATCTAACCAAGAGACGGAGAACCATACAATGTGCACATGAAAGAATCATGCTCAACCTCCCATGGAGAGATCACAAGATAGCACAATATACACGGGAAAAACAGCTGTCCAATATGATGGAATATAAAACGATTTATTAGATTTTTTTCAAATTTATTCCGGATGAAGTGTTTCAATATGCGACAACGATTAAACAGCGCTATTAAGCAAAGTAGATGATTGGTTAAAAGTGGCCAGGCGCATACTGGACACCCTCTGATAAGAAGGTGTGAGTTCGATTCTCACCGTGGGCCAGCTCTTCATTTTCTGATTGTGCTGTTTTATCGTTGCCGATAAAAAGCGACTGTAAGCGAGAATGAAGATGAAATGCTAACCAGAATTATTAATAGCATCTCATATTTTCTTCTGTTTGACTGCTCAGTTGAATATTCTGTTCTATAGAAACAACAAAACTCTTTTCTTCTTTCTCTTTATGCTATGAGAAAATGTTATCACAATGTTTTCAGTCGAAAGCTGCTGAAATCTTTGATCCAGCAGTAACAACTGATCTCTTTTGAAATCCTAAGATGCAACGAGGCAACGAAACACGTACCTTTTGGCACGTATAAACTACCTATCCTCCAAAGATCGTACGGGTCTTGGAATTTGCCGATAGTTGAATAGACCATGACAGACGAAGAAAAGAGAGAGAGAGAGAGAGAGAGAGAGAGAGAGAGAGAGAGAGAGAGAGAGAGAGAAGAAGAAGAAGAAGAAGAAAACAAGCAAGGGTTAAAGGGATTACGATTATAAACTTAACACATATAGTCATAAGTGAAGAGCGTAACTGCTGCTCTTTGATAAAATGATGTCGCGTTTGGAAGGTGTCTTAACAAGAGAGAGGGAAAAAGAAAGAAGAACTTACTGCTAGCAAAACGAAGACAAAAATAAGGGAGAAAGAAAGCGCAGGATCAGAGTTGCCGTTTTCCGGCCAGATTTGGCCGATTTCTTTTCCAATTTTGCCAATAGAAATCTACGATAGCCGATTAAATCTGATTAGTGCAATAGAAGTAGATGTACAATTTTAATGATCATTTGTTCTGGAATCTTAGTATATAGTTATTTTCTTGTTAGCGGGAAATGGAGATGTCTAGTTGATTTTAGCCATTTTTATTGACAGTTTTAGCAACAAACAGCAAACCGTACTTGGCATCATTAGATGGAATAGGAAGGAAATTTTCTATCCTGAGTCAAATTTTAAGGACAGTAGAGATAAGTATTAATTTTACATTTTTAATCGAGTTTAATATTTTTACACCGTAGAATTTCCACGGGTTACTTAAAACTGTATGACATCATAGGGAAATATGTGTATTTCGAAATACCACCGAAGGAATAAAATATCTCGTAAATGTTATCCAGAAGATCTTCAAACCAGAGAACATCTCGCACTTCTCTGGATTCTGCAAATTTCATTTATGCTATTTCAATGTTAGGCCAACCAACAGCTTTGTATCAAATGACGCATCTGTTGACATGGACACAATTTTCATTTTCAGAGACAAATGCAATGTACCAAAAACAGAACCTTTCGGTCGCAGGAATATAGTTTCAGGTAGATCAAAATAGGTCACACATTGAATATTCTATCATATCTTTGTCCTCTATGTTATTGTGATTCTTATTTTATTAATGAGTTGTCATGGAGAGTGACAAAGGAGAAGAATCGGATGGACAGACACAGCACACAAGAATTTTGATGACGACTGCAGCACTCTTAGAGCGTGTGACATGTGGAAAGTAATCAATTTTGGTAATTAAAGGAGGTAGAAAGTCCAAGCCAAGTTCTATTTGAGGGTCTAATGAAGTATGCAGTAGATCCCTAAGAAAATCGATAATAAGGAGCTAATAGCATTTATAGTATCACACATACTTGTGTACTTGTATTTTGTTATATATTTTCATTGCTTGTTCATTATCTATCCACTTATAACATTCTATACACATATACGACGATTGATCAATAAGTCCTGGTACGTATTATTAGCTGAATTTTGATCCGGAATTTTCACAGTATAATATTCGATCTATGCAATTGATATTCGCCAATGAATAAAGTGAATTTACAAGGAAGGAGATTGTGTTGGAAAATAAGTATTTGCAGTGTCCAATATATGTATTTTTAATCATTAGGCCAAAGAATTATTTATGCACATACGTACATAACATATACGTCTGTATAAAATAGTTATCAGTAAGATCATATTGAAAACTTGATAAAGTGTATCCAATAAGAATTCGTTTAGTTTTGGGAAACACTGTCTAGCATTAAGAGGAGTCATGGATCACGTACGTTTGTGAAATGGATGCATTCAGCTCGAGCAGTACTCCATATATTAAAATCAATTCAGCGATTCAAATAAGTTTGTGCTTTAGTCGATATTAGTTTCTCATTTCTGTTTTGTTCTTAGAAGATATATTTCGTACTCAATTATCCAGAATAATGACACATCATTGATATTTGATGCCAGTAATCATATGGCCGAAGAAATTAAAAAATGATTTTCTGCTGTGGTTGTAGTGAAGAGAGACTGTGGAATCAAACACCGAACAAACACATGTTTGAGACCAAGTTTCCAAACTTTGACTTATCTACGTTTTGTTGTTTTTTCTGTAATAATTTTCGCACTGGATATTTTCAAGTTTTCATCATCGGCCTCCTCTGCCTTTTAAGGTCATTCGTTGGACATAGACCTTCCCAAATATTCGCCAGACCTCTCTATCGTGGGCATCGCAGGGCTAATGCCCATATTTCGCCGGTCGCGTTTCCGCATATTTCTGGAGATCAACATTGTGAATCGTAATGTCCAGCTTTTGTCTGACATTGTTGCAACGTGGTCTATTTGGATCTTCAAATGGTTCATATGATAGATCTGACCCCGGTCTTCTTTTTGATGCTGTGCTGTCTTGTGATCTCTCCATGAGCATGATTGTCTCTTGTGCACGTTGGATGATTCTCTTGAGGGTCATTCCTTTCATAAGGTTCCATGTTTGAGCCCCATAGGTAACAATGGGGGTGTATTGGTTGTAGACCCTTCTTTTTAATGAAATTTTCTTGTTCTTGATTGTTGCGCTGTCTCTACTGAAAGCTTGCCAAGCTAGAGTGATCCTACGCTCTCTTTTTTATCTGAGAAGTGCATGGAGATTCGTGGTCCTTGGTTGATATTGTGGTCTACTTTTTCCAGTTCCTCATTTTTTAAATTCTGATCGTTGAGTCTTAACGTTTGTTGTACATGACCATCGTTTTACTAAGGTTCATGTGAAGGCCTACTTTTTCGCTTTCTTCATTCAGATCTTCTACCATTTTTTGAATTTCATGAAGGTTCTCTGCAAAAAGGATGATGTCATCAACAAATCTGAGAAAACATTTTGATCTCTTTGTTTTCCAAGTCTAGGTTTCGGAAGATTATCCCAACGCAGGCTGTGGAGAGTTTTGGTAAGCTGGTCTCCCCCCACCTGTCTTACCCCTGTTACAAGATAAAAGTACTCAATCTTTTTAGCCTGATAAAAGAACTGCTTTGCTGGTAGATATGCTGCAAGACTTTGACACATACTAGATCTACGCCTTGTTCTATGATAGTATCAATGGCCTTTGGGATTTTTACTGAGTCGACTTTTTTGAAGCCAATATGCCACAGCGAATGGTATTTCATATTCTGCTGCTTTCTTATTTAGTTGATTTAATGAATGGAGATGGTCTATGGTACAGTAGCTTCTTATAAAGCAAGCCCTTTCTGTTGGTTGATTCTCATGTTCTGGTGATGCAGTTGGTGACCACTTCGGCGAAAAGTTTATAGATGCACTTCAGTTGGCTTATTGGTCTATGGTTATTTAGATCTTTCGGTTTTCCAGTCTTTTAAAATAGCATTATGATCGTGGTACCCGTATCTTCTGTGACTTTGGTATGTATTAGGCCTAAAATGAATAGAATCGCTTGTTCCCTAGTGATGGCTTTACCAGCTTTTTGAATAGGTCGATATCATCTGGTTCCAGTGCCTTCTTTTTTTGTTTGTTTGGTAGCCTTATTCCCTTCCAAAATAGTCTGGTCTTAATCTTGAGTAATCTCACCATTCTTTATCATTTCTCTGAGTGACAGGAAAGCATTTCATAGTTTTCTTCGATTTAGTAATAAATTAGTAATCTTTAATTTATGTGAATGTCAATTTTTCTCAATCCATGGCTTTTTATGGTTCTTTTGTGTCATCAATGTTTCTTGAATCAAAGTAACCACTTCAAATCATATTTGCCGACCTGGGCAACAATAGTGAAATGATTACTACTTAGTCTTCCGTAGGTGAGGATCAATAAGAAGTATGATGTTTAGTTTGAGGAGACCTGAACCCAAGCTACCCCCAAGAGAGGATTGATACGTTACACCAACCATTACCCTACGTATGTTCTTGGGAGGTTAGCATGAGAGTAGTATAATATTGACCGAGAATATATGGAGTTGTAAATTTGTTTGCTCAATATTTCAATATCAGTACCACTCAAAAACAGACTGCACTCTGTTTTTAATATTGAAGCAAGAGACAACAATCTCTCTCTCTCTCTCTCTCTCTCTCTCTCTCTCTCTCTCTATATATATATATATATATATATATATATATATATATATATATATATATATATAATGATATAAAGGACTTGCTACAGAAACACGTTCATGTTTATGTCCTGTTTGGGCTTCTTCAGGCAAATGATTCGATTTATTTCGGATCAATGACGTTTTGGACGTTATGGGGTGCTATTTTCCTGGTTGAAGAACCTTCCTTTTATTCTATTAATATATCTCTTCTTTTTTCTATTCATCATTTAGTTATTGATCAGTTCTTGTTTTTTCTTTCACATAGTGGCGATAAATTACTGTCTGATTGTTATAAATTAACAGAGGATATTGAAGACACCTTTTTTTATCGGTGTGTTGTTAAACCATCAGCTCTTTGTGGTATGTTTATGTTCAATTATCTTTATATTCTATGTTGGGTTTGTTTCTATGTATCTAAGATGATTATGAACAGGTGATTGGGTTGGTCTCAAATTGGCTAGTGAATAAACAAAACAATAACGTTATTAGCAATGCTGCTACAATTATTATCAATAATATCGAAAAGAATAAGATAGCTATGGTGGTCAATTTTTGTATACCTGAATGTGGGATGTTGAATTATGTTTTTGATATAAATTTTGAGGATTGCCAGCATTTTAACGCTATTTCATTTTTTCCTATTTGATAATTCTAGTTTTTGTTCGATTGGTAAAAGTGAGGATTCTGAATTTTTCATTTAAGCATTGGTGACATGGGGTTTCAACGTTCTGGCATATGTGTGTTTGTTTAATTATTTTCCATTTTTCTCTGGGTATAAGGTTGCAGTCTATCAGTTTTCAGTAATGTGTTGAAAGTGATGTACTGTTTTTGTGAAGGATGATGTATGGTTAGCTAATCTTAGTTTAAAGGGTGCCTCAGATATTCCTTTGTAATATTTCGCCTCAAAAGGTTTCTCTTGGGTTGATATATCAGTGTGATATACAATTTTCGATTTGAGACATTTGTTTTGCTAAGGGCATCTGTTGCTGTTTGGACAATTGGAGTCTGGTTTATTTATATTTTCTCCACCCGTATTATTTTCACTCTATCGTTATGTTTTGTTATGAATCTATGAAAGTTGTCCGTACAACTATAACTATTTTTCACTTTGTTTTTGCTTTTGGGAGAAAGTGTTTTGGTATTAGTTGGAGATTTATTTCCCTATGTTGGTTTTTATTTGTAGGTTGGATGGCGGTATATACCAGATGATTTTACAACCTTTATTTATTTTTTTGTTGTGACTCTTTTACTCGATTGGATTTTACTATTTCGTCGTATTTAAAGCAGTCCTTTAAGGCTTTAGTGTATTTATTTCTAACATTGTTGAATACTATTTCGTTTGAGGATAGTATGTTAGCCTAGTTTCTATTGATTTAGGTATCTTTTTAATGATTTTGTTTGGGTGGTTCGATTTCGTGTTAATATATGTGATTTCAGAATTTTCTTTCCTGTGTGGTTTGTGGGTGTTATACAAATTAAAAGTAACTTTTAAAAGTGTAAAATTTTATGGTGACCTTAATCTAAACTTCAAAGTTCAAGTTTTCAAATTTTTATAATGATATATTTTTAAAAACATTTTTGTGCATTGCTATATATATATATATATATATATATATATATATATATATATATATATATATATATATATATATATATATCAAAGTAGGAGCAGGTAAAGTAGGAGCTTCATTTATGATTATTCCTAGATTGGACAAAATTCCTAGATAGTCAATTTCCTCGAGACCCATCTCGTGCAAAATGGGAGCTTATCTATAAGCATACGACAAAAGTTTAATCTTACTTTGTTTGCATCTTCATTACTGTTCTGCAATTGATTATTGAAATACCCATTAATGTTTCTTTTGGTCAAATATAGAATGTGGATGATATACATAACCTAACTGTAATGTGAATTATTTTTTTAAATGGAATTTAATCGATATTTTCTACGATGCTGGCTTTCAAATTATACAAAAATCCCGTGTTAGTTTTTGTTTTTATTTTCAATCAACTGGGAAAAACTGAAGAAAAAAAAATGACAGCTGCCTGAAACGATTCAGCTACAGATGCTTCAGTTGACTCAGTCCAGATAATGTTATTATCTCTAATATATAAAATTTACATCTCTATAATGAAATGATTCTACCTGAACAGCCATTGCATATCTTTTATACATCACCATATTCAATATTATTATCAACAACTATCGCCCGAAACATTTACTTATAAACCATTCAATGATATGGTTCAAATAATTTACAAAGCACAATTTCAAACAAACCATTTAATGAGTTTTTATTTGACTATCAGCCTGCTTGGTAACTGAGATGGACCAGTTTGCCTTCCATTAGTATTTATTGATTTTTAAGTCCACGTGAGATTCGATACTTTGAAATTTGATCTTCAAAACAGGTAAGTCAATACTCCAATCTTCGAGCCTGGGGTTGTCTGAACAGTCAGTTTATTTGTGTACTTGTATTGTCGGCAATACCAACATAATATAAATATTTACCATATTTGATTCAGCTAAACTCCAGTACAGAGGTTATGAAAAAGAAGAAAACCCCAAGAAATGGCGTCGCTGCCAAGATATTCAGCAGTCGTTAGCTGACATTTTATTTGACGTAAATCAGCGACCTTCACAATGAAGAAAAGTTGGCAAACAATATTTCTGTGATGCACCGTTGATGAATATATAATCTGTATGATTTAGTTTCTGCAAGGTCAGATGCATTTACTAATGACATTCATGTACCTACAGTGTAAAATTTGCTGTTTGCCCTTTTATACATTACAATCTTTTGTCCTGTTTGGTGATGGCTTTCAAACAGAAGATTCAATCAATAAACGTATTTTCCCCAACGTTCACTTGACATCTACATCCGACTCAATTTCAAAGTCTTGTCACCATGACACTGGTTTTCAAGCAGAGACACAAGAGGGTGAATCTCGTATAATGGCCTATCGCTTTTTACTGATATAATGTAGGAAAAAAAAGTAATGTACATTGTATTATCGACGTCTGCGACAATTGTTATTTTGAAGATAATTTTTCTAGGATTTTTTTTCTCATTCGTTTGTTTATCAGTGTCTCAGCACAGTTTTATTCTTGATTCAAGACTGAGAGCTGATCTGAATTTTGAAATAGCCTTTTGACAACAGTTAATTGCGACATTAAACAAGCCCCAGTTTAGTTGAGATGGAATATTTTTTTTAAAGAAAATTAGTAGTTGTATTTGTTCTGACCGATATCAGAATTAGGATTACTTAAAATATATTGATATTTTCACTTGGGCTGTTCCATGCGTTTGGTATTCTTACCAAGGAGAATTTTTTTCCCAGTACCTACAGAGGTCTAGACTTGTAGTTTATGACTGTGACTGCCGGTTTTACCGCAGATAGATGAAGTCAGCATTTCATAATCAGGGCATTTGCTGTGTTAACATTGCTTTGTATAATTGCATAAAAGTTGAGTTAATTGTCTGAACAAGTTCAAATATCTTCTTCCATTATAACCCCCTTCACTGTGTTTCGTCGTCTTTAGTCATGATGTAATTTCTTTCCATTTTTTTCTGTCGAGGCATGATTTAGGATTTGTTGCGATGAAATTTTATGCGTATAAAATGAGCCTACCGTTGTAATAGGTTTCCAGATCATCGGACGTTAACAGGAAGTAGATCTTTGTGGCATCAGCAAACATACTTAGGATCGTGCGGATATCCTTTGGCAGATCGTTCACAAACAATGAGAACAATATGGACATCAGGAAGGATCCTTGAGTAATTCCACTCAGGATGATGCTTCTCCGTTTACCTAAACTTCCTGACGGCGGTCAAAAGGAATGATTTAATGCATTGCAGTGTTTATCCAGTGATACCGGACCTTTCCTCTTGGTTAATGAGGCGCATATGTGGAACTGTGTCAAAAGCCTTTTTATTATCCAGGGGCAAGACATCTACAGTGATATTTGGCACCAGAGCTTTCAACCATACATTCAAAGTCTGATAATTTTCCACACAATAAATGTATTGTATGTAAAACACACGCATATATACATATGAACCCATGGGTTGGTGAATCTTAGCACACCGCTGTTCTTTATTATAGAAGCTATGGAAAATGCGTATATTACTAAATATTGCGTAGCTGTATAAATATTCATGCTATCTATTGAGTTTCAGAATGCACAAAAGTCATCTATATTTTTTCAGATAAAGGGTACGGAGACAAATCTATATCTGTGATATTGCAGCACCGCAAGAATTAATCAACCACACGTTCGTAATTAGCTGTCAACATAGAATATTTCAACTGTTTTCCTTTGTATGAAAAAAGCCTTTTTAAAAAGACCTTAAATACAATATGTTTCAAAGTAAGACATCGTAATTTTGATAAATCAAATAATACATGTATTAAAATATTACATATAGTCAAATTTATCCTGTATTACTTATCTTCATTTATTGCTTAAAGATGAATGAATGACGCTCGTTGAAAAAATCTGTTCTACGCATGCGTAATGATGATAATTCATACTTTCATGTATTTAACTTTATGTAGGTTCTTCGTGTAACGCTGTTGTTATTACAGAAACAACACCTTTAAAGATATCGAATATTAACTTTAAATCTCTATGGAAAAGTTCCAGTTCAGTCGTGATAATTCAGTCCCTGCTATTGATTACTGTCTACGAGTCTCTACGGAATTTCAACTTCATGATATCATTTTTCGTTTTTCGTTCTTATTGATATTTGCTGTAATGGATTCTTATTCCATAGTATCAGATTCAGTATAATGTAATAAGTATAGGTCCTGACACCTGTGGCAAAACCCGGTAGGGCTGGGCAATTTCTGAGCAAACTAAAATATGTGTATTTGTGTGTGTCGGGTCTCACACTGAACCAACCTTGAGTCATATTTTCCCTTGTGGGTAAGCGGATAAATATCTTAAATCACTCAATAAATGCAGTTTTTTTTGTTTTTGTTTTACAAATAGCATGAAACTAATTAACACGAGAAAAGTTCAACAGCAAAACTGTCGCTTGTTTGCTTAACCAACTTTTCCCACCTACTTGGAGATGAGGCAGTTTTATCATATAAGCACATGAAATTTTATCATGCAATTATCAGGATGCCTCACCATGGAGTAATGATCAGTGAGCGAGGGTAGCTGACCATTTCGATCTTCACTGGGTACCCCACATTTATCACCTTGTGCCAGGCTAAACTTGATAAATACAGATTCATTTTTGCTATATAGGCTCATCATTATACAAGTATGTACGTTAGGTACCTCACTATGGAGTAATTTTTACAGAGTTAATCTGACGGATCATTACTAATGTAATGAGTCTGGTGCTCTGTATTCGTATTTTGTACTATACTAAGCTCACCAGATGGCTAAAAGTATATAGCATTTGGATTATAGACGTATTTTGCTGTGTGAATGTCACCAAAGTTAAAATATATAAGTAGCACCATTAAACTGATTCAATCCCTAATCCTATCTTTTGCTTGTTTCATTTCCTTATAAATTATTCAATGGAAGGGATGAACAGAACACATACCATTACCGTATTGTTCCAGGGCATATCAAATTAGAAACAAGCATAATTTATAAAAGGGGCGTTTGCTAACGATCTTTAGAAGTGATACAAAACGTTAATAATTGAGAATTCAAGAAAAATCTAGTTTGAGAACAGCTAAAAAGACCTTTACCTTGTCAGTCAGTTTTGAACTGCTTGTTGATTATGCCACATCTTAATAGTGTAAACAGTATTAAGGCTGATTGAATAATGAGAAATGTCTGACTAAGCAGTCAAAACATTTTAGATTTCTAGAACCAGAGTAAGTCGATATTTGCCTTTCATCACTAAATACGTGTTTACTTCCACGGACATAGGGTTTTTTGAGACAAGAAAAGGAAAAATTTATACAACCGACCTTTCACATGAAATTGATGGACAGATTTTCTGGTCTAATAACAGAAGACCATGGGAAGATCTGAATAGACAATTAATATTTTTTGGAATTTTTGCTGGATGGATTGTGTATTCATATGTATATTTCTGACTTAATGTTTTTTTAAGGGAATTGAGGGAACATAGTAACAATAATATAAGAATATTAAGTCATTTCTTTATTCTGTCTCTGAAGTCCTAATCCACCCCCCAAACAAAACAAAACAAAAAACAAAAAACAAAACAATAAAAATCCAAATAGACATGAACTCACACTGCGTCTATGTACGCATTACAATTTCGAGCGTTATAACATGTCGTGACTCGTGGATTTTTGAAGATGACTTGCTGTATTATAAATCAATGATCAATATGAGGAAATAGTGTTAATTATTTCCCTTTCTCAACCCTAAGCATAGACGTAGTAGCCACTACCGCAGGAAAGTATGAACTTAATTTTATACTAACCACCCGTATCTTCTATATATCGCGAATTTGTCTCTTTCACTGTTCTGTCAAGAAGGTCACCTTACTTATATAGGTTACAAGTTCATATGTTGCACGAGTGCATTAAAAATGTACAGCATGTTCCGGGCGAATGAGAGAGAGAGAGAGAGAGAGAGAGAGAGAGAGAGAGAGAGAGAGAGAGAGAGAGAGAGAGAGGGGGGGCATTTATGTAAAAAGAGCGTGGGATAAAGGGCATATCATGAGAGAACAGAAATTGCCTAACGATGAATGATCGAATCAGAGAAAAATAATGAAAGACTAAGATCGACAAAGATAGAAAGGGGGAGACAGAAAGAAGGAAATAAAGATGTTAAGTAAAAGTGAGCGAAAATAGAAAAAAAAATCATACCTACGCAGGAAAATCAATAAGTCCGCAGCCTAATGAATAAAAACGTTTATTTTACACAACAAATATTTAGTTTTGCAAAATAATCCCCTTCCTAGTTAATGGAATCTATTCAACGCTTCTCTACAAATCACAAAGATAAAACGTTATTTAGGAGGAATTTCAAGCCTTTATAAAAGCCACAATTTCCAAAGTAGATTTTCAAAAGACGGCAGATAGGCCTCCCCCGATCGAAAGATAAGCACAACATAATATTTCACCCCAGCAATTAATACATTTGTGTATTTGTACAATACATACACTTTATGTGTGTCTATCTATCTATGATTGGTGAAAAAGTGCCTTCTTCACTGAGCTAACTGAATGAAGACAAATAGGAAGGCACATAAACAGATAAACCATCGATTGATAAAACGACACGCAAACAAATAGTTGTGAAATGATGTATAGAAAACAAAACAAGAAACACCAACAATCGATCCGTCTTTCTTGTTATCTAAATATCGACCAGTTAGCAGTAAGAGAGAATCGAAGATAAACAGCGCTGGAAAAAGTTTATTGACTTGAAAAAGTAAGATGCACGTTGTTAGTACAAATCGATTGGGAGATGTATTGACAGAAAAGAAGTTAGTGTGTGTGTGTGATTGAGAGAGAGAGAGAGAGAGAGAGAGAGAGAGAGAGAGAGAGAGAGAGAGGGGGGAGGGGGGAAGAGAGAGATGGAAAATGAGATTAAAGAAGATAGACAGATTCGAAGATCTCAACTCTTCTCTTCCATCATAACCATCAAGACATGAACAAGATGACTGGCAATGAGACAGACTTGGATCGATCAACGTTTGCAACGAGAATTCGTTTAACCGTTTTCATTTCTCAAGTCGCAACCAACTGCCTCTTTTGCGTTTTTATTTGTTTTTAACTATCATTCTGTGCATGATAAGTGGCCATAGAAATGCTGTATCCTAAATAAAGAACTCATTTCCGCTTCCGAATTCTAACAAGATGAGGCATTCGTTTATGGCTTTAAATTCATTTTCTTGTATGTAGGCATTTCCACGTTTATCTCTGATATCTAACCACTCTAGAAATATTTATGCTTGTTCATATTTGTCCTGAATTAATGTATATTCAATATTTATCATAATATTATCTCTTCCCCCTGCTTTCCTGCATTTTGACAGATCCCTTCCTACTCTTTTTTCATAAAATACCAACGTTTAGATCCTGTGTCGGCTATCAAATGTCAAATGAAAGAAAACAAACCCTTCCATAGTGGAATTACAATTTCAATTCAACCGGTGTCACTCTAAATGTATCCCCGTGAAATTACATATCTACAGGTTGCTCAACAAATTTGCAATTGAAGCGCTTGAGTAAAATTAATTGATGTACTAACATTTTTTCTGTTAGTGTTGTACTTATCGATATTCGTGATCGAGGTCTGATATAGTCAGATGAAGATATGCATATGTGTTTTGAAACGTATATCTAGACGCTGAAAAATCTTCAAATCTTCAAGTTTAACAAAACTTTTTTTTTAGATTTGAAAGATGTTAAAATCTGTTACATACAAATGCGTATATAAGTCCGGTATTGTTGTTGTTTGATTCACTACATTTGTGCTCATTAAGTTGCAATGTCTGCATGTATGAACTGATATCTTTTTCACTCAATCCTTATCTATCAATCTATCTATCTATCTATCTATCTATCTATCTTGGTAATGCCAAAACATTTAATAACTGAAAAATAGATGTACTTTAAAACCCGTTCACGCTATGAGCTCTATCGCTAAGATGGACACGACGTCACTATATCATGCACACTGCGCGAAAGGATCAAAGAATGGAAGGAACGTATGTAAATATTTTCAACGTTGTTTTCGAATGCTCTTGACTTGATGATCAATCAACCCTTTGGTAGATCTCAAACGATGACTAGACTTGATCGATATTGAATGTTATGTGGGAAAACTCCTATACGAGCTCCCAATAACACAATCATCATCATCATCATCATCATCATCATCATCCTTTTAGCATCCATCGTTGGACATAGACCTTCCCAAGGATTCGCCAGACCTTTCTATCATAGGCATCGCGGAGCCAGTACTTTCTAAAATTATTTAGCTCGTCACACCATCTCATTTTCTGCCGGTCACAATTTCGCACATGATCTCTGGGGATCCACGTTGTCCATTGATGTCCATTGCCATTTATGTTTTCTGTCTCTATGATGTCTCAGACTCCTGTTTTCTCCCTGATATACCGTGTTGTCTTGTGATCTCTGTGTGTGAGGTTTAGCATGATTCTCCCATGTGCATATTGCAAGGTTCTCAGTTTGAGGATCAATCTTTTGGTTAGGTTTCATGTTTCAGCTCCATAAGTGACTATATATGTATATATCCTCATATATATCATATTTTATATATCATATTACATACACTTATTTTAAATATCATCATCATCATTATTATTATTACTATCATTATTATCATTATCAATATTATTATTGTTAAAGAGTAAATGAATATCTATCATTATGTAAAAAGTATATGCCATTTAGAAAAAAAGAAAAGATTACATATCTTAGAATATATCTATATACGTATTGTTCAAATACAGATTAAATATTTGTAAAAAAAATTCCATTTTCTTTTGAAAATAAAAAGAATTCTTTTTATAACATAATATACATTATAGATATATAAATCGAATATATATACACACACGCACACACACACACACACACACACATATATATACATATATATATATATATATATATATATATATATATATATATTTAGATTACATATCTATTAACTATTCATACAAAATGTAGATGCAATTATATTACTTGCTGGAATAGAATAGCTTGTGATTTTCACGGTTGATTTTGCAGGATGAAATGTATCCACTTTCCGATGAACAAAAACGCAAATTAGTGGGTAGTTTACTACAGAGGTTTTACTAAAAAATCCTAACAAAGTTGCACGGACCATGGCCTAAGTAACAAAAGCTATTTTTATATGGAAGAAATATCAAAAGTGAAAGTTTGGCAAAATTTCTGCCAATTCTTCGTTCGTTTTATTTTCTTTTTTCATCGAATCAACGCGTACCAGATCACCAGCTCAGTAACGAAAAAACATGCTTCCCTTTTCACTTGTCTGTCCATCCGTCTTTCTGTCGGTCTAATCACATTCTTCGGCTTAGAGCCTTGCAAATTTACATGTGTACTCCAATAGCCATCTTCTGAAAACGTTTTTCTTTTAGTTTTTCAGGCCTTTTCACTTGTTTTAGGTTAGTGCTCCATCTACAATAATAATGCATCGTGAAATGGAAACATTTTTCGCTATCACCGTGACGTAGCATTGTGACGTAGGTGTTTGTGAAAGAGCTTGGTTAGAGAGAGAAAGAGAGAGAGAGAGAGAGAGAGAGAGAGAGATAGAGAGAGAGAGAGAGAGAGAGTAAGTAAGTAAGTAAGTAAGTATATAGTTTGATTTTTCATTTCCAAAAACTAAAATGACATCTTTTTTGTCCTACTGGTTTTACAGCACTCGTTCCCGTATGAAAATGACAATGTAAGTCGGTCGCCCCAATTTCGTCTCGGCGCCTTCAATCTTGCTAAGCCAATGTTGTACATTATGTAACTTTTTACCACAGTCCGAAGAGTCGGGGTAGGATAAATGGGTTAGTGAAGTGTAGGATGACAGAGATACAACACACAGAGGTATATTGTGACAAAAATGGAGCAACTACGCTACGGTAATTCATTTTCAGTCAGAGGTAGCAATATTTCCTTTGCTTTCTTACGGCTGTTTCCTTTATTTCTTCTTTTTTTTACTCATTAATATCCGCTTACTCCTTCTTTGGCTTATTTCTTCTTTGTTTGTCACCCTTCTCTTTAGCAGATATGTTCTACGCACACTTCAACTAACGCACACTCTTGCTTTCTTCTCTTGTTCATTATTTTCTCAAATTGCTTTTCCTCATCCCACCACACATCAGCTCTCTGTATTTCATCTTCATCTTTTCCTCTCTCTTCTGAATTCATTTTCTCCGCCACCCTTCTGCTCCATCACAAAAAAAACAAAACAAAGAAAAATAAAAAATAAAACAAAAAATAAACTTACACCTTCCCATCTTATAACCTTCATTTTTTCATTTCTTCGTTGTCACCATCCATGGTCCATTCTTTCATGCACACTTTTACATGTATGAAAGGCACCATGTATTCATTGACAATAAAAAAGGTGAAACCCAACAAGTCGAATCACAACTCTAGTTTCTAAATTGAAAAAAAAAACACCAATGTTTAAATAAATTTGAAATGTACTGGAATATTGACAACATGTCCGTTTGAATATTAATTTCTGTCACTTATCATTGAATGGTAGAGAAAAGAGAGGAGCAAACAAGGTTTTAGAAGTGCGAAGAAGAAGAAGAAGAAGCAAACATGTATGACGTCCAAATGTAATCATACTTTGATTCGTGAGTCAATATTAAAACTCACCCAAGTGCATTCATTCACAAATACACTCTCACCCACAAAGCGGAAAAAGCACACATGCAAATCTATCAGTGACTTTCCCGTGTATTAACTTACATGAATATGAACACTGTTGCTACATATTATATCGATAAAGGACACACTACAATACAAAAACACCATATCCACGCACATGTGCGCCAAGGAACACATACATAAATGTATACTCACAATATGCATAACTTAAAGACAGACAAGCATGACGTTATAACTATCAATATTATGACCAAATGTTGATGAACGTTATTGAGATACGACGATGATGTGCTCGAACGCTATGTTGGTGCTGTCACTTTTCACTTTCTCATGACGAAATAAGGTTGAAATACGTGGGTACATCAAATAATGAAAAAAAAGCATTCATTTCACATAAAAAAATATCTATCTTTCGACATAATCTCCTTCCTTGTCAATGCACTTAAATCAGTAGGGAATTGTAGTTACATAGATGGGACAGTATACAATGAAAATGTCATGTCTAGACTTAGCTAAAATTTACATGTTAGGCTACGATGGATTATTTTTGAGTCAAACTCTTGATGTGCAATAAACGCACACATACGCACACATGCATGCATATGTATGTGTATGTGTACATTATAGAATCTGGCATTATTAAAGTATTATGACATTCAGAAATATGTTAAATAATTTTTTAAAAATGTCATAATACTTTAGTATATATATATATATATATATATATATATATATATATATATATATATATATATATATATATATATTCGTGCGTATGTGTTTATGTGTTTTCTCAGAGATTTACCCTTTCATGATTTACCTGTAGCATTCGATTTACCATTGAATGATAATGGTTATATTTATCTCGTTTAACATTAAATAAAATTTCATTTTTGATATGTCATCAGATAGTCGATTATATGAACATGGCAATCTACCCATCTCTTTGTAATGGAATCATCTGATATTGCACATAAAAATACATTGATACTCATTACGTTTTATATATATATATATAGATACATTTATTGAATATATTTATGTAGGGAGATATACAAAGAGGGTGGATCTTTGATTGATAAATTGGAGGATCCAGCCAGACAAATACGCATGTTCAAAGCTTTGTGTGCAAATAATTGTGCCAGTTTTATAAACAGATTTTCTACACATGCATACACTGAAGTAGACACAAGTATCGCGAAATCCCATTACATAATACCTCTAAAGAACACACAAACATCTGCAGCACACACACACACACACATGCAAATGCACGCTCTCATACACACTCACTCAACTGATAACAAATGTATCTGCGCACGCTGAAAATCTGTTGCTATAAACATTTCCGGAAAAAATCCCCAGAAACATGAATAAAGATAACAAGAAGTGTTAATTAAAGATTCTATCACTTGAAGAAATCGTATAAAGAAATCGTGCATAGCTTGCAGCGCCAAGTGATTATATAAGTTGGTAGAAAAGCAAGTGATATCAAACAAACATTCTCTGATAAATATAAACATAAGTATTCGTATATTGAACAACAAAGGCTCTTGGAAACTAATCGATTATTTGATAAATGCATTGAAGTACCTGAGAAAACAGAGTTTACCTACGTATAATTAGGAGCTATTAATAAATATGTTGAAGACAAAGACACAACTATCAAAATCGAAAATGTAGAACTGGAGAAAGTAAACCACTAGGTCTACTTACGACAACGATTCTCTATAGAATCGTCAAAAGAAGAAGAAATTAAGCGAAGGATGGTAAGTTTTGGATAGGACAACCAATGTATCTTCCCGATAGTCACCTATGGTGCTCAAACATAGAACCTAACCAAAAGATTTTCCCTCGAACTGAGAACCATGCAACGTGCACAAGAGAGAATCAACGCTCTATTAGAGGAAAAACAGGTGTCCGAGATATCAGAGAATCCATTAGAAACCCAAATGGTAATGGGCTGCCAATGTTACAAGAATGACAGACAACCGCTGAGATCATATGCGAAACGGTGGCTGACAGAATTTGAGATGTCGTGAGATACGACAAGTTCAGAAAGTATTGGCTCCACAACACCCCTGATAGAGAAATATGGTGAATCTCACGGATGGTGTATGTCAAACGACGGACGCTAAAAGATTAATGATGATGATGGATACCTTAACACACTCCTAAAAAAATACTGAATGTCTCTATAGTTTGCTTTGAATAGAAACCCGCGTTAAAAACTAGGTTCAGTTGATGGTGTTACACAAGGCGTGAATAACTGTTATTTGACATTTCCTTACATTTCATTTCAATTCTCTTACCCACAGCTTTTCATATTTTCAGCAGTTTAAAAAAAAAATTTGGTTGTCTTTCAAGGTGCTGATGTATTTCCTTTTCGTAAAATTTGCGTCTGTAAAATTTACTTCGCCTAATTGCTTTACCCAGTAGCTATTCACATCACTGCAAAATGGCTGTTTAACGTGGATATGATGAGTTAACCTGTTTTTTAAAAAATTGCTCTTTCGGGTCACCCACATTATGCAATGATGGATCTTACATTGTCCAAACGACGGTTTAGTACGTACAAGTAGCAGGAGCGAAGACTTTGATTGACTAATGTCTTGTTTTTAGTTTTGAATTGCAATAAAGTTTATCATGGCTGCATCAAAAAGCTCAATCGCACAAAGAACTGATATTTACGTCAACAATATTTTGTCTATAAAAAAAGTCAATTTTTGCCAAAAAGGAAGTTGGCAATAAGCCATTTTTGTTGTTTGATATCCACCCTGTTGAGTAAATTACTCTTGTATTTTCTTCCTGGTTGGCCAGTTAGTTTTTATTCTCTGGCTTTGAAATTCATTCTTTGGTTCAGGGTACGCGATAACTATGGCCCCCATACGGGATCATGATATTGGGGTTTGTAGGAAAAATCACGACGATGGAAAGGTTTCTTGTTGTAATATAGATATTATCTGTTTATATTTTATGAGTAGATGCTAGTAAGTGTGGTTATGCTCTTGATGCATACATTTGTGCACGTCAAATGTATTAACAAATCTTTGGAACCTCTTTGTTCTTGGAAAATAGGATGAATACGTTCATTGACTGCACGTGGGAGTTTTTGTTCGTCTATGGAACTTTATCTTTACGACAAACACATCAATTCGAGCCATATTTAAAACACGCTCTCAAAATATGCACTTCATTAGGTAAGAATATGAAGAGTAAATGTTTCCTTTAGTTACGGTTCCACGATTCAAAATTCTCCAAGATATACTGATCTGGTCTACAAATTGTACATAGATTATTGCAGTAACAATAAGGATGGTAAAGAAATCTTGGCCTATAATGTCAGTTTTAGCGGATTTTTTAACTTGGAGTATAGTCAACGACTTCTTTCTTGTTTGTCAGTATTGTTTATTCCTGAGCATTAGTTTAATGTCCGGTCCAATTTGCTTTATTACACAATTGCGTCACATTAGCTGTAATCCTATTATACCTATCAAAACAAATCAAACTGACCATATCATAATTCATTCGAGCAAATCAAATTATCAATAGACTAATAACCTCTACACGCACATGACGGACATGTCCATGCGTGATATGACTGACTTTTACATAATCGTCTGATATATGAATATATTATTTCATATTTGATTTTCTTGTACACATATCATCAAAATTCTAGTTAGAGTTGGCAATACACAATCTATGTTTTTTTTTGTGGCCATACTTTCATTGTAAATCAACCCCTGCGATTAAACATCTTCGTGAGTTTGATACTTGGTGCATATTTTAAAAGCTATTTTTTTGTTTATATCTACAATGAACACGATATATAATTATGTATTTCACACGCATACACACACACACACATATATATTTATATATATATATGTATATATATATGTGTGTGTGTGTGTGTGTGTGTGTACTTAGTGCACTTTTTACTCAGTTAAGATCTCTGATATCATATATGACTGAGTTATAATCATTTAAGCACATGCATACACACATGTATCTGTATATTTATGCCCCAGATTATATATATATATATATATATATATATATGTGTGTGTGTGTGTGTGTGTGTGTGTGTGTCCAGTAAGTTATTAAGCAGAAAAATCATCATGTGACAAACGTCTGCTGGCAGATTGCCGTGTTGGGGTTGATCAATTGGATTATCTCTTTCATCTTTTCAAAAAACAAGCGTGAACACCACTGACACTAGCTAAGGGGCAAATTTATCATGAATTTACATTATAAACATACACTAAAAACCTATTTTGTAGGATATTAGATGAACAAAACATTTCTTCAAAGTATGATTAAATGTAAATTTTTCAGCCATCTAGGCCCATTAGTGTGACGCATAGATAACCGGCCAGACCTACTTAAAAACTGAAATAACCTATTCCAGTTATATATATGTATGAGTAGATTTGTATGTTCAGTGTGCGCACAGTATGTGGTGTGACCTAGTAACACCATTGAACACCCCCCTGCCCATGACATGTGCCAATTTGATTCTTCGTAAAGATCAGCCTTTGTTAACTTTCAGAATGATTTATGGAAGCATAATCTGTTGACATATTCGTCGCTATATAACTTTAAAAGAGTATTTTTATAATCTTTCTTCTTTTCTCTAAAATGCCATCATAATTAACCATATTGATGCTTAGAATATTTTTTGTTTTTGCAAACGAAAAGTTGGTGGGATAACAAAAAACAATTTTCTTCAATTTACTGTGAAAAGAGCATTTAGTATGATATTCACCGTTCTACATCTGGCCAGGTGATTTGTAGACCATATTGCTTAGAGCAAAGAAATCAATTTTTTGCACGAGTCGAAATGTAAGTTCGGGTATGCCAACATATATGTGGGTATTTCAACACCAAACATAATTACAAGGAAATAAAAGGGAATCATAGAATAAAAACAAGAACTAAAGAAAGTTGAAAAGACTGTGAAATAGAAGTAATTTAAGGTGAATATAAAGACAGAAAATGAGAGAGGGAGAGAGACAGATAAACATAGACAAAAGTGAAAAGTTAAGTAAGAAACCGAAATAGAATAGAAATAGTAATGAGTTTGAAACGGAATTAGGTTTGAATATACCGAGATAAATAGATAGATAGGTATGAACAACTGACCGAAAATGGAAAGACATGAAAAAGGGAGGATGAAGGGGAGGAGGGAAAGGGATGAGCACAGGTAGAACAAGAAAATGTTGATAATTAGAAAAAGGTGCACAAAATTTGATAAAATAAGTAAAATCGAAAAAAACGATAGAAAATAGAATGAGATAAGAAAAAGGGCAGAGAAAATTATAAAAATTACGAATAAATGAGAAGGATTATGTTCTGAGAATAGCTGTGAAAGGATTGGTATTAGAAACAAATAGGAAAAACAAAAAGAAACAGAGGACAGACAATTAATCGCAGAGAGATATTGGAAAACAATCCATGCAGGAAAAGAGATTACTAAAATGAAATAGAGAAAAAAATTGAGTGGGGCAGCGAAAAAGAAAGGATGAGAGTGAAATTTTAGGTATGAACATAGTATAATGAGAATATAAGGAGAGAGTTTCGTTGGTAGATTTTGAGTGTGCATTATTTGACGTGTAAAATAATATTCTTGCCGTCTTGATTACGACGATGACAACTGTAAGCTGATATCCAATGGTTGTTTACTGTCTTTTTTGGGTCGTTCAATATCATAATACCTGAGAGTGTTTATTTTCATCCTGTTACACATGGGGTTAATTAGCCGTATCAATTGATTCAACTGTAGTAAATATACAAACCAAGGAAAATACAAAATACAAAAATGGTTGGGATACTCAGATTAATACATTTGGCTTAGCGGTAGTTATTTATTCTTGACAGTCTTAATGCCTTTGTCCATATCTATAAATCATTTATTGGGAACTGTATAATTTAAAGTAATAGCAAGACATTCGTATTATGTTGTCCCACAAGAAATGGTCGTTTATGAAAGGAAAAATTAAAACAACCAAAAAATTTAAGCAAGACTGATTTATCAATCAAAATATGCTTCAATATCTTCTTTCTATTAGCTTTCAAGTGCAAAGATTCCTCTTTTATAGAAATAATTTTGAAGCTAAACACGATTCAGATGTTGTCATTGCTGCTTCGTTATTGGCATATCTTTTATTGCAAAGAAAAGGCTCAAATGTGCTTGGATAAGTGATAATCTGTTTGAGATAAGTTTGAAGAATGATCATGTGCAGCAACTTTGTTTTGGTTGGATCACTAATGTGATGTCTAGTATAGTCGTGTAACTAAATGAACCCATGTCCTTTTACCAATGTTGGATATCTTCTAGTTAATTTTGAATTAATTTCATCATTTTGTTAGCAGCATGATTGGACTTCCAGATGTGAATTTGATGTTCTTGAGAGCTTGAACTCATACAAAAACAAGTCTTATTTCCTTTGATCACAGGACCTTCAAGAGTGGGGATTATTTTTTAAAAACTGATATGAAGGATCATAAGTTGAAAATTCAAAAGAAAAACTATTGTTGCATGATCCGTAAAATATGTATAACTACATTCACTGCTTCAGAATTTGTCGAAATAGTAATCATAAGGAGAAATGCTAAGAAAACGACCATTTCACGTTTCGAGTCATAGCCAAAGTTCACAACTAAAGGAAATGGTTCTGATTTCAAATCAGGATAAATTGAGATTTCTAACTTGTCTAACGTTAGGGGAAAACAACTCGAAGCAAGATAAAATATAAACAGGATAGATAATGATCTCTATGTCCGAGGTTTTCGGAAAATATATTTTAATTTCGATGCATCAAAGAGAGAACCAACCGTCATTCCATTTTTGCAAACTTTTTACAGCAAAGAATTAATGACAATTTGAAGAAGGTTTTTTACTATCAAAATTAATTGAGAACATTTGGAGATATCGTGTGGACAAACAGACGGAAGTAATAGTATCAAAATTTTAGATCATAGTGTTTCATTTAGTCCTGGCTGTTTTGTATCTTCCAAAGTCCCGGAAAAGTTTCAATGGAATTTTGTTCAAGGATGGGCAATAGACTAAAAGAGAAGTCATAAATTTTTTAGGGGATTCATGTGAATTTATCTCTCTATGTCTTAGTTAACTCTCCACAACCACAAAATATCCCCAAAAGTTTTTTGTGGTAGAGTGGCCAATAAATCAGGAAAGGAGTGATTCAATTTTGGAACGGATCCATGCACAATTATCTACGCTCATCGTTGCTTTCTATCCACAACCTCAGAATATCACCAAAATTACTCGGTCGGTACACACGTTATCTCCAGAAGTTCTCACTGAATTTTCGATGAAATTGTGTCGAAGGGTAGGCTCTACGCAACGAAAGGAGTCAGGAAATTTCGGGTCCATGCACCATACGATAGCACGGAATTTCTCTGTCCGTCCATGTGATATCTCAAAAAGCTCCCGATAAATTCCTATGAGATATTGCGGAAGGGTGGCGAATAGGCTAAGGAAGGAGTGATTAAATTTTGGAGAAGATCAATAAACAATTACTATTATGTTATAGCTATCAATTTTCAAATTTTAAAACGAGGGTACATTGTACTTGATTGTGAATATTTTGAAATGACTTGCTCTGATGCATATGGTTCTTCTGTAAACTTTACCCAATATGACATTTCTTTTTCAACGATATACGATGCGCACATTTTGATTAATCTTTTTCCAAACTGGGGCATCGCAGCAAAAATCCACCATCATAAAAAATTATAGCGCTTAAAAATATACAGATAAGTACGCAGAAACATTTATGAAGGTCATCGAATCTCTTTAGCGTGCACTTAACAATGAGGAAGAGAATTCTCATTCAAAAATAAAAATGATGTTTCCTCTGTCCCGTTTCAGTGAATTTAAGTTTTCTTATGCTTTGAAAAAGACAGTTTAATTATTTGCATTGGTACAAACGTGATCAGTCCATTCAGACTTTGAGTTTTTATTATCAATATCGCATTTACTGTAGACAATAAATTTGATTTCTCGAAAATCTTCATTATCTGATTGAAAATAATTATAGTTATATTTGGCTAGCCAAAAGGTCTATTCTGTGTTTCAGGTGGCACTAGGCACTTTTAACTTTGTTGAAGAAAAAGTAGCTTTTGATTGTATTGTGACAAGTTTCATAGTAGATTGTTTTCTGAAAAATTTTTTCCAAATTATCGTGTTTTACTTTATTGATTCTAACATTGAAGATGGAAGATAATAAGCAACATTTTCAGAATATTATGCTTTCTTTATTTTAAGGAAGGTAAACGTGCGACTCAAACACGCGCAAAAAAATGTACATTTAATGGAAAAGGTTCTAGGATCGATCAAACATGCCAAGAGTGTTTTGTGAAGTTTTGTGTCGAAGATTTATTGCTAAATGATGATTCTTGGTCGTGCAGATGAATAGAGGTTAAGATTGTTGCAACGTTGCTCGGGAATAATGAATGGAAGACGGCTAAATAATAATCCAATCAAAC
The DNA here is from genome assembly GCA_963457665.1 of Thysanoteuthis rhombus. Taxonomy (NCBI): domain Eukaryota; kingdom Metazoa; phylum Mollusca; class Cephalopoda; order Oegopsida; family Thysanoteuthidae; genus Thysanoteuthis; species Thysanoteuthis major. The sequence continues at coordinate 24,858,485 of OY735208.1, forward strand.
TTTTACACCAACCGAATATTACAATCCAAAGATTTTTATTAAAACGAAAATAGTGATTGTATTTACAGGAGAGTATGGAAGGTTGCTAGTGGCAAATAGTTCATTATTTATAATATCTCAAGAGAATAATCGATTTCACGTCGAAGAAAATAGGTTTGTGTGATGAGCTGTGTTAGATTCTAGGTCAACGCCTATAACAAAAATGAAATATCGAGAAGAAGGGTGGTTTCGTTAACGAGTCAGACACAAAAAGTATTTGGCTATTGTTAAAATGAATAATACAAAGTACCATTTGTTTCAAGTGGCAGCTAAATAGAAAACGAATTTAATATTAGGCAAGAGATTTTGCGTTGGACTTGCAAAAATAGATGAATCTTTGAAAAGAATCTAGATGACCAGTGAGAAAGATGAAGACAAAATATTAGTAGTATTAAAGAGTGAATAAGAGAGTGAAAGAAGAAAGGCAACGAAAGTATGGAAGACCATAACAAGAAGTTGTGAATAAGTGACCGGAAATTCGAGAGAAATAGAATGAAAATAAAGATTATGTAAATAAGAGATGAAATATGAGCGAACTGGTCTGCTTGGTGGCTGGGATAACTGCGTATTGAACAACTGGAGCCACAAAAATTGGTGAAGCGTTCTATTCTTTTTTTTAATTTTTATGTGCGTGTGTTTGTGAATTCCAATGCAATTGGTCATACCACATTTGAATTGGAAACTGATTCCAGTATATAGACCCCCATCAAAAAAATTATTGTTACTATTTTTTGAAAAAAGTTTTTTGACCAGTTGGGAGTCTTATTTCAACAGATTTATCAATAATATCTAGATATTCCAGAATCTAGATGTTTTTAGGCGTTATTACAACTCTGTTTCAGATGTTATCCAGTAGAAAATGCCACTCATGTCATAAATATAATCTATACTGACCATATTTGTTCCCCAGTGGAATTCTTCGACATAACTCGTACATGACTTCTAATTTTGACGCTACAGTTGTTCATTGATTATTGACTGTGAAGACGAGTTTTCCATCGTAGTCCACTGTCGAAATTCAGACCCCAAAATGCTAGGCAGGCTTCATAGAAGGTCAGCACAAGCTAGTTGTCAACACCAAAAAATAGTCTGCAAGGTGATCTTGAGAATCGTCGCTCTATAGCGCGCAGCTTTTTACATATACGAGGGTAGATCATTAAGTCTCATCCTGGTAAGTAGTTATTAGTTGAAATTTGATCTGAAATTTCCACTGTATAATATGCGATTTCTGTCATGAATATTCACTAATGAAAAAAGTGCATTGTCAAGGAGGGAATTTATGTTAAAAAATAGATATTTATGTGAAATGAATGCTTTTTTCACCAGCACAAAAGTCTTGCGAATGCATTCATGTAATAAAAACAATCAAACTCAATTACACACAGATTCAAATTGATATACATTGCTTTTTATGTTGGAAGACAAAAGGTGGAAATATTTTACTAATTTCTAGAGATAAAGAATCATGGTATAAGCATATCAATGCAATTTTTTGATTATAAGTTTATATTTATGTATATATCTAAAGATTTTTATTTGACAAAATAGTTGACTTGAAATGCAATTTATAGAAAAAACCTATGTTGATACATAACCTTGATATTTTATTGCTACACTTATAAAAATGAAGAAAACAAGCACTCCCACATGACTCTCAGAGAGAGAGAGAGAGAGAGAGAGAGAGAGAGAGAGAGAGAGAGAGAGAGAGAGAGAGAGAGAGAGAGAAGAATGTAAAAAGGAATGAAAAAAGAAATAGAAAGGGAAGAAAAGGGTAAGAGATGCCTCTGAGACATATAGAAAGAAGAAAACAAACCCTAATTACAAAAGAATCTGTCGTTATTTTGAAGTCACTGACTGCTCGATGGCGCTTCACTTGGGGACGACTCTCACAATTTTCTTCCCGACATTTCATAGACTTCCTTTAGAATGTGATCATTTCAATATCCGGGAGTTTTAGACATTCAGCCAAATGACCAAAAGTCCAAGCTGTCATTGTCCTACATTCCTATTCTCTGTTATCCAGATTTTGGTCTCAATGAAAAAAAGAAAAACAAAAGAAAAAAAAATCAATGGTATTTATGGATAAAAACATGCAGGGAGCCAAGCGTTAAGGAATGATACAAGAAATAATCAGGCTATGCTGAAAAGCGTCGGTGGAGAAGGCCAGTCAAAGATTGTGCAAAAGATAAAACTGCACTTGTTATCTTAAATATCGGGATATCGAAAGTAAATATTGATTTCGGGTCTTAGTATAAATATAAGTCCAAGGAGCCTTCTATCACTGGACTCGGCTGCTCATTTTTATCTTGAATCCAATTTTCTCCTAATAAAAAGAAAAACAACAACAACAACAACAGCAGCAGTAGCATCAGTGATCCATCACTTCTAAACGACGAATCAGATGTAGCTAAGTGGTGAAAGCAGGGGGCTACTGATCTTACGTTTCATCCTCGGTATCCAAGTCGGCGAATTGGAGAATAATTAATCTGGTCATAAGCTGAAGAACGCTAGCCACAAAACCATGCTGGTGAGTTCGATTTGCTTCACTACTGATATCTTGTGTATGATAAAAGTAAGCCAGATTATTACAAGTTGATAAAAGATGCCCCAAACATTCGTGTTTCGCTGTCAATTGAGTATGTTTCCGTAGTTCAGAGATTGAAAGTATTGGTCCCGTGAATCGTGAGTTCGAATCTCACTGAAGATATGATGCATTTTGTTGTCTCATTTCATTACATTAATTAATAATTTTATTAAGATTTCATAGCTTTGAAAGATAATGTTGTGACTCTATTTAGTTTTAGTCATATACACGCGCAAATATGAATGCAGCGTTCTGCATTCAACGTCGTCTCACAGGACCACAAGAGCGGGGCATCCCACGAGGATTGAAATCGCTCCACTACAGAGATCAATTTGCTAATTAACACATCCCTAGCGCCTAGCTTATGTGATTAATATTCTGTGCATTAATCCTATAGTATAAGAGGTGATATTAGAAAACTTGAAGACTGCTTTGTTGTAGCTCACTTGAATAGTTTCAGTTCGATCTGGGAGAGACAAAACGTGCGCAACTATGTAAAAATACCAAAAAAAGTCGAAAAATCTCTCTACTTGTGTATTTCAGAACGGCTAGTCAAGTGCTCCTTTGTATCTTCGAAAGCTTGAGCTTGTCTGCCCATAAGCAGAGGATTCTGGAATTATTGAACTTCTCCTCAAACAAGTGATGTTCAAACAGAATAGATAGACATGTAAATAAGTGTTCAAATACTAAATGTTCTTAAGTAGGGAATAATCTGTGACCGTTAGTACTACTTGAAAATCGTCCAAAATGATGCTTTCGAGGAAAGCATATATATATCTTTCTTTTGGCCACTTATATGAGGGAATGATATTATCGTTGGCTACGGTCCATTCGTGCGTCATTCCCATCCATTATTCATTCTTACAGCGACGTTTCTCACGCTTTATGTGTTTCGTGAACTTGTCACCAAAGTCAGAAATTTGACAGAAAGCCGAAAATCCCACTTGGGAGATAATGAATGATTTTAAAAATAATATACTTGTTTCAAATCAGTTAATGCTTATCAATTTATTCCAACAGACTTTGATTAAAAGACGAGTTCTGTGTCGCAGTCAGTTTGTCATATATCTATCGATCTATCTATCTATCAATAGTGTCGCTCATGAATTAATACACACCTACCATCTTTTTAAAGATAAGTAATTTTCTACTAAACAAAACATTGCAAAATTTTATATCTGGTGGAATATTACATAATCAAAACGTGTATTATCAGGTATTTTTTGACCCAACCCTACAGAATTGAAACTCTTTCGCCCCCAATTTTTTGTGATACAGATGTACTCATTTAGTTCTACATGCAATGAAAATGCGAATTTTAAAATTTCAAATGAAATCTAAGCTTGAATAATCACTCTTTGTAATGACTATATTGAACTTCGATTGCTGACGTGATATGCAAAATTTTGTCTGTCGAACCGTTTCTGAATTTGTAGAGAGCTAAAGGTTGATATAACTTGCAGATAGACTACTGAATATATTTTTGATTAATATGCAAATTAGATTATTGGAAACCTTCCAAAACTGATCAATTGGTTCCTGTGCAGAAACATCAGGCAACTAGGAGTTTAAAACGAACTATTAAAAGTTTATGTTGGTATGTATAAGCTAGTTAGCCAGCTTAAAGATGAATAAATAGAAAGGCAAAAACAGCCCAGCAAAAAAATCCCCAAGTTTTGTGACTATACAAATCCCTGTGGTATCTTGTGTTTTAATTCCCCAAGATAGCAAAGTATAAGCTGGGTTCGGTAATATAAAATGAAGTCTGTCGGTCCTTTGACTTTTTGAAACGGGTCTCAAAATGACTGAATTGAATGTCCTAGATTATGGATATCTAAGGCTAATTGCTATAAAAAAAAAGTCACTTTTAGTCTCGGAGGTGCTTCCATTTCAAAATTAAAAAGAGTATTCGGTATTAGATTTTTCTATTGCATTCCTGATAGAGAATTGATTAGTGATTTTAGCAAAATGAAGGATAATTTGAAACATACTTTGTAAACATATTTGCTTATTTTTTACTGAATTAGATACAACAATGATTTTTATAACGTACAACATTGCAGTCATGCCCCGCTACTTATCTTACTAGGATTAATTCACTCATTAGCCTTTTGGAATGCATTTTGAAAGAAACCTGTTTTCAAAACAGCTTTTTTGTTTTTATTCGGGATAGTGTCTTTTGAGTACTGACTTCATATTTTTCTTAGATTATTGTTCCATTCAGCGTCCATTCAACAAATGGTCAGACCAAACGTGACTTAATTGGATTCGTCATTTTCCAGTATCTCCTTATAAAGAGAATTTCACGATAAAATGAAAACACGACCATATTTTTTTTATTCCAATAATCTTTTTTTCCTTGTCAGATTACTTTTTCAAAACCTTGCTCGGTTTCTGGTTAATCAATATCATCCGATTGAAAAAAGCAGGAATAGAGTGTTGATTAATTTTTCAACATCTCTCTTGGACACACGAGATTTAATTCTATCTCTGTTTTAACCTGCCAAGTAACAGGCATTGATGCCAATGAACCTAGGGGTTTTACAGCCATGCCAGGAGTTTTTTTTATTAACAGCATTCCAGAGTAGCCATGATCCGACATCACTATAGTAACAGATTATTCAGACTGATATCCAAAAAGGAACTAGAAATCACTTCCATCCCAAGCAAAACTAATTAATCACATGCCTAGCCGCCGCAGGTTTAAAATTCACTCTTACTTCTATTCCGACTGAAGATGATTAATGCAACTTTTGAATTGTATATATAATAAATGAATATAGATAGATATAAAACGTAGATATGTCAGTTTGGTTCAATCGGTAAGAGAGCGATCTTCCAATCACCCGATACTGCTACGATTATCTTCTTTAACATAAATGATTCATTCTAAAATTTAGCGAAACCTTTCAGTAAAAATATTTACAACCATTTCAAATCACGAAAGGGAGATATCAATTTTTTCAATGTCTTTATCTGTTAGAATGAAATAAGATAATTTTTCGTAAATATGTAAGACTTATCAATTTAGCTTAGTTGGTAAGAGACTGTTGGTCGTGATTTCAAGTTACAGGTAGGGGAATGTCAATTTTACAAATCGGTTTGGATTAACGTGCCTGTGCAGATGAAGAGTTTACTCATTTAGATTTGGTGATGATTTTTTTCAATGTTGTTGTTACGGTAGACGGACCAAGTCAACTCCCGACTTGGACTGGCCTTTTGTAAAATCTTACACAAACTAAATCGAACATGATTATTCCAAGACAACTTGTGCGTATTGGACCACAAAACTTTAAGACACTAAAATTTAGTCAATTTTCTGACATTGTAATTCTTTTGCTATAACAACTATTTCTTATTCACTTAGATTGGAATCTGTCATGTCTGTCAATCTTCAAAAGCACACAAACACACACACACATACATACATACACACACATACACACACACACACGCGCGCACACACACACACACACACATATATGCATATAAATGTATTTATAAACGTACAAATATTTGGGGTCTCCTAAAATGTATGCAAAGTTTCTCCATTAGTCAGTGCCACTATCATTTTCTTTAATATCAATTATCAATTTTATAATTTAGCAAAACCTTTTAGTAAAAATATCAAATAAAATCATTGGACGATACATGATCGTAGGTGTTCAAATTGCTTGATAACGAGTGTTTACACGGTATGGGACGCACCTGTATAGATAGATACATACATGTGTATTTGTGGGCATGCACATGTGTGTGTGTATGTGTGTGTGTGTGTGTATGCATAAATATTAGTCGGAGATGAGAACCTCTATAACTGCTACCTTCTTTTAGAAAGCCATCAGAGAAATGTGACAAAATAATCACTCTGCTTCATGGAATGATTAGAGGTTTGTTGTGTGGTAATGCAAATCTATAACTAATATCAACATTACAAAAAGTTACAATTCTTCTTCTTCTTCAAATTACTTCTATCTCTGTTATAATTAGACAAGTAATAGTGCACTTAGCGAAATCATTAATGCCACTCGAACCAGAGCTTTGCATCGATTCATTGCTATTAACATTCGCTCATTCACTCAATAGAGGCAAATCATGTCAAACCATCTGTTATTTGGTGCTGGTGGAAGCTGTTATTTGCGTGTGAGTGTGTGTGTGTGTGTGTGTGTGTGTGTGTGTGTGTGTGGTATAAATGGTATAAATGTTCGAGGGACCTAGACTGTGATTTACATGGCAAGCGATATAATATAATATAATATATCGACGGTGTGTCTACAATATCTTTCGACATCGGAGACGCTAGTCTTCTTTCCTAAAATAAACCTTGGAAATTTATATAGAGTCTTCAAGAGTGACTATTAAATTGCTTGTAAGCCGGCACCTATTTATAGAAAGTGTGCTCTGCTAGTTTTTAGAAGATTGCTTGAAAATCAGGAGTGCATTTCAGAAACTGCAGTTTCTTTGATTCCAGGATATATATATATATATATATATATATATATATATATATATATATATATATATATATATATATATATATATATATATATTAGAGAGAGAGAGAGAGCGACTTTCAGAGTCTACGTAGGCCGAAAAATGCGAGAACAAGGTATAGATGAGAATTATATAAAATTAACCAAGAATATATACGAAAATGACACTGTAATGATTAGACTTCATAATTATGTTAACGAAGTAAAGATTGGAAAAAGAAGTTAGACAGGGCAGTATTATAGCACCCAAACTATTTACAGTGAGTTTTGAAAGCACCACTCGCAAAACAGACCGGGAAAATGTGGGAGTAAGCATAGGCAGAGAATATTTGAATAATTCAAAGTTCTCTCATAATATTGCATCAATATTAGAAGCTGTGGAGGATCTACAAAACATCTTCAATGACCTAAATAGGGAAAGCCCCAAATAAGGTTAAAGATGAATAGAATTAAAACAAACCTAATGTTCAGTAATAAAGACCCGAAAAGACCATATTAGAGGTCGAAGCCTTAGAAAAAGTTGAGGAATGCATTTACCCCGGTCTGGCTATAAAGCTGGAGAGATACCACGGAAATTAGACATTACGGCGCATAACGATTGGCTGGAGAGCATTATGTATGAATAGAGACATGCTGGAAAACAAATTTTCAATATGCTTAAAACATACAATCAATGTATATTACCAGCTATGACGTACGGTGTATGAAACCTGGAAAATTACAAAACCACTCGAAAACTAACTCATAACTGTACAGTTGGCCATGGAAAGAGCAATGTTAGAAATAACTCTTAGCAATAGAAAAAGATCAACATCGATCCGAGAAAGGACAAGGGTGAAGGATATCGTACAAGTAATCAAACAACAAAAATGGAAATGGGCAGGAAACACAGTGAGAAAAAAAAGGCAAAAAATGGAGCAAAAGGCTACTTAATTGGCGAATACTGGAAAGTAAACGCAATGGGAGAAGACCAGACACAAGATGGAGGGATAGAAAAGAAATGTGTCCGGTAGAATATGACAGATATTAGCGCAATCGTATTTATCATGGAAAAAGAGGGGAAAAGTTTTTGGCCAGCAACGGACACATAACGATTGATGATATATATATATATATATATATATATATATATATATATATATATATATATATATATGTATGTGTGTGTGTGTGTTTGTATGTGTGTGTGTGTGTGTGTGTGTGTGTGTGTGTGTATTTAATAAAAAGAAAAAGAAAAAAAAAAGCGAACGGATACTGTCTTCTTGCAATCCGACCACTCATTAAAAAAAGTAAGAGTCAACCAAAAGGGCAAGCCATTCAAGCGATAAAAACGTTTATTGATTTTCTCGCTTTACTTTCTCCCAGTCTTTTTTTCTATTTTCCATATTTTGATTCGACCTATAATTATATTCTCTCTCTCTCTCTCGCTTTCTTAATGAGCGAAAACTGCCAAAATTTTTGGTTTTGTATCGATTTCAATTTTCTCCTAGCCGAGAAACATGCAAAAAAAGAAAAGAATAACTAAACGAACCAGTGGGAAACCTGCAAATTTCATAGCTGCAATTAAAGAAGAGTTATTTACGCCATAATTCTGCGCAATTTTCCGTATGCGAATTTGATAATTTGTAATGAGAAGAATGATAAAGTTTGATTCGCTGTGGGCGGCCAAAGAGCGCTATCAACCTCGGTTTTCCATTTGATCGATTCGAAACAATGTCATACTTGGTTGTATTAATTTAACTAATTCTATGGTTAATTTGGGTCAAACTGACTGAAAAAATTTAGAAACTCCTTCGGACTTTCACAAGTCATTCTATTGCGATGCTTTATTTTGGAATTTCTGAGTGCCATATGTTCATTTCTGATGTGGGATCACACAGTTTGGATGAATTTTTTTTTGGTCTAAACTCGACCTCTAAGGGAGAAATTTAAAGCCTCCCAAAGATACATTCATATTCATAGATGATATCACTAGCTGGGTTTAATATTTGAAACGTAAAAAAAGATATCACTTCATAGCACTTTTATTTACCATGCTAAGGGGCCCAGTCTGTCTTGCTACGTCTAAAGGGCCTACAGAAGGAGGTTTATGAGTCTGTGTAAAGCTGTTTTCGTCCCCCCCCCCTTCACAAAGACAATACAGACTCACTTGTAATTTAGACAACCTGTTTTCATCTGCTATAATCATTCTAGCACACCATATTATATTCACTCGTTGGTAAACGATAGTCAACCTATTTTATTAATTGGCATACCATATCGACTTAGAAGTCTGCTTTACTCTCTTGGGCTTTCTTTGGCCTTCCAAGTCCTGATTCGATGCGCTAGCAGCTTTCCCTCTCATACGCCCTTCTCGTTTGGTTTTACAGTAAATTAAAACGAAAAAAGCAAGTCTGACCAGATGTCAGTGTAATTTTAAACGGAAAGTTTGTAGTGTGATTGTTCGGTTTCATATCATATGCATATGAAAAAAGCTGCATTCATCATTATCAGCATTTTAGTGTCCACTGGTGGACATAGACCTTCCTGAAGAATCGCCAGATATTTTTATCATTGGACGACACGGAGCTGATACTTTCTGAGATTCTCTAGTTCGTCACACCATCTTATATTTTGTCAGTTTCAGTTTTGCTTGTGATTTCTTGGGATCCATGTTGTGATGCCCTGCAAGTATCTGTCATTCTTGCAACATGAACAGTCATTTGCTTTTTGAATTTTCGAATGGATTCTCTGATAACTCTGATTCCTTTTTTCCAGGTATATATTGTGGTGTCTTGTGATCTCCATGTTATGTGGAGCATGAATTTCTCATCTGCACGTTGCATAGTTCTCAGTTGAGGGACAATCTTTTGGTTATGTTCTATGTTACAGCTCCGTAGGTGACCATTGGGAGGATGCATTGGTTGTATATCCTTCTTTTTTAGCAATTTTCTTGTTTTTGCTCGAGTAGTTATTGTGGTCGTAAGAAAGCATGCCCCCATTGATTATAAGAGATTGATTATTCAATAATGTAAAGAAATATCTAAAAGACATTTAACATTGAACGCTTCTTCCGACACCTTTTTATTTCGAAGATATAATTTGAAGTCACGTTGCGTCTAACGTCATCAAAGAACATTCTCAAAATATGCCTCCATTCAGTATAGAATTTACATCGACCTCCACGGTTTACTATAAAATCTAAATCGACCCCCACCAAGGACATTGGGGGAAGGGTAAAAAATGACTTGCTAAAAATCATCTCTTAGGTTTATTCTGTGTGCATGTCAAACTTGTTTGGGTTACTCCCATTTTAGTGAGTTTCTATAGCGTGACGAACAAATATCGTGATAGCTCTTGCTTGTATACAAAATATGTGCTTTCAATTCTTTGTGCAGAACAGGAAGTAACATATTTTCTCTTGTGGTGTTGATTGTTCAATTATTCAACATGAATCAATGGGGAATCAAACAACTGAAACCGTCCCGAAAGTTTAACAGACATGTAGCTAATGAAATACAATTTCATTGTACTCAATATGTGTGTGTGTGTGTGTGTGTGTGTGTGTGCATGTGTGTGTGTAAGAGTTTTGTTGGCATAATTCCATAACCTATTGATTTGTTTATTTGGAATCGGTATACTATTGTTTCGCATGCTTGGAGAATCTCCAATTTAGTCGTGCGACTCAGGCCCTGTGGCTCTTTTTCAAGTTAAATTAATAGATATCAATATTTTCAGTTATTGCGTGTCAAGTAACAGACTTTGATTCCCTTCTTCTGGATAATTCTGTGAATATTGAAACGAAATATCAACTCTCAAATTCACTTTCCACCATTCACTATTGCAATTTTCATAGAATTATGTCGATGTGTGTTTTTATAAGAAATCTTTGACTAAATGCTAACTGAAAGTATGAAATGTGAGTGACTCGTTAAATCTCAGGAAAAAATATCACTGATATATTTGAATTTCCAAACTTTCGCATTGGCAACACAATTTTTAATGATATTCTTAATGCAACATATTACTTGAAGTTTTTGTTAACCAAGCCAAATAGATAATTCAAAATGTATATGAAAAAGATGTAATACAATGAAAAATTGAGTTAATTGATCAGATTTGATTTAATTTCCCCACACATCTTGAGACAATCGGTATCACAATAAAGTACTGCTACACAAAATTTGGAAAGCTCTGTCCTATGGGATGATTTTTGGATAGAAAAGAAAACCACGGTTTCAAATAATGGGTAGGAGATAATTTTTTCGGCAAAATTTTTAGCTTAAAGCGGAAGAATCCCTTGTTATAAACAGAGAAACAGAAAAAAAAAACATAATTCATTATATAAGTAGATGTTCTGGCTGAGAGCCATATGCTTTCGAAAATTTGATTGATTGGGAATCCGTATTTTTATTGAATTCTTTTTTCTTTGTTGTTTTGTTTTGATATTTTCTCACTCACCGCCTTTAATTAAGATCGAAGCCTGCGTTCTGAACTGACGAGCTTCGAGGGACAAAAAAGTTTCAAACTGAAAAATCAATAGAAAGTTTCACGTACAGACACGCAAACACATGCAGGACAGAAAGAGAGAGAGAGAGAGAGAGAGAGAGAGAGAGAGAGAGAGAGGGGGGAGAGAGAGAGGGAGAGAGAGTGAATGTAAGCAGGATATATCGAAAGAGTTAAAGACGTGCATACATGCCAATGTTAACATCAGTATAATCACTATACTATGATTAATTGTTCACTACTGAATTAAGTACATGGGCAAGAAAGGATATTGAAAATTTGAGGTGAAAAATAAACGTTTTTCTCATCATCGACAATAAAATGTAAAACTATTTTTCAAGGATTACACACACACACACACACACACACACATATATATATATACATATATATACATATATATATGTATTTATGTATATATGTGTGTGTGCGTGTGTGTCTATATATATGTGTGTGTGTGTATATATATATATATATATATATATATATATAGAGAGAGAGAGAGAGAGAGAGATACAGAGATAGATAGATAGATAGATAGATTGTGGGAGAGAGAGATAGAGAGATGGAGAGAGGCTGGGAAGAATTTTTAGAGTCTACATAAGCCAAACTATGCCATAACAAGGTATAAATGAGAATTATAAAAAATTAATTGAGAATATATACGTAAATGGAATCGCAACGAATAGACTTCATAAAAATATTAAGAAGATAAAGATTGGAAAATCAGTAGAACAACCAATCCTTTCCCGGAGATTTTAAATATCAACCAACAACTGTTGATTCTATCAGAATTGTCTTCTTCACGCAATTAAGGAAAATGTTCTATCACCCTTTCATAGAAATTCATAATAACATAAATGTAAATACAGACATGAAATTTAAAAGGAAATTCTATTCTTGCAATCTTTCTAAAACGCAGTTTAAAACATAAATTTTAAAAAGTTGGGTAATGCATTTCATTTCTCGCCGAAATAGTATATTTTGTAAAAATCTGAAAAATACATAGAAGAACAAAATGGTAGTTTAGTGAACTAAAATCTAAATAAATTTCCAGATAATATAACCTTCCAAAAGTGTCAAATTTCTGATCGGCATCAAAATGGAAATGGACAGAAAATTGACGACTTTCTTTACAAAATTCAGCCTGAAATGTGTGTTGCAGGTAAACTGATACGTTCCGTTTGCAAATGCATCTTAAGCTTTGCTCTGGGGCGCGTAGTGGCCTACAACATTCAAAAATAGCTAGAAAATAACCTCTGATTACCTCAAATGGCTTCAGTTGTCAACATTTTAGCCAATCATATTTGTAAGACTATCATACCATTATATTTAAATAGACCCATACACTCTCTCTAACATTTTGAATTTACTAAAACAAAATTGTACACAACCTTCACCATAGACAGATGTACCTATAAGCCCAATTTCGGTTTTATAGGTGCTAAATTGAGACCAAAACAAAGTAATTTTTGCCTTTGTCTACATTGAACACTTTTACTTTGAACACCTCATATATATATATATATATATATATATATATATATATATATATATATATATATATATATATATATATATATATTGAAGATAAGTCTTTTTTAAAAAAACTGCTTGTAAATAACTAACTATACAATCACTTGTAAATGTGTTGTAGGGAAGTTTTCGAGACTTTAGTGCATATAATATCATCTGAAATTATATAAATGTTATCCATGTCTATACATGTTTTTGGGAAAAAAAAACATTAAGTGTATTTGATTTATTCTGCTTCTCATGTCGTTTGTTGGAACGCGATTACAAGATTAGTCCAAAATTTGAAAAAACATGAACACTGCCGGATGCGAAATAAAGGACCAAACTATTTTACACTTACATTGCAAATCGAAGCCCCCACTGAAATTTGGGGGAATTGAAAGAAAAAAAAAAGCAACGAACAAAACTTTTTTTTCTAGACAATATTGAGTAAATGAATTTTCAGCTGTCTAGTTTCATTGGTTTGGTCTGTATGTATTTCATATACATATATAGCCAGCCAACTAGCCAGCCAGCTAGCCAGCCAGCCAGCCAGAATCACTTAAAAACTCAAGAAATCTTTGTTGACAGTTTTGGTTGATGGTCTCTGATTATATTTTGAATGATATTTCAATGATTATCAATGACACACAAAATACATTATGTTTACCACTAATTATTATTGCAAAACTTTGTTCAGGTGGAGAATGGAAAACTTTCAACATGGATGTTTTCCGTCGTTATCATTTTCGCTTGCCTCATCAGGAATAATCATTCTAACTGACCAAGCTGTAGATTTTCAACCACGAAGACCATGTGAATTGGTTGTACGGTAACGTGAAGTTTTTTCAGCCGTCAATGTGACGAAAGTGTTTACTTCCTTTACGTCTATGCTCATCAGATATCTGTCGCTACCACTGGACTACTTGATATATATGCTCTGCTTGACTGGCTTTGATATACAGAGGAAACATAGTCACAAAACTAAGTAAGAGAAACGGCCAGGAAGACTGAAAATACAACGTGTCCCTGCCAAATGTAAGTTCATTATATCACATATTTGGGCAGTGTCGCCTGATACATAGTTACTACATGAATTTTGATCTGAAATTCTCATTGTATAATGTTCGATCTATATTATCAAAATTTATCATAGAATAAATGCATTGGTGGAGATTATACTGAAAAAATATTTGTGAAAAATAAATTCTCTCTCATCCTTATGCTACTTGATCTAACTGCACGCATAAAATGTTCCATGTTTTTTAGTAAAACTCATGATTATAAAATAATTCAGGTATAAGTAAAATAATCAGGACAAGGATCAAATGAGCATATATTTTTCGGAAAGGCATTTTATCTTTGTATATAGAAATGATCCCCCTGAATCTATTGTTTTAAATTACTGAAATTGACTTGTTACTTTCTCATTTATAAGTTGTACTTCAGTACTATAAAGAAATTACTTTGTTCAGATTGTAATCCATTTGTACGGCCAAATTTCATGCAATATTAAAATAACATAACTTAGTTGAAGGTGAACATTATCTCTCGGACATCCTGTGTTATTTGATTCGTCTGATGAAGCTTGTTGCATAAATATTACACGATAGAGCTTACGAATGGTTATGCAGTAGACTATCAATTCTCTCGTCGTGGTTTCCAATCGATGGGAAGTTAGGACAGAAAGAAGAAAGATAAGCGGGCCGTAGTTATTTGGGTGAGAGAGAGAGAGAGAGAGAGAGAGAGAGAGAGAGAGAGAGAGAGAGAGAGAGAGAGAGAGAGAGAGAGAGAGAGAGAGAGAGAGAGAGAGAAATCTTTCGGTTCATCCCAGTATCGTTTTGTGCTTTGAATATTTGTGTTATCTCTCGCTTGATACAAAGAATAAATGAGTGATATTTTCTATACATCGTGTTTGCCTTGTTGTTCCAGCAGGAGTAAAATGCAAGTTACTTCAACGGTTTTTCTTTTCTCTGACTGTATCTGTACTCCTAGAAGTTGCCCCCTGAAGACTCGAAACTGTTTGATATCACCAACAGCGACAGCATCATTCGATTCGGCACACAATTGTCGTTCGATCCGGCTCACGTGATGACACAACATTTAGTGTATTTGATTGCAATCTATCCCACCCTAAACCGCTGATAACTTTCTAATGTCTGTTTTATCATGAAATAACAAAACCATGTCTACTATGAATGTTTATCTCATTGACTTTTCCACTGACTGAACAAATTATCGACTAGTTTTACAGAATCTCACCATCATTAAGCGAAAAGTTATTATTTTGTGTTTCTGAAGGGCAATTTACTCTCAAATAAATACTTTGATATCAAAGACATCGATTTAAAAAATTCCTTTTTATTGCTAACTGGATGATTGATTAAAAAGTGATAAATCAACTATGTTTAACATGCCGGACAAATTTTCGATCAATTTGGTCATTAGATCCTGTCTTTTGGAATAAAAACTGCAAAAAGCGAAAAACTTTCCTTTTTAGTTAATAATAGTAATCAGGCAAATAGTGAACGCTTCTTCCATAATTTAGTTTAAACAAACACATAGACACAGACACAGACACAAATATATATACACACATACACATACACAGACACAGACACAGACACACACACACACACACACACGCACACACACATACACACACACACACACACACACATATGTATTGACGCATGTCTAGTTGAATATGACGGACAGGGAACATTTTGCTATTCTTTTTAATTATATTTTTTTGTTTCTACATAAGATAACGTAAACTTGAATCTATTAAACGTGATAGTTGCTGAAACAAGAAAAATGTAATAAAAAATACAGATGTCATTGTCCACCATATTTAGCCGAACATGTATAAATGAAGGATTACTGCCAAAGTATACATTATATGAATGAGTATATATATATATATATATATATATATATATGTGTGTGTGTGTGTGTGTGTGTGTGTGTGCGTGTGTGTGTGTGTGTGTGTAAGTGTAAGTGTAATGCTAGACAGAGGGTAGGAGAAAGAAAGCAGGGGAATGGGGAACGTGAGAGAAAGATATTGGTAGATATCCTCAGATCTGCTTCTGTCCATGTCAAATGTCGTATAACTGGCAACGTCGGGAAAGTCCGACGAATTTTTCTCCTCATTTCTGACGTGTGCATGATAAATGCATACTCATCACATTTACAAAAATATAAGTTCAAATTATTTATTCATCTTTCTATCAATTCTATCTGAGCATATTTATGTTGGATATTCTCTTTTAAGTATGTGTCTGATTGACAAAGTTTTTCCCCGAATAGTGATCTATTTATATTCTTCTCACTGCTTTCCGGTAGCCGAAACGTAGCTTAATGATATATGATATGATGACGCTTTTTAATTTTCTCCATCATCAAATATTTTCTTGAACGTTTGAATTTTATTTCTGTCTTTATTTATTGCTACGTATTGATCCATACATCACGCATGTGCTGTATTTTTCTCGCTGTCGGTGCCACAAAATTTATTTCCAGTACGTGTACTCTTCCTTTGCTCTCAGAGAAGAAGTATTTGTGTATTCCTTTACAGACTTTATCATTACCATAGCACTATAAGGTATTATGGAGAAGAGTCATACTTAGATCGATAAGATATGTTTTTCCCTACAAACAATTATACTGATTTAAGTCACACCCCACCATTACCACTCATATTTGCGAGACTATCATGCCATTATATCAAAATAGACCCATACACCCTTTCGAGCATTTCGGATTTACTAAAACGAAGATTTGAGTTTACTTTCAATTATATAAGCGAAACTTATGGTGAGTATTTCTCGAATCAGAAGAATGCCTCACTTTGGGGTAGTCAATAGTAAGATAGTTTCATAAACAAACAATTACTACAGTAAGTTGGAGGCACACTCAGTGCATTATAATTGTGTCCCTGTGCCAGACTGAGTTAAGAACAGTCAATAAATAGATGACCAATGGTTATTAAGCATTATAAGGATTGCCATGAAATAATCAACAGGCTCGCTTAGCAGTTCATTTAGACTGTAAGGAGTTCACTACCCACCGCCTCACTATTATGGCATCGTTCCAAACCATTGGCCGGCCACAGAGAAAGAGCTACGTATTTCCCAAATGGTGTCAGAGAGTGGTCGGTGTCTGAGCTTCATTAAAAACTAGTATTTCGAATGCTGATTTTTTTTTGCACGTGGGTCCTCGTTATTTGGCAAATGAGGGTAACGCAATCTTCCCACAGTTGGGCTAACAGACATAGTAAGATAGGCTCTGTAAATATTGTGTATTATAAGAATCAAATAATCCGATATTACTTGATAACAATTGGATTACAGCTTTAACCTCTTAGGTGCATTGAAAGGATGCTATTCACATAAAATATGTATATCTGTTGATAATGAATATTTCAGGTGAATAAAATCTGTACTTCCTCGTTAGCCAGTTTTGTATAATAAGACATCCTTTCTGTTTTATCTGAGATGAATATACATGTTTAGGTGGGTGAATTAATTTTGTATGTTGGTATGTATTTGGGTATATGTGTTGTGTTGTGTACACCTGACTTGTTCGAGTTCGTATGACTTGATCAGAGCTTCCCAAACTGTGTGGAGCACACTCCATGTGTCACCGATAACCTCTTGGTGTACCGCGAAAGTAGGTATAATTCTTATATATTTTTCAAAAATTCTTGAACTTCTGTGATGACATTATATAATTGGTTTGGCTAACAAAACCTAAGAAATGTAAAGCAAAAATTAAATTACTAGAAAGTGTGTTGTCTATTCAAAAAGTTTGAAAAGCTCTAGTCTAGATATGTTTGTATTGTTTAGTTGGAGCTTAAAGATGTATCCGATCTTTACGTGATAGTTATGTTTGCTACTAAGCATGTACACACACACACACACACACACACACATATATATATATATATATATATATATATATATATATATATATATATATGTATATATATTCGTACATGCTTAGTACATATATATTCGTACATGCCCTCGAAAAATTCTTAAGGCTCTTCCTAGTAACAAACACACTGAAAGAGAATGAAGTGCAGGCAAAAAAGAAGAAAAAAAGATAAATACGTGTATCCCCGTTTTTCGAAATTTCGCTTTACGCTTCGTTTTCACTACTACAAATTAAAAAACAGAAAGCGAAAATACCGTCCAGAGTTCATTTTTCAGTGAGCCACTAGAAGTTGCGCGTACCCTCTTCTTCTCTCTCAGACATCCGAATAACCTGTACCTCCAGCAACCCAAACTCCTGACGACTTAGCCTAATATATCTTCAGCACTATTTTTTAAGTCTGAGAAAGCTTAAAGAATCTTCTCGTGTAAATAAATCTTTTTTTTTTCAATAGGACACTTCTACTTACAAATAACAAGGGAAACCTGCATATCAGACAAAAATGAAAATTGAATTATTAATGCCTGCTATTCACAATCCTGGTTCCTCGTTAGCCAGTTTCTCTATCCTTTGACACTTTTAATGTTTCTGCGGAGATGAAAGCAAGTTTCAGTGAAGCGACAAAGAAAAAAAAACTGACAAAAATGAACCGAGAGCAACAAAAGCTAAATGTAAAATATCCAGAAGCTAAAATCAACTATAAAAGTGAAACTAAAAATGATTCAGACAGTTTTTTTACCTACGTATATTGATCGGTACATAGATATAAATGTAAATGTGAAATTGGATAATCAAACGCATGCACAGAGAGAGAGAGAGAGAGAGAGAGAGAGAGAGAGAGAGAGAGAGAGAGAGAGAGAGAGAGAGAGAGAGAGAGAGAGAAGCTATGGACAATAGACGATTTAATAACCTAGCACTAGAAAATATGTGAT
The DNA here is from genome assembly GCA_963457665.1 of Thysanoteuthis rhombus. Classification (NCBI taxonomy): domain Eukaryota; kingdom Metazoa; phylum Mollusca; class Cephalopoda; order Oegopsida; family Thysanoteuthidae; genus Thysanoteuthis; species Thysanoteuthis major. The sequence goes on from OY735208.1 coordinate 24,877,468, forward strand.
CAGGTCTATCTATTTATCTATCTATCTCATATTTTTCAGTTTTATAAGTTTAATAATTTAGATTGACTACTCGTTGAACGTTTTGCAAGGTGAGATCACAAAACATTGATTCTGAGTTTAATTTTCTCAACTTATTCTTCATCGTAGTTTGTATTACAGGGAAGCATCCACACGTTCTAGAAGGGATTATACTGATCGAATCTTGTTTTCCTTTAAGTTAAAAGGACATTGCTTTTATATTGAGTCTTTGTTGTTAAAACTCTTAATGATCGAGATATATAACCATTATTAACTAAGCGCGACTCAGTTTTGACATAAGGCCAGAAATACGAGGATCAAACTCACTTCTCTGTATCAATGATCAACTAAACCGACTGGTTAATAATTTACATATGTAACTCTCCATTATCACCCCCCCCCCCAAAAAAAAACAAAACAAAAAACAAAACACTTATTCACTTTTATCCATTGTATCGACTTTTATTTTTAATCACTAACATTGTTATGTTTATGATTTTCCATTTTTATGATTTATTCACATGTTTAATCATTAATTTTTTTCATCTTGCTGTTTTCTGTTACCCATGGTACGCTTAGTTGCAGAACTTTACGAATTAGTTATTTGAGGGCATCACTTTCTCTGTGTCAAAATCTGTTTTTTGAATGACTTTTCAATATCTCATATTCAAAGAACACAGTTGATTAACCTTTGAAATATTCAAATATATCATTTTGCCTCTCTCACATTTAACAGCAAAGAGATACAACTAGTTTTGAAAAGTGGGGTCAACAACCTATGCATCCTACTGATAGTCACAAATGGAGCTGAGACATGAAACCTAACCGAAAGATTGGGTTCTCAAACTAAGGGCCATGTGGATTAGAGAGGATCATATTTAACGTCCCAGACTACGAGACAGCCCAGTATACGAGTCGAAGCTATCATATAATGTATTAGAAAACTCAAATGGCAATGAACATGAACCGTGTTGCGAGAATGTCAGACAGCAGCTGGGCATCGTGACCCACAACATGGATCACCAATCATATACAAAATTGTGTCCGGCAGAAAATGAGATGACGTGACGATTTAGACAGAATCAGGGAATATTGGCTCCGTGACTCCCTCGATAAAGAGTTCTGGCAAATCTACGTCCAACAGCGAACATTGTAAGACCGATGGTGATGAGTAAATTGATGTCCGATAGGCGTAACTAGAGCATACTACATTGTTTACGAATTTGTTCGTCTATGGATTTTCATTTAGGTTTGTTTTAGTATGTTCAGCGCCAAAGGACATTAAAGAATGTTTCTGATATTTTATCTGTTGAGCGCCGAACGACATTAATTACTCATTTTCTAAATACCCCCCTGTCTCCATTCTGTTCCATTCACACGGCAGTGACTAATACCTCTTTTTCCAGCTTTGCCAATTAGTTTCTGGGGAACCCCAATAGTTCTTTCCATGGTCTATATACATCGGCAAACAAAAATCGTTGGCGCTGTTGATGTTAAATGTGTTATAATGCTAAACATTTTCCTTTAATCTAAATCTTTGTAAGAAACGAACGTTTGAATTGTTAAATGTTAAACGTTTTTCTTTAATCTAAGTCTTTGTAAGATACGAACGTTTTAATAGTTACACCTTATCGATTTTGCGAATATGAGATGTATCACACTGTAATTACCAGTAACTCTAGAGTGGAAATGTATGATTTATGCGTTTTCCTTTGGGTAATTTGAATGCCAAATACGATAGAAACTCTACAGTCAGGTCCCTTGATAGAAGACAAAAGATAGCTTGAGAGAAAAAGTTTGCTCAGACCTCCAGATATTCTTACCCTTCCTCTTGTTCTTGAACCAAACCTGGAACCAACCTCTCCGATCTCAGGGAAAATGATAATTACTTGAGAATATTTTTTATTGTTTAGCTATAAATGCAAATTAGTTACGTCAAAATGATTATCTCTGCAAACAAATGATGCCTGACGGCATTGAGCAGATATCCGTAATCTATACAAATTCAGTGAATGGTTGTTTAATCAGCAAGATGCTTATCTAAACATGGCATCTATCAAAACAAAGTCTTTCCCTCCGGAATCAAATGGTTATCAAATTAACATGTGATTTATTCATTATAGACAGTAGGTTTTATTATCACCTTTATCATTTGGCTTGTTCTATTTTGAATTGTGTTTATTGACTCTGCTGAGTTAGATTAATTGGTCACTATCTAATTTACAGATAAGCTATGCTGGGCGTCTATCCTTGTAGCAGTGGTTGGCAAGCTAATTTCACATATCAATACGACTCTAGTGAGCTCAATCCTCAATGGGTGCTTCACAGTTGTAACTTCGTTCTAGACTAAGCTAATATCTAGAGAGTGTGAGAGTTAGCAAGTTCCACTCGTAGACAAATTCACTTTTGTGGTGAGTTTAATGCGCACTGTGACCTATTAATGCGTCAGACTACGCTAAACTTGGTAAATAACTACGGACCAGAATTGTGTTTAGTATATAGATAATGTATTCATAGTGTGATATATCTAGATTTTTTTTATCGTTCGAATGTAAGCCTTAGCCATGCATGTTGCAAAACTCAGGGAATAAAGTTGTTGGTTCCCAGATTCCGAATTAAGGCTTTGTTGTCTTACAGTATGGTATACGAGCATAATCTCCCCCTTTCTCTCGTCCTAGTCTATCATCGTGGCTTACTAATGACAAGGCCAGGGTCAAGATGATAGGCAATGGGGCATGATACAGGAAGCGTTGGAAAGTCATATTTGTTTGTATCTAACTAATGGTCTGTAGTTGACATCTGGTTTCATTTCTAAAAAACATTCTTAAAAGAACATGATAGCAATAACGAATATCATGAATGCACATTGGTAAATACATATATACTTACAATAATAGTAATTTCTAAATGCATAAATACAGCTACCAGTATTGAATGTGGTAGTTATTTAATTATTCGATATCTACGACCGACTATAAAGAATGTTTTAAGGAATAGAATTACGAACCGAATAATCAGACAGATTGATTTTCTATAGATAGCAAACAGAAGTGCTGGAAGAAAGATCGAGAGGCAGGTCTTCATTTTCCCTCCAGCAGTATTAAAGATTAAGTCTTATACCTGCATTATGATGATACCAGCTATCATGGACGTTTTGATAGACGGAGCTGAACTCAGTAAATAACAACAGAAAAGCACTGTACTGTGTATATAGGTAATATATTTGTAATGTGATCAATTAAGAAATTCTTTTGTCTTTCGATTGGAAGCCTAGAAAATATATCGAAAAGAGATAGATGTAGGCACAAAGGAACTGGAAATAAAACACACCAGTAAGGGCATACTTTGATGTCTGTAGTAATTATCGAAGTACCACTGTTTTTTTAGTAGCCCGGTTAACAAGGCTGAGTGCTGCGTTCTTTATCGGATGTGCAAGTGAAACATATCTTTCATACCACAGAGTAGTTAATATCAATATTCTGACCTAGTGCAATTTTATTTAATTATCTGTCTCTGTGGAGGTTGTTTTAATTATCACTGACAATAGCCTAAATATCAGAGATCTGTCTACTTACGGTGCATCTCCATTACAATGAAAGAAGGAAATCAAGAACTCGTACGTGACTATTTTGAAGTCCGTTCTAATGAAACACTAGGGACATAATTCAAATCCAGTTCACAAAAGACTGGTTTATTCTTGAAAGAAGAGAGTGGCTTAAAATTCAATATCTACATCGGCTTGTGGCAGCTTGTTTACAAAATGAAAATCCAGACAAAAATACTTTCAACTTTTAACTAATCTCGTCAGTGCAAAATTCGTATCTGTGACAGCAATAGTTCTATGGAGATATAAATCCTTTGTCCACGTGAACATGAAGAAGATAAACAAAGATTTGAAACACTTGGAAAGAAATATGTCAAAAACTGTTGGAGATAAATTCTCATCGGAATAAAGCCTATTTCTTTTAAATGAACATCAAAAGATTTTGTGAAATGCAAAGCATGCTGTTCCGAAAAAAGCAAATATTACCAGTTTGTAGATATATTCAATGAAATTAAACCATACTTATTATATAATATATATATGATTTGATGGATTAAGAAAAAGCAATAAAAAATCTTGTAAACAGCGTCTTACCGATATCATGTTCGGTTGGCTACAGTAGACCTAGGAAGCACAGACGTAAGTAGTTATATTAATAAGTTTATACATTAATGATAAAAGATTATTCATTTTATACAACGAATTCTCATTTTTTTCAACATAATCTTCTTCCTCGTTAATGCTCTTAATTCAGTGGTGAATATAAAGCATATAGATTGAACATTACACACTGAAAAATTTCAGATCAAAATTCAACTACTTTGTGTCTGGCTCCTAACTTATTGAGTCATCCTTTACACACACACACACACACACACACACACACACACACACACACACACACACATATATATATATATATATATATATATATATATATTGTTCGTTGTTTTACGAGTGTGCATTTAGATAATCTTCCTGGACACATGCTGTGTTCGATCTTATGGTAAACAACTGTTTCTCCCAGTTCTTTTATAGAATGATTACATAACACTGTCGAGCACTCTAGCGAGAACACAGATTTGACAAAAACAAGATATTATTGGAACTGGTACGATACGTATAGCAAGGGTCTCTGTCAAGAGCTCATCAATGCATATTTGGGGATGGGAGAGTTTTCGCTTAACGTTTGCATGCACGGAGACACATTGCCATTTGAAAAAGTCCAAGCACGTCTGTAGAAACAAGAACCCTTTATTGCTGGAGTAATGAAGACTGGGCATACACATAGCGTCTCCGTTCTCCCAGTTTCAAGATATGTCTGTTATCTTCTCATCTGCTCGGCTAGCGACCTCATACATATCTTGCTTACATTGCTTAATTATATTTTTACTCTTATTTCCCTTGCCACACAACAGCATAATTCCTGCAATTAACAAGGGACATTCCATCTTGCCGCCTAACTGTTTGAGTTATGGGATTTCACCAAATCTCATTCTTCTAGGCTTCCCCAAAAGATTAATTTCTGATAGAGCCTGAAAAGTCATCGTCTTTCTTTTATATCATGATCGATTAGCTGCGATGGGTCGAATTAAGTGATATTGTATGAGGACAACAGATACTATCGCACTATGTCCATCATTTCGCGTAGAAATTCATATACAAAGACCTAGAGCATATAGCCCCGCGAATATTTTTGTCAATGCTGCATAGACACTTAATGTCACGCTCGCTGGTCGCATTCTATCATTTTCGCCTCGAATGAAGCGATGCCAGGATTTAATTTTATGGCTCTAGGGTTTCCAGTTCTGTGTTTTTACGATATCAGTAAAATTAGAATGGGAACTATAATCTTCGTTTGGTATCAGTCACAGTATAGTGGTTTGTAAATGAATATCTCAAGTGGAACTTTGGGAATAGGGGCTTGTTCGGAGTTTGGCACATTCCAAAGCCTTCTCTATTAATGTCATCATCATGAACATCATCATTCATGGATAACATCCTGATTGTCCTCTTCATCAACAATAACATTTTCTCTTTATTGCAATCATCATATTGCAATAAAGAGAAACTGATAAATTATTATTGAATATAATGTTCTCTAATGTTATACAGGAGATCCACCATTATTATAATGATTATTAACATAGTCATCAAACTCATATTCTTCACCACTATCGCTGTAGGTCAAAATTAATATTGTCAACGAAAGCGTCACCATCATCGTTCCCACTCCCATCAACATAAATTTATCACCCTTTTGACCAAGGTCGAATTAAGGCGTTAAGTAGTTATATATCTAAATGGTTTGAAATATACTTTCTATTGGCACCGATTTTTTGTAGGTCCTAGGCACTGAGCTTATTGTGCTTAATTGAAAATACAGCCCTGTTTTTGACTAAAATCTCTCATTAACGCTATCCTCATCATCTTTTCCAATCCTATCGTTTTTGCTGCAATGTCACTTATAGATATTTAAATCATTTTTAGTGATGACTTTCTATCCGCCGTTCTATTCATATCTTCGTGTGCCACTTATTCATGAATTCTTTCAGAAAGAATACAATCATATTATCATCCACTTTTTCTCTTAATTTTATAACTTTATTTTTGCGAACAATAGTTTTTACTTTTGAAATAGATGTTGCTATTATCAACATTTGGATTTTTTGATGCATTGTGCTGGTTCCATTTAGAATAAGAAGTTACTTGTTCTTCTGGTGCTGTGTTTGAGATTTATGTTACCGCTTCTTCTTAATTGGCTGACAGCCACCATTTCAATTCTCATCCCATAAATCAGATAAAAACCGGCTGGCTAAAATTACGATGCATTTTGGCTGTCGATGAAAGAAATAATTATTCAGTTTGGCACATACTTATAGAAGTTTTTGGTCGTTGCTACTCGTTTTGAGGAGTTTTAGACATGGCACTTTTATTAAACACTATCGTTTTCATACAAAAACAAGAAAAAATTTATTTAAAAACAAAACTTCGCTTATCTCTTCGTTAGTAATAACTGAATTCATTTTTCTAAAGAATGCTCATCTTTGATATTCTGAACGTTGTAAAATGAATCAAATTTTGGAAGAACAGATTTATGCACTTTTTTTATTGCATCGTCTGGGAAAGAGTAGAATTATGCTGCATCACAGTGTATCAGATTTGATTTGCTGCCATTATTAGTACCATCAAGATCATTTTTGGTGATCGCTTCACATTTATTATAGCGTTGCCATTTCGTTCATACGTCAAGTATACTATTATTACTACTTCTACAACTAATAATAATAATATGATGATGATGATGATGATGACAAAGATGAAGAAGAAGAAGGAGAAGAAGAATTTTAATAAGAATAAAGCATGAATGAATAGAAATATTACCAGCTTCATCATCAACCTTTTCCTCTATTCCTTCCATATCATCATCCAAATCATTATTTCGATTGTCATCATAATCCTATCAGACATTGGCGGCGATTTGTTATTGTCCATAGCAATAACTCAATCCACAGAAGCAATTTTACGTGTTTGGCTCCAAGAAGCAACACAGGCGCTGTCGCCGATAAAATCACTGGCGAAGATGTCGAGATCCTAAGCGCCTTTAAATTTACATATTGCCTCTTTAATCGAGCCAAATTCAAGCTTATAGACACGTGGCTTTGGAGCAATTTGCCAACACAGAACAAGTCAATTTTGCAATATTTCCTGTGTCACTATTTTTTCAGTCACTCAACGAATGTTACTGCATTATTCGAAAAGAAATGAATCCCCCATCATAAACCTGCTAAGTAGAATTGCTGTTTCTCTAATTAAATCTTAGTACAACCCCCCCCCCCGTTAAACTTGAAATGTGCCACGCCAGGCAATGACAATTATCTCGGCTATCCTAATCTTATATTCAAAATTAAACTTCATAGCATTCTACAAAATTAATTTCAATCAATCAGTACTAGCTACAAAGAAAATTGGGAAACTTTAAAAATGAACATTCATTAAGGAACACAAACGAAACTCCCTGAGTGATATCCATACAAAAAATATGATATAACGACGCACGTATTCCTAAAAAGTAAGAAAGATATGAGGGTACCAAAGAGAAAATAAAGACCCACATTCTGATAAATCAAGTTGAAATACAATTATAACACAGAACTTCAAAACAGAGGAAAAGTAACTTTCGGCAAGAATAAAACTTACATCTGTTTCCACCTTTTGATTTCTTCCCGAAGTATATTAATAAAGAAAGAAAGAAAAAAAGAAAGAAGAAAGGGAGGGAGGATGGAGAAAAGGAAGAAAGAAAGATGTGAGAGTCTGATTAGCATCATAAATGTAAAATTTGAATGGATTAAATGGAGTTGAGTTCGTTGAAAGACTGGATAGAAATCACATTTTTATGACATCTGGTCAAACGGGAAAAGTGCAGATTTAAATTTGACAGGCAGCATAACAAATTACGATGGAGTACCAATCAAGGAAGAGTTGAATCATTTATAAACCTAGTTTAGCGTTTCGGATATTTTCTTTTACTTAAGAGACTGGACAGTTTCTTCTCCGAGCTACCATTTTTTTCATTGAAAACGACGTCATGATCAATCTGGTTAAGGCTTCATTTCTTTAAAAGATCTTTGGGTCATACCTAGTAGGATTAAGTATGATAGGAAGTATATTATCTTTTGACATTTCCCTTGCTTTATAGAAATTTTGTACATTTAGATTATGAATATACCAATGAGCCCTCATAGATACATATAACAAGTAAAGACAGAAGAGATTCTCCTAATCCTTCATAAGTCAAAAGATTTATTTGGCAAAACTTTTCTTTATAAAAAAAGTTTATTATCAATTATATTATGATCAACTGACCTCAAACGAAAGACTGGTGGAAGCTTATACCCAGAGGGACGTGGTGCATTATTTGCTGTTTGTTTTATGTCCTGATTCGCTGCTTATCTATCCATAAATATAATCCCTTTAGAGTACCCATACTTATATTAATACAAATGACTGCTGTGAAACAATCAACTAATGTAGTCGATATATTATTTGCATTGGTAATCAATCAGTCTTGTCCTCTATCAGGGTCACAAATTCAATTAGATCGAACGGCCGATCAAAGATTCTCAGTGGATTGTATGAGATGATAATATGAGCTGAGGTTGGAAAAACTGTTGGCTTGGATAAGATGAGTCTGGATCAGAATAATGGTGTGTCTGAGTGTGTACGAAGCTGTCAAAATGAGGAATGACAAATCATAACAGTTTCTTCACAGTAATTTGGTTAGATAGGGTATTTGCAAATATATTTGCATGCGCGCACATGGTGAGCTTGCTACACGCTTCATTGGCGAATGAGATGATTATTTATCCAGGGTGCCAGTAGTTGGTATTCAAACTCTGGTAAGTTCAGAACTTCCAATGCTGATCTCTGAAGTAGGCAGTTACCATAATTTCTAAGGCTCTCTTAACGGCACCTATAGCATTTTAGTGAGGAATCTGATGTCTTGGTATGGACCCACTTGTCCATATCATTAAATGAAGACACAGAAATTTATGAAGTAACGTATGATAACTATTGATTGATAGAAAATCCACTTGTATTTTGCCCATCAAAGTTGATACAAAGTTGTCAAAGTACATCAAGAGCTGTCTCTCTACTGCAAGGATATGTGTCAAAACAGACTTCTTGTCTAAGTATCATTTTGTAATTCAAAATGTACGAATAAATTCAATAGCCCTTTTAGTCGATGGATCAGGGAAATGTGTTGAATAGAAAGACTAACGATCAGACAGAGAGACATTCAGTGCATAGAATAAAAGAGACGTGAATTCATCACATCCGCTTGATGGCTGAAAGATTACGTATTTTTCATTGCTGTTCGAGCCAAGATGAAAGTCAGAATATCGAATTCCAATTTCTTACGCAGGCAGGTTTTTTCAACCCGAAAGATTTGCACAGCATACTTTTCCTACCTTCACAGTAATCAGTGTATTCGTGTGTCTGTAAAATCTACAGTCTGACTGATATTAGATATATATTTATCCTACCACTTTGGCTTATATATATATATATATATATATATATATATATATATATATATATATATATGTGTGTGTGTGTGTGTGTGTGTGTGTGCGTGTGTGCGTGCGTGTATATATATATATATATATATATATATATATATATATATATATATGTAAAAAGTGAGTCAGAGAGTTGAATCGATGGTGATGGCTGTCTTCAGAAATGGTTAATGGTTGTGTGAGTTGGGATTATCCAGGGGTCAGGTTTCCAAGAGTCTGGTTGCCATGGGGATATCTTTGGAGATAGAAAATGTGTAATAGAATAAGGGGATTAAAACTGGGATGGGTTGATGATCAGGATGCTGGTTTTAAAGAACTATTCGCGATGATATAGTGACTAGTTTCATTATTTATATTTCCATGATTCTCGGGGATTTTGTTGACTTCTGAGGTGTAATCTTCTCTATCTTCTGGATAATGGTGAATGTAAGGAATACACAATTTACTGATATATATATATATATATATCAGTATAATTGTGTGTTTCATTCCACCAAGAAAGAACAACAATCCGATGAATTCTTCGTTGGACAGAGACCTCCCCCAAGATTCGTCACATTTCGCCATCGTGGGCATTGTGGAGCCAGTATTTCCTGAATTTGTCTATTTCATATTTCCATCTTGTATTCTTTCGGCCTCGCTTCCCCATGTGATCTCTGGGGATCCATGTTGTGAGTCGTGATGTCAATCAGTTGTCTGCCATTCTTGCAACATGACCAGCCCATTTCTATTTGAGTTTTCTGATAGATTCTATGATGTTTCGGACTCCCGTTTCCTTCCTGATATACTGTGCTGTCTTGTGATCCCTCCATGTGAGGCTAAGCACAATTCTCTCATGTGCACATTGCATGCTTCTCAGTTTGAAGATCTGTCTCTTGATTAGGTTCCATGTTTCAGCTCCATAAGTGACTATCAGGAGAGTGCATTGGCTGTATACTCTTCTTTTTAGGATTATTGGAATCGTCTTGTTTTTGAAGTTTGAACTTGTTTGCCGGAAGCTTGCCATCCTAGTGTGATTCTTCGCTTGATTTCTTTTTGTTTTGTTGGTTTCATTGAGAAATCTGCATTACCAGTCTGAAAAAGAAGACGATTTGTTCAAATGTAGTTCTAATAATATTAATCGACTTATTACTTGCTTGAAATCTATTGAAGTCATACTTTTTAGCATATCCTTCATGTACTAAAAAGCTTTTATAGAAAGTGGTTATGGGAAAAAACAACGGCAACTTTACTTAACAAAATACAATGGTCGAAATATGAGAATAGTTTTTTTTCCCACGTTCTCGAATGTCGCAAATTTGTTGCATCAGCTATCAGACATGCTGGAACACGTCGGAGTGACTGCAGTTCTTCGACAGCAAATCGTCAAGAGGAAGATTGATGACATCTGTGTGTGTGTGTCCCTCTCTACAGTTACAAGAGAGCTGGGTCGGAGCAAGAGTGTATTTCCAAGTGTTATGAAATTATATGATGAAACGAAATCTTTTGTCTCTCCAATGAAGCCAGCAAATCACAATTATTAAAAGACATTCGATGAATTGTCCCTTCAAGACTGCGGCAGGAATTTCAAGGCTAATCAAAGCTGATCTTAACAAGGGGGTAAGGCACCATACAGTGTCCCAACGATTAAGCATATTTGGATTGAAAGCTTGTTCTCCAGATACAGAACTTACCATAAATGAAAAAGAATAAAAAGACTATTCTTGAATACACAGAAGAGTAAGCTGTTTGGAAGAATAGGAATTAATCAAAAGTTTATTTTAGCGATGAAAGTAAATTCAATTTAGTTGGATCTGGTGCAGGTTTGTTCAACGTCTTACAGGTGGCAAACTTGAACCAAAGTATATCAAACGTACGCTAGGTTCGGAGTAAGAAATTTCATAGCATTGGGAATGTACTCTTCTGAAGGTGTTGGACCTATTGCGAGAATGGATGGGACGGTAAATGCTAATATATATATATATATATATATATATATATATATATATATATATATATATATATATATAACATAGTGAAACAACTTGCTATTCCTTCTCTACAAACGTTTCCCCTTTTTATGCAGGAAAGATGTCACACTGTTTATTTCGAGAAAGATTAGAAGAATAGAACATTGAAGAAATGAGATGGCCAGCGCAAAGTCTCAACTTTAATCCCATCGTGAACTTGTGAAAGGAAGCCTAAACTCCGTATCTGATTTAAGGGGAATGGGGAACACACCAGATTAGAGGAACAAATGTGTCATGTCATATGGGAGCCGTTGTACATTGCTAATAAAGGTCTCTATTCTAATTATTTTTAGTTGCATTATTCACATTACTCACAAATGTTCAATTTTCATTTTGTAAACTCCATTATAACAATGATATTGTACTCCTGCTCTCTTATTTTGTCCAGTCTATTTTTATCAATTAAAGGTTTTTCTTTAATATTTTCCCATGACCACTCAATACAAAATTTTCCTTCCGTACTTGAAATATATTCCAAGAGCTACGACTGCAATAAATCCCGGGATCCTGTAGCAATTACTACTAATAAGAGCAGCATTCCAATAGACCATTCTCTTTTTTTTGACCGATAATGTACATACTATTGTTAATGGCTCCTTTTGTTTCCTTCTCTATATGTATGTCAATCTTTTCAACCATTTCTATTTCAATTTGTCAGCCTTGATGTTTTTGTGGCTTAACAAATGAAACATTCGGTGCTTCAAGGTACGATACATAATCCATTCTCACCTTTCGCCTCAACTTTCCCTCGACTCTCCCGGACATGATAAGTTTTTTACATTTTTATTTTATTTATTTTTATTTATCTCAGTCTAACCCTCACGCAATATCACTTATTGAGCAAATAGCACTAAATTCATTGCCGGATATTCTATTTGTAGTGCAGATTGCAGAAGACATCAAAAGAAGCAAACAAATCTGACTACAAGTACTTATTTGCTGATGGCAAGCTATCAATTATGCGATGGTACCAAATATGTATTATTCCCTGAAACAGTAATGTCATTCTAATAACTACTTTCTGAGGGCATCTTTCAATAGCTATTTCTATATCAGATGTTACATTATCATTGTTGGTAAGGTGGAATTACTGATTAATATATATATATATATATATATATGCAAAATCCCCAGAAAACGCTTTCACACCAAATTCTCACCTCGTTCTATTCGTCTCATCCAACACAACAGCTACCTATCAAAAAATGGGCATATACGGTCCGACAGAATAATTATAAATTGCGTTATATTAGATAAAAACTTATTTGCCAGGATGTCCCGTCATTATACGGTTAATGTATCACTAGCACTAGACAATTTAAATAGAATAAACAATTGAAGAAAGTAGGGCGGCTACAGGAATCGAACCTGCCACCGGTAGGGTAGCCACATATATATATATATATATATATATATATATATATATATATATACACAACAGGATGAGTTACCATTTTTTGCTCACAAAGCAAAGCTTCTGATAGTGGACCCCTGTTCCACATCAAACCTATAACCTCTAAAAGTACACACACACACACATACGCATAGCACACACTGCTGAAGATGGGAATACCTCCCGAAACATGTCTAGACCATTAATGAGAACATTTATAGATAAATAAACCTTTCTTCCATACATATTACTCCAAAGTCTGTCTCACTCTGTATAGTTCAAATCATATATATATATATATATATATATATATATATATATATATATATATATATATATATATATATATATATATGCATGCCTTCTTGTAACTATGTTCACGATTTCTTTATTATCCTCTATCTTTTTATTGGATATCTGCGTATCATACAGAAATAATGAACAGACATTCATTGAATATCCCATCATTATTGACTTGATAATAATAATAATAATAATAATAATAATAATAATAATAATAATAATAATAATAATAATAATAATAATAATAATAATAATAATAATGATGATGATAATAATAATAATACCTTATTGGCTGCATGTTGAATTCAACAAAACTCGAGAATTCAAGAGAACCAACAGTGCTAGCATGGACAGTGAATGAACACGATGAGAAAAGACGGTATAAAGCAGTTATTTGGACCTACACTTTGACACCAGGCTATTCAGCTCAAAGGGAAGAGCGATGCTTATAGGTCGCAGGTTCAATTACTGCAGCAGCCCCTTTTTCTGCAATAATAATTTCTCTTTTCACTGTCTAGGTCAAGTGACTCATTTCCAGTGTAATAACGAGAGGTAATTTCAAATAGAGTTTCAAATAATATAACGCATTCATAGATATTTTGTCGGAATTTATATCCATTCCTTAATGATAATATTAATATATATATATATATATATATATATATATATATATATATATATATATATATATATATATATATATATATATATATGAATTATGGAGTGGTTGTGTTAGAGTATAATTGTAAAAAATGTGTGTGTAAACTGTGTTCTCTTTCGAACTGTGGGTGGTATGTATTGACCGGATGGTGTCCTTTACTTTCGAGCCCTTTAAGTGATAGAGTATCGAGGCGTATCCTCTGTCTACATGCGCTTCCAATATCGTGGTGTTATCTTTACGCATTTCAACATTTTTCTATTATAATAAATTTAGTATCTCTATCGAAATTGTGGCCTGTTCAGCGAAAGTGTCGTTCGATCGAGAGTAGTTTGATGTTAATTTGATCTTTCACCAAATCATAACGGTTGTGTTATGAAATGGTTTATCTCTCATCACTTATCCAGTTCTTCATTGTTTGAACATATCCTTCTGAGTCTGCTAGCTTGTGCGTTACGGGGGCTTTCTTTCGGTGTTTCGGGTGTGCGAATCTAAAATGGAGATAGTTGTGTGAGTCATTGGGTTTAGTGTATAGTGTAGTTTGTAATTAAAAAAAATGTTTTATTACATTATGGTGTCCAAAAATGCTACAGATTGTGTCGAAGTTTTGAGGTCGAATTTAATCGAAACGTTCCGAGAGTTGAGATGTATGAGCAATGATGTTTTCCCTCTGTGTATATCAGGAATATATCATCAATGTATCTAGCATAGAAAAGACAATCATTAACATTTTCTGGAAAGACACATGTTTCCACAAATTTACTCATGAAAATAGTACCATACGATGGTGCTGCGACAGCACAACCTATGCTTCCTACTATGTATTTCCTTCTATCTGACTTTGTCCCAGACAAAGTTAAGCTTAGTATTTATGAATTCAATGGTGCGTATATTTATTTATGTGAATGTAGATAAACATGTTTGTGTTGAAGCTAAATATAAAACACGAAGTATAACCTATATAAAAAAAAAAAAAGAAAATATTCCACAACCATTTTCCAGTTCTCTGTCGGAATTCATCACACTGTACACTTGATTGGAGAGCGGTGTTTTAACTGCAAAATACCCCTGGGAAGAAATATCCAGACATCCCTCCAATCGGAAACAATAGATTCCGTAGAAACATATATATACGACCACATTTTCAACTTTTAAAGCACCTAATTCTACGCTTGAATACAATCATCATGTCGACAACTTTAATGGTGGCTTTTATAATTGAATATTGCTCCAGAGGGAAGTTTGCTGATTGGAGAGGTTTTGAAGTGATTTCAATAACAAGCAAGAAAACATCAACAATATATCTAACAATATATGATCGTATAGCTAACATGAATAGTATATCGAACAATAATACAGCCAGTAATCGCCTGGGGAAAGTATGTCACTCTCATGTTATCATATCAGGCATGATTTCGGCCAGACGGTCTTCTGCTTTGAAGTGCAGAGATCAACGTACATTGTACGCTTCGCTAGTGACTTTTAGGGTGTTTTGTTTCTGCATTATCAATAGAGCAAAATGAAAAAAGTTATTTTTCTCTGAGGTGAGTTAGTCAATAGGAAGCAATATCCAGAGAAATGTCTTTGAAAAAGGATGTAAGAATCAATTTTGGCCACAAAAGCTGGCATCAGTATTGATTTAAGGTTTTATTGTTGGAGCGGATACAAATAATGATAGGGTAGGATCATTCATTCCCATTCACACATACATACATTGGAAGTGTGTACATGTTCAAATATATGTATATATATATATATATATATATATATATATATATATATATATATATATATATATATATATATATATATATATATATATATACTAAAGATCTGGGAGAGAAACTACCGAACACATTGTCAGTTGATTGATTATATATATTTATCCCACTCACACATACATATATGGGAAGTGTATGCATGCTTAAATAGAGATTATATATATATATATATATATATATATATATATATATATATATATATATATATGTATATATATATAGAGAGAGAGAGAGAGAGAGAGAGAGAGCGAGAGAGAGAGTGAGAGAGAGAGAGAGAGAGAGAGACAAATGACGTTAATTATTTCAATTTGAAAACACTATATGAATTAACCCAATCAGAATACTTCAATAATTTTTGTGTGAAAAATTGAAAAGCAGCCGAAATTGTTGATAAATCCAAACATATTGATGCTTTAAAGTGCGC
>OY735208.1:24898680-24981180 GCA_963457665.1 Thysanoteuthis rhombus
AAGTTTAATCTTTTTTAGAACAAAGTTTCTTAGAGAGCAAAAAGTAGCTTTTAAAAAATGTCATGCTCTAGAGTATTGAATATCTTCTCAACTTGGAATGTTTCTTCAATTTGAAAAACCCAAACCTGATCTTACGAAGTTTGTTACGATAAAATGAATATTTTACCTTACTGAGAATTGTTTAATTAATGTGAACTAGATTTTTTCATTAACTTTGTTAATCTAAAGATCATAATGTTCCGAAGAGAATGATCTATCGCAAAGAAGTAATAATCTAAGAAAAAAATAATTACTCCATCGTCTTTTATATCCAACACAAATGCTTCTATTTAAATAATTAAACAAAAACAATCATATAGTCATTTCATTTTTCAACATTCCACAATTCGAAATTATCTCTTAATATATCTATAGATTGTGCAACTTTTCTTCTTTCAAATCTTCTTACGATTTTTTCTACATAGACCTCAGAATTTTTGATTGTAGGAAAAAAAACGTCGTAGTAAAAAGTAATAATTTAATATTTTTAATCAACTTTTTCCATACCCGGAAATCATAGTTATGACTTTTTTCTCATGACATTTTTTCCTGCCCTACCTCACATTACCGTACATTATGACTTCCTTTCCAAGACCTTTTTCCTGTGACTTTTTCTTTCTAGTCTCCGACTTTTAGCCTGAACTGTTAGTGATAAAATTCAGATATAAACATAATTTGTATAACATTTCAATAAGTGCACAGATGCTACACTCTGATCCTAGGCCGAGAGTCGGCGAATGACATTATCATTCTTGGCAGTGCCAGACAGATGTTCCGATCTGAGACACAAGTGTCGATTCATGCTTAAAAAATCCCGTCATTTTTACGGGTACTATCTTCGTCTCAGACATAATCCACAATAGATTAGTCACGGTCAGATAAAACTCTATCGCGGTACCTTCAACATATCGACCAGGAAAGTTTATTTGTTATAACCCCAAACACATCATTATCATTTATTTCAGCTTTTTAACAGCCAATTCTTAGATTCATCATTTGCCAATCATAACATAAGCATCATTCAATATTCATCCAGCAGTTCTACGATTTGGGGAATTTCTGTGGTCATTGTTGGTCGTATTCTCATTATTATATTTCATCTAGGCGGTTGTAGTTTTCTGTTGTCTGAAAACAGGATAAATGGAAGGAAAAGAAGACAGAATAACAGTAACATATTATTTTGGTGGGTAAGAATGTGATTGTAGGAAAAAATAAGATTTCACTGGAACTTTTTTCACAAATAAATCAGCAGCCTTTAGAACCGACCTTTGAGTGGATAATCCAAGCAGTTACTATTTCTATCATCATATCTCACCATTTTACACGATCACTCAGTGAAAAATTTCTGGCGTATACATAGAAAACTTAACACACATGTAGATATACGATCGCCCACACATAAAAATATGCCTAAAGATTCTCAGACGTACGAGCAACCACTTTGCTCCCGTACACATTTCCATAGAATTACGCATACAATTATCTACACGCTCAAACATGTCAGTAATCACAATAACAGACAGAGAATGGTCTGAATTCAGTCAACAGTAAACAGGAGATAATTGACCACTAGAAGTCTGGAAGGAAAGAAGTATTTTGAAGAGGAAGTCGTGTAATTATGATTGCAGACTTTCAATAACAAAAATAGATTTATTGAATTTTTTCTGCTGTCGAACCAATCGAACCTGTTCCATGACAGCCACACATGTTGGCAATTTCATTCCCGTGATGGAAGATAAAAGATCAAAGTGAAAGTTGACAATGGTGAATATATGAATCTCTGAGAGATCCAAATAAGTTAACCACCGCCTTATTTTTGAAGAATGGTCATTGTCAACAATAGAACTCGTCTGATTTCGAAGGGAATAACATATAAGCAGGTTGGTAAACGAGAGATCATTCCATGATTTGTTTCAGGATAGCATCCTCAACTTGGTTAGCAACATCCCGACATTTTGGTTTTCTCCTGTTCATGGTGTCTGGATAGTGTTCTACAAGACAATAACATTGTAGATAAACCGACACAAAACGCTGTGATGTAAACTAGAAAATGGAGTATGCAAGTCTGAAAAACATATTGGATGATAAAAATACAGCATCTCAGAGCTGTTTATGGATAAATTGATGTCTTTGAGTTCAAATAGTTTGCAGGCGATAACAAAATAACTTGGTACGAAAAAATATTCGGTACTTATACTTACTTTTTATGTACTTGTATTTTCGAAGGAATTTTTATAGCCGCCTGGGGACACGCAAAAAGATGTCAGCGGTTATTAATATTCTGCATGAATAATCTCAATCAATAACAACATGGATGTTTTTAAATTAGTGCCTATCTTGTATCATTGAGATCAAAATGTTGGAAAGGGAGATAAAACAAAAGATAGTTTCCCATTTTACATGTAAGCAAAAGAAAGAAACCCCAAAACAGTTTTTATTAATCGTGGGGCTCAAGAGGGCATCGTCACTGTGCAGTTTAACTGGCTGAATATATTCTTCCATTACATATATAATAACAGAAGATCATTTCAAATGAGAATTTCAATATAATATAACACAATTTATAATCATTTTGTAGGATAATATATCCATATGTGATTTGTACTGTCTCCGCCATCCCTTTTTCTTAGCTGTTAGGCCATTGCTAACAGCTGGGGGTTGTAGATCTCATATTTTTCGTATTCTTCTCAGAATTCGTGCAGTATCCAGTAATGATGAGTTGGGTATAGCCTCAATCCTCCCTTTAATCCTCAGTTCCTCTAATCTTGTCTCCAGTGTCTTTGGTGCAGTTCCTAGTGCATCTACTATCACTGGTACTACTCTGACTTTCACGTTCAACACCTTTTTAGGTCCTTTTGCCGGGTCCTGGTATTTCCCTGGCTTTTCACTCTCATATTTACTATATGATCCACAGGCACGGCCACGTCTATAATTTGACAAGTTCCTCATCCCTTGTCCACGACTCCCATGTCTGGTCTTCTAGCTTGGATGGGGTGGTCATTTTGGATGTCGGCGTCCCAGAACATTTTTATGCCTTCTATTTTCCAGCGCTGTCTCCGGTTTGTGCTGTTACCATTTGTCTGCAGGGTCGAATCCCATCTGTTTGCTCAGTTCTGAGTGTATCACTGTTGCTACCCTATCGTGTCTTTTTATACTCTTTCTGGGCTAGTTGATTATATTCAGTTTTAAATTTAAATCATTATCATACTTCGTGATACATTTTTATACTATTCTATTTTACTATTTAGATCCAGTGTATTATCATATTATAGTGTGAATGGGTGTGCTTATTTTGCGAATTAGACATGATGGATTGAATTGTATGAGTCTGTTGTTAGATTTACCTGGACTATCCATCGGCTATTCTGTAAGCCATGGGGTGCAAATATGAATAAGTAAAATGAATAAAAGAATATCTCCTCGCCTTTTGTATATGTTTTTCTTATATCTATTCCTGGGTTAATTTTACCTTTGTGAAGACTACCCCAGGAGCTGGGACCGGTCATTAGCAGACTAACACCCCTCTCTCTCTTTATATATATATATATATATATATATATATATATATATATATATATATATATATATATATATATATATATATATATATATATATGAAAGGATAGAACTATGACGAAAGTCTTTAGGTTTGTTAGATTTGTTTCTAATAAGTATGCATTTTCATTTATAAAGAAATAACTTCAAGTCAGCATTAACGATAGGGAACAAATAAAAATACAACACGTCTTTTGGCAGCATGTCCATTTTTGGCGGCTCGGCTTTCGTTGTGTCACTAAAAAGACCGAATTTTCAAGAAAAAAGCATGCTCTCTGTCTGACTCAAACTAAGGGTCCAATTTAACATATACTTACATTGTAAATAGAACATCATAGAAAACTTATTGAGGGGGCAATTTGAGAAAACAAAAATGACAGACATAATAAGGAATAAATGTTTAAATTTTCAGCCCTTTGGCTCTTTTGGTGCAGCTTGTATGCGTAGCACATACATAGCCAGCCAGCCAGCCAGCGAGAATGACTTGAAAACTTGAGAAACATAGATTAACCTATGCGACCATTTTGATCGACATTTTCTAAAAATAGGTATTACTTTAAAGATAAACAAGTTACAGATGTTACAACTCATTACACTACCATTCATGTAAGACGCAAAAATAGATGTTGAAATAAAAAATCTAGCAAGTCTATTTATTACCAAAGCCTGCTTAATCATCCCATTAAGCAGGCTTTCGTGATAAATAAACTACACATACAAACAATCATTTGTTCATCCATTCATCATTGTGTGTGCATAGATGCTCATTTATCGAATACTTATTTCGATGGCAGAAATTTTATTTTGGCCTCAGTTGTCAGGTTCATATGAACACCAAATTTCAATCAATTGGCTTTCAGAACCGGTTTTGTAATTTGCACTGGACTGACACTAAACGATTCTTAAATTCAAATAATCGGCAATGTTCAAATTCTATCTATATCAATTTGGTATTTTAGCTCTATGGTTATTTTTCCCGTTTAATTCCAGGTGCGTTCTTATGTGTCCCTTTTTAATTTTCAGTCTTGGAAACATTTGAGTTTTTTTCCAATCTATACTTCTTGAAAATGCACAAATTTGAAATACAACAAATCATTTGTCAACATTTTTCTATTCTTCATAGCCCAGTTGTTAATGAACTGGTTTCGGAAATTTTTTCTGATGATCATCCCTGATTTCACAATACAAAGTTTGTCTTTGTTTGAGGAGATTGGGGTTCGATTTCATCCATTCTCGTCCATAATATTGAAGCTATACACGAGTTCTGTTCAGAAAGTATTCAGCCCTTTACCATTAACAAAAGAATTGCCTATGTAGGGCAATGGCGCCATAGGTACCTTCAAAGCACTCGGCTTAAGACCCCACGCAGTCTGCAAAGTCCTCTTTCGGAATTGCCATCAGCTGTCTCATTGCGTTTCCCATAATCATGTCCACTATCTGAAGAAGAAAAAATACAAAAATCAGAGGGTGCCAAATCTTGATTATGTCTGCTGAAAGACCTGGGAGATACAGTCCTTCACTGATCGTTCGATCATTGTGAATACGACGGTCACGCAGTACATAAACTCACAATGACATCTCACTGTCGAGTTGGAAACCCGTAGAACAGTAAGACTCCCTTTGATTGGTTGCATCAATGCTGCACAACCGGTTCTCGAGATATTCAAAATTGCTGGATACCAACCGTCAGACGCAGTATAATAGTGGTTTTCAATCGAAATGTTGCTACAATAGCAGACATCACCCATTTCTTTTCTTGGCCTCATTACCATGTAGCAAAAGTGATTCCTTTTTATTAAACTAGGTAGACCGTTTTTCTCTCTATTTCCACCTTTTTATTTCCTGATTGGGGCTGATTTCGTTCTATTCACTTCTGTGAAAAGATTTTCTGACCAGTTTATTTTAGTGTCAACTGTTGCTATTTCGACGGTAGCCTAAAAACAAATATCCGACCCGAAAATAATAACGCAGTAACATTCTTCAGTTGATACGATTATAAATTTCACGGAGAAACCAGAAATCACTTGAAGAATTCTATTCTCGGTTTTTTGTGATAATCGCAGGAATATGAATGCATCTGCTATCCAGATAAACACGAAATAAACTTTCTTTTTTTCTCTGGGATAAAACTTGGCATGGGATTACCCTTCAGGCATCAATGATGAGCCTCAGCTATAAATCTATTTTGAATACATGCGATTAGCTGACTCGACAATTAGACACGGGATATTTCCTTCATATTTCATGGTCGTTGATGATAAGACGATGATATCTGTCCGACTTGATGATCAGGTCCTGCTTTTGTGTCTGTAATAGTGACAAAGTCGATCCCAGCACCACTATTCACTGTTTGCTACCAAGTAAGGATCTAAGATGATTCTCAAAGTGGGTCCTCTCATTTTGATTGATTAGCAATTAATAATTTCTTCGTTCCAATTTTCTTCTTGTAAAATCTGTAATCATCACCTACCCGGCTCTGGTGTCAAAGGTAGAAATGTACTCTTCCGTGAACTTCCGTGAACAAACGTCATCCACCCGGCATTTAGGTTTCAGCCATAGACAGAATGACTTACGGCCTAAGGATTTGATATTGAGTTTCTCGGCAAAGGTGGAGAAAACTTTGAGAAACTGAAGGAAATATCACTTGGGGCACACTAACGACCAGCAATTAATGAAATCAATTCGCCGCTGGCACCAGACTCATCTTCTACGGGAAATAGATTAAATGTCAATGTTTGCTAAATCCCCTATTATCTCAAACGGAAATGCAGCGTCCTGTTCCAACGCAACGCATATCAGAAACTCTTATCTGGTGGCCAATCACTCGATTAGTTTGTACATTACAGTTACTTTACGGAAAGTAAATAAATCAACAGCGAAAAAATAGATTTAAAAAAACGAAGAAAAAAAAAATGGCAGACCAGAGGCTGCGGTGAGGATGGAAATTCTCCTGATAACATTGGTTGGATTACACCCAGCAAATTTGGTGGATAAATTACACCTGAGAGCCAAGAATAAGTATTCCGTGTATTTTATACAATTGAGTGTATATCTGAGCAGTCACTTATACAAACAATTATATATATATATATATATATATATATATATATATATATATATATATATTTAAACCAATTTGTGTGTGTGTATGTATTAGCATAAGTATGAACATTCAATGTATTAACTGTTCAACAGGAAATTCAAGTCACTTATACAAACAATTATATATATATATATATATATATATATATATATATATATATATATATATATATATATATATTCAAACCAATTTTAATGAATGTATTGTTGAATTATATCGATACCGCTCAACCAGTTCTCGAGATTGAATATCTGAAGGTCTGTCTTGAAAGTATCCAGCTACTTCGAATTAGACCTTGCACAACTATTCATTTAGTCGAAATGTTACTCGTTTTTTTAACACACACACACACACACGTATATATATATATATATATATATATATATATATATATATATATATATGCGTGTGCGTGTGTGTCTGATACTTAAGTGCTATTGAAAACAGAAAATGTTGTTGATGAGCATTTTTGATGATTCCTATCATTGATATACGTCATTCAGAAAATTTATTTTATAATGGACCTGCTCGTATGAAAAACATTTTTTGCAGAATTCCATTTTATACATTGTATTTCTATTTGATTATTTCCGAAAGAAACACTTGATGTTCTCTTCGTTTACTCTTGAAATCCAGCAAGAGCTAAACAATGGTCAACTTGATTACTGATCAGCAAGAGAATATGAAGCGAACCGCTGCTCTCTGATGCAATTAACGTTTTATTCGCTTTTCACAGATCCAGAGTCCATAGTATAAGGTACATGTTCTTTGATACACCTCAGTATGATAATCAAAGTTTTCATCTTATGGTCGTCTGAAGCAATGAAAGCAGAAGCAGAGAATGATGAATTATAGGGAAAAAAAGCAGAAAACAGCTTATCCACGTATGAATCGAACTTCTTAAATTATCACAGATCGATTTCCAATCATGTTCCCGGATGATCAGCTATCGTCACATGACTTGCTTCATCATTGTTAAGCGTTCGGAATGTATTGAAAAGCATAGAAAATTTACTTTGGAAAATGTATTAGGTAAACATTAAGTTTGTTCAGAATAGACGTACCTTGCATAAATGAATCACCGTTGTCCTCGTGTGTACCAAACCTGATATCTAAAAATGATCTAGGATTAACTAAAAAATAGATCCTTTACTAAAGTTATCAAAAAATTTTCCGATTATCTAAAAAATAGATTTTTTTAATGTAAAATTATCTAAAAAGGTCCAAAATAACCATAGAGATCCCGAAAAGTACTTTTATAAAAAAAACAAAAAAAACAAAAAACAAAACAAAACAAAAAACAACAAACGTTTTAGTGGTGTACTCATGCAAATTTTCAATGCTGTAGCCCCCAAAATGTGATCAGGAGTCCCCAGAGACAACCACAGACACATGGATACTCAATTAGAGAAGAATCTGTTGTTCACTTAGCTGGCTGGTCGGTCATTTTTTGGGCCACGATGTTTCTATACATATCAATAAACACACTCTTAAAAATAAATGTATATTCATGTATTGAGATAATTAAACAAAAGAGTGTGTCTGTACTAACATCAACTGTGCACCTATATATATTTCGTACTGAAGTCATTGTTTTAGTCTGCTTTAATCATCCTATTATTTATGACTTCAATTCTTTTTGTAAGAAGATAGAATTCTGAATAGAGCAAAACAGATTTTGCATACCAGTGTAAAGTAAGGAGTATATCCTGTTAAACAGTTAATACATTGGATGTCCATACTTATGCTAATACATACATACACACACACACACACACACACATATATATATATATATATATATATATATACACACAATACAATATTGACTGACAAACAATGGAAGCGTAGTTGATTTGGATGATATACCGTTGTATATTTATATAAACCTAAAAAATTAATAAATCTGAGCACACGTGTATGTGTGTGTGTGTGCGTGCGTGTGTGTGTGTGTGTGTGTGTACGTTCGTATGAATATTTTTGCAAATAATGAGAAAAAAAAGTGTCTTGTCCTCAGCAACGGATGATAAGAAATGTATTTCTTATGTAAATCCTATTACTTCTCATACAATCAGTTCTCAAGGAATTATTACGACCAGCTGCAATGTAAGCAAATAGAAGACGTTGCTTATTGTTCATAAATTTGCCTAGGCTTTTGTCATCTCGCGTTCTCTTGTGTGGAGATTGTTTTGACTTTAATTTTGGTTAGATTGTATAATTCTCAATCGCAAGAAAGTACTTTGTTTTGTGTACTTTTGGTACTTGTGGAATTATGTGGGCAAAACTAGATATCCTGGAAAGCTGAATTGACTATGGTCTGCGCTTGAAGTAAATAATCATGATTTCATCATGCATATTCTAGTTTTTTTTTGCTAATCAGGATAAGCAGCTTTTCTCTCTTATTCTCTTCATATATCTTCTGAGCTACTTAATATTCACAAACGCAGGCGTACACACACACACACACACACACACACACACACACACACACACACACACACACACACACACCAACATATATATATATTTATATATATTGAACTGAATGTAAATTACATAAAACCTTATTTTTGTTCGATTCGGACATGGTAAACATTGTTAAAGCATTAATAAACTGTTAGAATATATACATACGAAATTTACTATAAATCTAGTATAACCGTTGACACTCCCATTTCGGAGTTAAACCAGTATAGCTCTTAGAATAAGCTTACACGGAAATATTTGATGTATAAAAGAAACGCAAAATAGCTGGACATTCTACCTATGCTCCGTACTAAACCCATGACTTGTGCATTTATACGAACCTGCGAATGTTCTAAAGAGCCACAAGCCAATCTGCACTATACAGATGTGAAACTCAATTCTTAATGTTTTTTGATTTTGCTTCGAAGATAAGTTCTCATTGTGTACATTTTCATCATCTCTTTTCATACAGAATGCTTTGATTGCGCATGTTCTCCATTATGTACACTATCAATCATCTTGTATTATTGATGTTCTGTTACATGCATGTACTTTTTATTTCACAAATACTCTCTTTTGTTTGTGATTAAATGAGTGAATTTTTTAAAATAAAATATTTGTTTTGCTCGTATTTCTTTTGCATGTATTCTACTGTTATATGTGACATAAGGTTATATAAAAACAGTATTAAGATATATACATACGCTTCTTTACATTTAAATGATGACCCATACTACTCAATTTCTACTAAGTGATATTTCTCGGATAATTCATCCTATCTTTTTAATATATTATGAAAGAAAATCGATATTTCAGGATACTACGTTTGTTTATTCTATCTATTCATGTTTTTTCGTTAATGTTCAAACCATAACATGAGAGGGCTGTGAAGATTAATGGATGGAACGAGGAAATGGAACAGAAAAAGGTTCACAGAATCGGTTTATTGACCATTTTTGTCATTTCGTACTTAACCTTGAAAGGCGTGAGCATAAATCCTTGTTGCTCTCCATATCACGAGCAATGGCTTCAAAGGTGTCTATCCACTTAGCTGGCCTAAAATATTACATGGAAATAGATAGGGCAATTTTTCAAATCTCCAAAGAGGATCAGTATTAAACTTGGAGACGAATGATAGATTAAGAAGAAAGACCACAAAATGCTTGATCTATGATTTTATATTGTTTTGAACTTGAGAATCACTTGGTACTTATATTTGGCCCAATATTTTAAAGCTGGTTGCAAACAAAAATACTAACAAAATATCTATTCTGTTTTATTCCTTCACGTGTAATTTATTGAGAAAAAGATCTGAAAACTTTCTTTCTTTTGTACAGACGGTCAAACACATATGTGTGTGTGTGTGTGTGCGTGTATGAACACCGTGTGAGTACGTTTTTATAGGAATGTTTATAATTCTTTCGCATACCGGTGTCACACTCAGGCACACACACACACGTACACAATATATATATATATATATATATATATATATATATATATATATATATTCATTCGAGCTTTTTGCGTGTTCGTGGCACTTCTCAGCGAAAACTACTGGTCCTATCGACCTAATATTCTGCATGTAGACTGGGGAGAGGTCAATTCAAATCATCATCACCAGTCTGTTTGCGTCTGTCGTTGGGCAGAGATTATCCTCAAGATTCGCTAGATCTCTCTATCATCACGGAGCCAGTAATTTTTGAATTTATCAAGCTCGTCACGCCATCTTACTTCCTGTTTGCCACAGTTTCGCATATGATCTCTGGGAATCCATGTTATGAGTCGCGATGTCCAGCAGTTGTCTGACATTCTTGCAACATGTCCAACCCATTGCCATTTGAGTTTTCTTTGATATCTCGGATTCCTGTCTTTTCTCTGATATAGTGTGTTGTCTTATGATCTCTCCATGTGAGGCAGAGCATGATTCTCTTGTGAACGTAGCATGGTTGTCAGTTCGAGGGTTCCATGTTTTAGCTCCATAGGTGAATATTGGTTGGATACATTGGTTGTATACCCTTCTTTTTTAGGACTAGTGGGATTTTCTTGTTCGTGAAAGTCGAGTTTGCTCCACCAAAAGCTTGTAGATCTAGTGTAATTCTTCACTTTATTGCTTCTTCTTTTGATGACTTCATGGAAACTCGCCGTCCCAGGTCTACTTTCTCCAGCTTCGCATGTTCGACTTCGATCGTCGTGTCTTTATACCCAACATACTTGTTGTACATTCCCTTTGTTTTGCTTAAGTTCATTTGCCATTCCTTTGTTTTGCCATTCTTGGTCTTGGAAGATCATCTCGAGGCAGGCTGTGAAGGGTTTGGTTGAGCTTGTATCACCTTGTCGCTCTCCTTTTCCTGAAAGGGATCAGAGTCTTTATGTAGCCTGATAAATAAACTGCTGTGTCGGTAGATATGTTGCACTAAGTTGACATTATCGAGGTCTACTCCTTGTTGTTTTATTGTGTCAACGACTTTTAGGATTTCCACTGAAGGCATTTTTAAAGTCAAATACTACTGCTAGTGGCATTCTATATTCTGCTGCCTTCTCTTTCAGTTGGTTGTCTGAAGGAAGATTGTCGATGGTTGAGTAGCTTTTTCTAGAAGCCAGCTTGTTCCCACGGTTGGTCTTCATCTAGCGATTTTGTGTTTCGGATGGTGATCACTTTGGTGAAGCTATATGAGATTGACATTGAGGGTCATCTCTTTGCCATTTTTTATCAATTTTCACCTAGGATGCTGGAATCTAACACATGGGTACATCGAAGATTGCAATCTATGTGATGTTGACTTGTGGGGTCGTACAACGTCACCAGAGGTAATTTCTGGTCATAAAAAAGATTTTGGTCCGAATCTAGCAACTATGAAACTGAAATAGAGGTGCATATTTCCATTTCCGGTGTGGAGTTGCTCACTGAACCTATTTTCAGAGATTTGGGCCATAACCAGGATGCTGATATTTAGCATATTTGTACATACTCTCACATCAAAGGCTGAGCAAGGTTGACCTCGGAGGTCTATCAGCGTCACCTGATGTCAATTCTGATCATTTCTACCCAATTCTTTTATCCTCGAATGGGGTATTGGCCACCGAATTCATTTGAGGTCACCTCATTCCTGGTCAAATCTTGACAATTTCTCAAGTTGTTAGCCACGTTCGTGCCCCCAGTGAAATTTGGCATAGTGGTAGATTCTGCCACGACGGAAGTATCTAGGTATATGATTTTGACCTCAGTCATTCGAGGCCACCATGCATAATTTCTATTCCTTTCTAGTGAATTTTCAGAGTTGTCAGCCCCAATGTTGATTCTAGTACGCAGAAGTTTTGCGTAAGGGTACATCTTTACACGACGAAAGTTATAGACAATGTTTGGGTTGAAGATGGAAGTCAGGAGAGGTTACCTGAGATCATTTCTGGAAATTGCAACTAGACACTGGGACATACTCTCAAAATCGTTTGCCTTTACCTGACTTCTCTATGTTTTTGCCATGTACAGTTCTACATTGGCCTTTCTGGTAGGGGGGACCTAGCAACCAATGGAAGAAACACCTTGAAGTGTATTCAAAAGCCCCACCAAAATAAGCGACGACATCATTTGTTTTTTTGTGCATCAAAATATTTTTTCCATTACAGCTACTTTTTCGTGTGTATATTGTGTAAATAAACGTTTATTCATTGGTCCTGTTGTGAAAGAAAAAATGTAACAAAGAACATATTTTCATTTTTGGTCATGTCTTACGATATTTTTATTCCGGGTAACGTTGGGTATCCCTGCTAGTATACACAAATATATATATATATATATATATATATATATATATATATATATATATATATATATATATATATATATATATATATATATATATGTGTGTGTGTGTGTGTGTGTGTGTGTATTTAATTGTTTTTTTTTTCCCAAATCATTGGTTCTATACCCGTGTATCCATGTAAAATACTTACAATTATTTATGTTATTTTGGTTGATGCTATTAAAATATATATATAATCATATGCGTGTGTGTAAAAAGGGAGAAAAAGAGTTCCTCTACTAGATCAATCTGAAATAACAAGCAACAACTTTGATAAACGATTTTTCCAACCAATATTACTGAGCCTGTGATGCATTAACGAGAAAAGGAAACATTATGAACGGTGGAAACATAAAAAAATAAAAGGAAAACATTGTAAACGAAGAGGCAATAAGGGATTTCGTGGGATTAAAAGATGAGAAAAAGATGAAAAATGAGAAATTGCTTGTAAAATGAGTGAATATCATTCTCAGCCTCAAAGCCTCACATCAATAACCTTTGAACAATAACAGATCAATGCTTATCGATCTGGAATGGCATCGTGGTCTTTTGTAGTATACTTGATGTAGTTATTGCTTGGATACCGGACACAATGGATTTGTAGAAGGGCATAGGTTAAAATCATGAAGACCAATTTTTTTTTGTGAATGAAGAGACATGACATAACTGAAAAGATGCCATTACTTTACTCAGATTTAATACTTTCCGTGAATTTAATCTTTGACGATTACCCAGATTATCATGATTGCATTATCATTTCACAATACTCCAGACTCAAGAAGATTTTTTAGAGAAAAAGCCTTTTGTTGGTCAGTCCCAAATTGGAATATTTCAGCGTCATGAAGCATTGAAATAGGAAATTCCTATTTCAACTATGAACCACGTAACCGTACAATTCTTTAATGAGCGAAAAGGAACCATTGCATCTCGTTTAGGTGAACCGAAATCACCTTGCTGTGATAGTATCGCAGCCCACGTAATCAGTAGGGAAGCCATAAACTTCAATGAAATGAAAATTAGTCAGCATCAAAATTTTGTTACTGTAATTCTTGTATGAGTATGAGGTGATTGTCGGGGTATCAGCATTGACAATGGACGCAACAAAAAAAGTTAAAACTGGGACAATTTGTGTTCACTTCGCAGTAATACCCCTAGGAAAGGCATGAGCCCATTTCTCCCACTATCTATAGGTAAAATGACATGTGAAGTGAGTGACGTCACTTCTGTTACCTGCCACTAAGTCTGTTTCACATGCCGCCATCGGGAACAATAGGTAGTAATGTGGAATGCAGGAACGGCTGAAGACACAGCCAGCGTATGGTATTGGGGTAGATCTTTGTGAAGTAAAAATTAGGAAAGAATGAAGGGAAAAATTCTGAAGGAAAAAGAAAAAGAAAACAAATTAATGTGGCTATGGGGAAATAAAAAAAGTGAATTGGATTTTAAGAAAGAAAAGTATAAAATCAAATGAAGAATTAACAAATGAAGAATTAATGAAAATATGGCAATCGTATTAAGGCAAAAGCTGAAGATAGATAGATGGAAAGGGAAGAAGAAACTAAGAAAAAAGAATAAAGACAGACAGACAGACAAACAAGCAGTAAAAATAAATGAAAGAAAGACAGTAGTAAATAGTCCAGGCAAATTAAGATTAAAATCGGAAAATATTAAAATATTTTTTCTATTCAATACATTTCTATGAAGTGCCCAGAACACTACGATAAAGGTCACTTGAAATCCTAGTTGAGGATCAAAGATGGCTACATTACTCAAGTTGTTTGGGGCAAAGAAAAAAACAATTGTTTCTACTGATGACATGAAATATAGTTGAAATAGAATTTTTGTCATCTTGTCAATTTGTATTTGTTGTGCAAAAGAGGTAACTGACAAAAACGTGATGATAGTTATTTCTGCACAGACCGATATATCATAGGTATAGAACATTTTGTCAGTTTTCCAAAGAAGTTATAACCAAAAACTTGACGGTACGTATTCCAGCATACATTGTTCTTAATCTATCGGAAAGAGAATTTTTTTTTCATGGTAGAATCTTGGAAACCAGGTTAAATCATATCTAAAATCATCCATATCAAGGATAACATTATGACTAGTTTTTCAATAAAAATCCAAGGGCGGCCACCTAAAATTCAAAGTGTACGACCGTGGCTGTTCATACGTTCCAATTATTACTAAATCATTGTGTACAGATCTGTTCCAAAATTTAATGGCTTCTTTCGTAGTAAATTTCCCACCTTTCCACAAAATGCTGACTATCCATATGATATCCCTAAAAGTTTTCCATAAATGTCAAAAGAATTTCGTGGAAAGTTGGACCATGAGGAAAGGATGAAATCATCAAATTTTAGGGTGGATCCAGGAATTTGTTTTGATTGAAAGATATTTTCCCGTTTTTCCCATATATTTCTGTATTCGCTCCTGCCTGTCAATTAGATATCTTCAATGAACTCCTATAAAAAAATTTTTTGCTGGTTAGCCACATTGTGAAGAAGAAGGTATCAAATTTTAGGGTGGATCAGAATTTTGCTTTTAATTGAGAGATGTCTTTGCATTTTTTCGTACATTTCTGAGATGAATGTAATGTTAATGAACCTTCGTGGAACGATGAGCTACCGAAGTAGTGATTGAATTTTGGGGTGGATCCATGCATATTAACTTAATCATAATTGAAAGAAATGTACATTCACAATCGTCCATTTTGAATTTCAAAATGATAACCTCCACTTTCCGACACATTATTAACAGTGTATGGTGGGATACTTGCCTTCACGTTTTGACTATAACTCCATTGGGTTTCGTTTATGTACGCTTATAAATAAATACATTGGAAAGTGAATTTCGTCAGCTTGTGCTGCAGTAATTATCATCACGTTTCTGTCTGTAACTTTTTTTGCACCATATGTACAAATTGACAAGATACACCGTGGGAAAACTGACAAAATTCTATTTTCGATGATATATCACGTCATTTTAATAGGTATCAGGTATCCTGGACCAAGCAGCTTGAATAATGGACGCCATCTCTGATTTTCAGCTAGGTTTTCTTGGGACTTTAAATATGAAATCCTGAACATTGCATGGAAATGTTTTTTTTTTCAGAAAAAATAAGCTTTAAATTCTTTTTCCAACTTTTGCTTCGAATTGGGTTTAGTTTGTGTGGACTAAAATAATAAACGAAAGAAGGTAAGAGAAATCTAAAAAAGAAAGACAAGAGAAAATTTTCTGGGGAGATATAGTAGAAAAACATAGAAAACAACAGAAAAGAAAAAGAAAGTTTAAGGTAGAGAAGAGAGAAAGAGAAAATAATAATATAAGTGGTTTGTGGGTCGGAATATCTTTTAGAAACTGCGAAGAATTACAAAATAAAACGAGTAACTACTGCATTTCCCTCTTGTTTATAGGAAATCGACCTGTTTTTAATTTCATTTGAGACGGCGATTGTTTGTCACACTGCGTAAACGTTAGAAAGATTTTCGATTTTGCGATAAAAAAAAAACTACCACACTTGTATGGATTGGTCTGCCCAACTCAGCCTAACAGCGCCAAGTCAGTAATCGATTTGGAACTTCAGTCTCGCTGGTAGAAAAGAGTCATCACGTGTGCTGGTCGTGTGTTCGTCATTTTGATTAATAACTGTCGATATTTCTTCAAGCCGGAGACAGTTCAACGGTTGTTGTGGCGGAGAAATCGAAAGAAGATACTTTAAAGTGTTAATACGCTGACAGGGGCGATTATCTATTCTTATCACTCTCACGAATAAGTGACGTTTCTATAATAAACGTCTGGTGTTAAGAGGAATAATCAGGTTTCATTCATAGGAAAACTGAATGCACTAACATTTCTATGATCAACAATACTTGCTGTCCGTAGACAAGGGTCTCTCTCTCTCTCTCTCTCTCTCTCTCTCTCTCTCTCTCTCTATATATATATATATATATATATATATATATATATATATATATATATAGAGTAAACTCTTCATATTGTTACGCTAAAAAAGAACAGCTTTTTTAGTAAATTTTCATAAATAGTCCCAAAGTATCCATAACCGTGTGTCACGCAAGCTACTTTTAATCTATTTTGTTCTATTTCAACATAACTGTTTATAATTTATTTTTACATTCTTGTTTTTTGTAGTTTAATTATATATGCATTTTTATTTGTAATTTTATCCTGATTATGGAGTTCGTCAGTTGTTTCACCATATCCCTGTTTCGAGTGTATCAAAAAGCAGGGCAGGTTTCTCGCCAAGGCATTTACCACCATATTTATCAATATCTCCATGAATACAACTACTCCATTATTTTAATTATTTTTTAGGTAAAAAAATCCCATTTTGTCATTATTCTATTTGTATGGGTATAGGTTGAAGTGAAAGTATTCCACACACACACACACACACACACACACACACACAGACACACACACACATTTTGAATGAAGAAACATTATTTAATTATTCACTCAGATCAATTGTGCCCCGTCTTCGAGCGAGATAATCTATTAATAAAGCGTACCAATACAATTATTGGTTTAAACGTTTTTTTAATTTTTATTCTGCTACCATAAGCTGTAAATCAATTATACTTGGGGTATACTTCATGTTTTAACATTATTGAAAGAAGCAAGCTTGGGTGACTAAAGAAGTGTTTACCTTACAACCTTGGCCATCTGCGCGCTCTTTGCAGCTGGCCCTCAATATCACATCAGGCTATTGTAGTCTTGTGAATCAAATATGCAATGGAGTAGGGATAGAGAATGTAGATGTAATAGAATACCTTGAACATTATATGTAGTAAAACAATGGATTAACAAATACGTGACACATAGGGGGAAAAAAAGCAAAATTAAAATGATATTGAACGACTTATAAATACGAAATTCGGAAGAATCAGCTCATTGGTTACAGTCGAATCATCTAGTCAGTAAGTCTAATATAGAAATAACATACTGAAACGTCTACGTAGAAAAACACATTAGATTTAAGGCTCAAGTGTATCCCAGAGATAAGTTCAAACATGTTTTCCATGAAATGCAACAGTGATTCTGCCATGAAATTTGAGCCAAGTCATCTCAGCTTTGTTGGGAATAGGACTCGGGTGTGGCAGCCAAAGCAACCAGTGTTTCTTTGTATCTGTGTGTTTATTTTGGATTGAAAATACATTTCACTCACAATTATTTCAAATAAAGACACACTTATCTGAAAAATTTCTAGTTCATTGATTGATTTCTGGCAATATGTAAGTTAATATTCCCTGACGGTCACAAACAAAAGATCGTTAGTAGCGAGCAAAAAGCCATATCGAAGCCAGCAAATCACAAATCGATTATCACTTACTGGTTCAATAGGAAGTATCAACATGTGGCTCAAATATCAGACATCTGCTCGAACTTGCTCATCAAAATCATCCAACTATAAATGCAGAATTTTCACGCTATAAACTCACAACATATGTTACTCAAGTTTTCAAGCTGGTCTGGTTGGCTGGCTTGCTGGCTGGCTGACTACGTAAGGTCGGACCAATGGAGATAGAGGGTTGAAAATCGAAACATTCACCCTTCATTATGTCTGCAAAAACTTTTTTTTTGTTGTTTTTGAAAAAATCCCCCTAAATACGTATCTGTATGGGGGTGGTCAATTTGCACTGTAAGTTGATCCTTTAGTTTGTGACCACGGCGTTCACACTTGTCCAAATTTTTTTTTAGGGATCACTGTCCTACAAGAAGTGAGAGAATTCACATTCATTGATCACCCCCAACACAGCATGCTGCCTCAAGACCTTGGTCACGTGAAAATGTCTACTGAATGACAATTCAGACCAGTTTCTATTATTTATTTCAGTAACCTGATTAGTATAAATCTTTGATGCCTTTCTACGTCAGTCTCTTCATTTCCACATAGAACTTTCGATGGATATCATGTGAATAAAGCTTTGTAAAAATATCCCCATTATTTTGAGCAACCTCTTAGGAGTCACCATATCTATTCTGTTATTGTTCTGGCGATTGTTTGGTTCTTGGTAATAATAAGGCTTTCAAACATGTTGAAGACTTAAAAGAAGTCTTCAACATTTTTGAAAACCGAAGTAACAAGTGCATTCTCCTAAAAAAATGTCAGTTTTGAATTAGTTTGAGATGATTATTGATTTTTAAAATAGCTTTTCTTTCATATTGCCGCTTTCTATCACAGCACGTTAGGTCGATAAACTACGACTGTTGAAGTAGGCAGTAGAAATTGGAAATAAAGAATTATCCTTGACGAGACTCAAGCTCGCATAACATTAGTTTTATGAGCCTCTGCTATCACTTTTAGGTGCAGAAAGATATATTGGCGAAAAAGTATACTCAGAAAATATATTTACCAGTGAATAATTAAAATAATAATTATTATTATTTATGTGGGTGCATCAAGGTAGATAAAATAAATGTAGGAACCACAAGGTAGACTTGAATAAAACAATTGCATTGCATCATTATCATTTATTGACAAAAAGTTTCCAACTTTCAAACCCTCTCGCCTTCGGAGAGAAAACCTGGTCTATGGAGGATAAATGCCCTGCTCGAACCTCCCCCAGTCGACGCCTTACGCTTGATAATCATTTCAAATGATTTTCTGATTCATACATACTCTTTTCCATTTTTTTATAATAAAACTAATTTCGAATATTCCAATTACGTTCAGCGGAATTAGGCTAATCTGCGTAATCATCTACAGCTTTAATTTATGATATTAAGTGAATATATATTTTTCTTATTTTTTATTTCAATACGTATTTCTATAATCTGTTATTTTTTATCTGATTTTCAGATCTTGGAACCCTAACGGTGAACTGTAACGGAGAGGAACTAGATACTATCGTAAGTTTCCTGCCACGTAGGCACAAGTGCGCGCCCACACACGCATGTGCACGCATACGTAATACATGATCATGCATTTATAGAAATGAAATATGGATTTTACTTACCATCATTCTCAAAAGAAATAGATACGTGCTAACATCATTCCTACTCTAACTTGATTTTGTTTACCCAAACTAATTTTTGTCACTCTATTTTTTGTTGAACTTCGAAGAGTTTGTGAAATCAACATTTTATTTTATTCAAGGTGGATAGAAACACTGCAAAATTTCAAAAATTATCTCGATTCCTAAAAATATTCATGGAATAGATAGATTTTAGTTTTCTGTAAAGACTACCTAATACTGTTAGGATTCAATGAAACATTTTGCAGGAGACGAAATGAGTTTTTATTGAAAATATACATACGCCTTTCTTTTTTCAAAAAACTAAAACAGATACTACTGGAAGTATTATAAGTTGTACATTTTCTTGGTAAATAAATGACGATCGGGGTTTGGTATTAGCTATATGCTAAGCGTCAACAGTGACTCTTAACCTCTTGTAAAATCACTTTTTTTGTTAGAAATTATATAAAATGATTAAATGAAAAATGACATTTTAATGCATTTCCATATCCTTTCAACTAATGATCGATATTCGAATTTTATCTCACAGAACGACTTTGGGGATGATGGCGGACGAATCGACTTCCTGCTCGGCAACCACAAAGCACGAATCAGAACAGGAAGCAGCGGTGTTCGGAAGGAGGGCATGTACCATATTTTGATTGTGAATGGAGAGATTGTGCCTGAGTGAGGCTCAACCGGAAGTCGAACTCACCTTGGAAGAGAGTTAGCTTATGCCCTTATTCATCTGGATTGCCGTGTGGAAATTCTTGAGCATATAGCAGAAATAATAATTATGATAATAACCGTAATCAAAATATCACTTTTGACAAACAAAGTTTCATTATCTTTACTATTAACTACCATATCTGGTTTATATTTTCAGGACGTTTAAGCCATATGTTTGTTTCTTATTTTTCACCCACTCGTTTTCTTTGCACTGACTATATTTAATTAAATGTACAGATAAAATGATAAATAACCTCTCCTTGCACTTTGTGTACGTTCACGCGCTTGTACTCTCACGGATACGCATACTAATGTATACATTGTTTTTTTTTTTTCGGATACTCAAAACAGCAAGTGATATTTCTTCTAAGTATAGAACTAAAATGAATTTCAAGAAAAAGAACTTGAAGTTTGCAACTTTCAACTTTAACTTCATTGTTTTCTCTTTAGCATTTTTTGACAACAGATGTATTTCGGCTCGTCATACCATTTCAACGTCCAGTCGACTATTTCTACGCAAATTCTGAGTATGTGTCCAAATGTTTCAAAAAATCGGTCAGAAATTAATCTAATTCTTCTAATCAAAAATCTACTACCTTTAAATTTAATTTGAAAGTTGAAACATAAACTTATCAGCTCAAATAATTTCATGGATTTTTTTAAAGTAAGAGTATGCTCCAATAGCTGAATATTATAGAAAAAGTTCAAAATGACAGAGGAATAAGTCATTTTTATCGAAGGAAATTAGTTCAAGCAAAAAATACTTTTGTGAAATTATTGAATATTCAATATGTACTTTCAATGTAGCAAAATGATATTTAATTCATTCCACGACAACAACGGTTACGGCAAAAAGAAGAAAATGAAATTATGTCAGAAGAAAATGATCGAAATGATATTTGCCATAGTTGATAAAATGTTTGGATTATCTTTTAAGAATAATTGGCCGAATCAAAATATGAACATCCAAAAATCAAAATATAAACATCCGAAAATAGAAATGTGAACATTCAAAAATCAAAACATGAACATCCAAAATCAAGCAAGTGAAGAATTAAGATTCATTTTTCTGCCATTCGCTGTCCATTTTCTCAGCTGTTCTTCTTTTTACTCTCACTTATATATGCACACACATACGAAAACACACACATATACACACACACACACATTCATACAAGCATATATGCGTTGGGTATCTATACTTGAAGTGATATGCGTTGCACACGACATAATATGATATATATATATGTATGAAAGAGAGAGAGAGAGAGAGAGAGAGAGGAGGTGAGTTAGTAGAGATTGGTTTGATAACTTGCAAATTAATTTTTGTTGACATTATGTGTATGTTTATATATTCACGTAGATGTGTAGGCAAACACTCACTAGTACTTTACCATTACAAAACTTCTTCCCTATCTATCCATCAATCTATCTATCCCTCTATTATTTATTTCAGGGTTATATTGAAATCATCCATTTAATTTTTCTGCACGTCAAAAAGGTAGCTCTCATTCCCCCACTATCTACTAACCTTTCTGACATTTTTACTTTCTCCCTTATTTCCAAGGAATGTCTTCTCACAATCCTCATATTTTGTTTTCAAGTGCATTCTTTCTTTCATGATTCTTTTTCTTTCTCTGCTTTCTTTCCATCCTTCATCCCATCTTTTCATTCATTTTTACCGTCCACTATTTCTTTCATAAGTTTTTTTTTTTTTGCAATAATTTTTTTTTTCTATCATTATTTTTCCGTCCACACTTTCTTTCATGATTTTTCGTTTTTCATTTTAATCGCTCGAATGTTTTTACCGTTAAACAACCATTTCTTCTTTTCATTCTTTTTTTTTTGTGTATAAATTCCAATTTTACCTGCTGGTCTACTTTGAATAAGCGATATTCTGACCGTTTGGCTAGTCACACCTTCCATTGTGGTCTCCACCCACACACGGGTAATTTGTAATTAAATCTATTGCCTTCAGTAAAACTTGTATTTTATTAATTTACGGATTGTTTCTTTGCTTGCATTAAACACAGTTCTACTGACTGTTTCAAAAGGATGCAACCGTCTTTTGTATTCCAACTATTTTACATCTAAATCTTTCAAAGACGCAAATAACAAAACCATTGCTAAAAGATGGTAATTACGCATACATTTAGAAGTTACGATAGATGTTGAAAGTGATTTCCTTTCACCTGGGTGCAGGCTCATACCTGTTCCTTTTCATAAACGTTTTATTACATTGGAAAACGACAGAGTTGATTCAACACAAGGGGGAGGATGCTCGAATGAGGCTTGCGTATGATGCAATCATTTCAATTACTAAATATTGTTGCCTTTGAGCACAATGTTGCCACGTAACTAATATTGTATCATAAAATTTACGTTGGTGTAAATTCCACCCTCTTATTCTTAGGGTTGCGTCTTTTATGGAACATCCTGTATGTATATTGAACTCTAAAATTATTCCCACGAAAATGAACGATCAAATTTTCGGTTTCTGAAACAATCGTCCATTCAAGTCAATTTTACAGAATCTGAAATTATTTGGCATACCTTTTCTTGGGAATATTCGTTTGGCAGGGGTTTTC
Source organism: Thysanoteuthis rhombus (assembly GCA_963457665.1). Taxonomy (NCBI): domain Eukaryota; kingdom Metazoa; phylum Mollusca; class Cephalopoda; order Oegopsida; family Thysanoteuthidae; genus Thysanoteuthis; species Thysanoteuthis major. The sequence continues at coordinate 24,921,947 of OY735208.1, forward strand.
CAAATCTTTTCGGTGTTTTCTTCAGTGCCTGATTTTCACTCATTCTTTGCGTTATGTATAAGGAGAGTTAAAAATCTAGTCCCACATAAAAAAAACAACAAAACAAATAAACATATTTTCTGCCCAGAAACAACAATAAAAAGGTATATGATTATTGAATTGAAGCACTAATGAAGTAGAAAAAAGTGGGGAAATATGGACGATCACAGAAGTATGAATGGAGAAAACACGAAAGAAAAATAGAGAATAATCGAGAGAAAAAAGAGAAGGAACGTTAAAGAAAGAATCAATGCAACTATTTCTGAATAAAAGAATAAAACAGTCATTTAGAGAATGGAGGAAGAAAGTGGGCTATAAAAATGAATGAAAAAGACAGGATTGATGGATGAAAGAAATATTATTGGAAAAAACGAATGATTGCAATCATCATATCTGTATTTTGTCTTTTGTCGTTTATTTTTCCTTCATTGTATCAACCCACCCTCTTTGCAGTTTTCTTTCTTTTCACTTTCCTTTTATATGCTTTGGTTCAATATTCCCTCTGCTATTCCGCCCTTTTGCTCTCTGTTGCTTCTGAAACCTTTAACTGCTCTTTTTTTAAAAAGCGAATTCCTGTTGTTTAAGGCTCGAAATCGATTTGAGTATCAAAGTAATTCTATTTCGATACTTTACAACAACCACAGTCCGACAAGTAAATGAACAATTTAAATCGGCTATAAATTCTCAGAACGTACACTTGTGTGCATACACACATATTCGCACTGCTACACATAAAGCCGTACATATACGCACATATGCGCCAATACGCATATTTACACGCGCACATGTAAAATACATAAAAGTACTTCGTGGACATATTGTTGAAACGTTTGATATTTGCGTATTTATGCATATGGGCACGTGTGTACAGATGTGTATGTGTGTGTATATGTGTGTATGCACGCATATTTTAAAAACATGGCCTTCGATTCGTGATCTGTCTGTTTTCCTTATGTTCATAGATTTTAGATTAATCAAACAATTGTCTTAATAATGATGCTTCGTTTTTCATTTTAAATAAAAAGTTTTCTTCATACACACACACACACACACAGAGACATTCAACCATCCCGACACACACACACACATAGCCAAAGACAGCTCAAAAGACAGATAGACACACACACACACACTCACATCTATAGTGGTGTCGTATTCTCGATCTTTCTTTAAAACATTGTAAAAGAGATCATTTTACTCATAAACAAGAAGTCCAACATTTCACGTTTATTTAATGTCAAACATACTAAGAATTAGTTTGCCAAGTCCTCGTTGTAAGTTTTAACACTGTTTTGGTTTATTCAGAGAAAGCTGTGTCAGTAGAAGTTGAAGAATAAGCCGTGTATAGATTGAAATATTCCTAGAATAGAAAATTAGTTTTAACGATCGCACAGCAGAAATATACTTCCATGGTCAATTAGATATTGCTCTAAATGAAAAGATATGTGGAAAAATTACATGAATTTTCCCGAAATTTGAAATATGAGCGTCGGAATTAAATTAAGTAGAAGGTTGGCTCCAATTATCCCAATAGTGGTCAGGGGACGTTCAGCACTATAACCACTGCAGTTTTGATTTATTCCAAAGACCAAATATTAGTAGATATTTTGGTGTGGTTGATATTCTTATAGAAATTACATAGAAGAGATTGGGCTTTGGTTTTCGAAAGTTCTCCAATTCACTTGACATGTTGTATACTGAAGTGATTGGCGAACATTTTAGAATGTTAAAAGTAGATTTGTTCGACTGACTTGATCAAAGAATGTAAGAAATGAAATGAAACAGAAATGAAAGAAAGGGACAACGATACAAAGAACAGGGTCAGGGATTGATTTAAAATATTGAGTGAGAGGGAGAGAGAGTGTGGGAGAGAAAGGGAGAGATAATGAAAATGTGGAAATTAGGGGGATAAGTTGTGGGAGATTTCCCATCTCTGTGTGAAAGCGACGAGGATAAGTGAAAAAAAGTTTAATATTATATGAATAACACACAAAATGCCATACAGGGCCATGTAGTGTTGATCGAATTTTTTAAATTTATTTTTTCTCTCTGTATTCATATGAATAAAATATGTTGCGTTGATAGCTTTTATGCAGCCTCGAACGTATAAAGTAGAATAGAGCTTTTTCAGGTTCTATTCCCGAAAGGAGAGAAAAATAAAAGTAAAAAGTGATAATGAATTTCTCTTGAAAGACAAATGAGATATACCCACATCTATTTAGCTTGCTATCTCATTCTATTCTAGATTATTTATTTATTTCATCTATTTTCAGATATTATGCTATGTTTTTTCTTCACAACTATCAGTCATGTTTATCTTAATGGACTTGAGATATTCAAAATATGCACACACACAGACACGCACGCACAAACACTGACACAAACACACACCACTATTCTATGAAGATACTCCGACCTTTTTTCAAATATCAACAGGTTTCCAATCAGATGATATGAATTTCGACGAGTAGCAGATTTCTCACAATGACTTTTGTATCTCAAAATCAAGGGAGAGGTTATTTATTGTATTGTAATCTGTTCATATTGACTTATTGATATAAAATAATACGGAACATTTGAATAAGTTATCCATCAAAAATACATGGAAATTGAACCTTTTAAAAGCTTAATGATTTAGAACATCTGAAAACAATGGATGTCACCAGATGGGTTTCTCTCGGTGTGAATCATACCGATGGTTGCTCTTACGTATCTAAAGATGTATGTTCTTCAAATCAACAAAAATGTAGCGAAAGAATTCTATTTCTGAATTCGTATCTGTATAAGCAGTATGTTTCCAATAATCAGATCGTTACAGTTAGCGGTAAGGGGTGAACCGACGCCTTCGACTTTGACTGATCAAATTGATTTTTGAATTATTATGATAAAAACTATATGTTTACGCAGAATATTTTGTGGAAGCTCTGCAATCCAGACTGTCCAAGGGATACCCAGACGTCAGCCCGACACTTTCAACTCAAAACAGAAATTTTTACTTACAGAAAAAAAAGAAAAAGAAAAATATGTTGATGTTCTATGTATTTAAACTCTCTGCGCTCTCTTTCATTTGTGTTTTCGTCTTCCTATATATATATATATATATATATATATATATATATATATATATATATATATATATATATATATATATATATATATATATATATAACGGAAAAGATATTAACAATGTACAGTTTTTATTATACTTCAACTTCTGTATTGCAATCTAATGTGGCACGCTGTTGTTTATTTTCCTGGTAAAACTTTAATTCAAACAATTGCATTTATTGCTTTTCTACCGCCAATCCAAAAAAATCATTTTGTCCCATTTGTCCATATCTGACCCTTAATTGAATGAGGGGGGAAAGATAGGAGTTTGAAAAAAAAAAAATACCGAGAATTCAACACAGTTCACTGGATATCTCGTTCAAACTGTACATTTTTTTGGTTCGCACGAGATTTACATCGGATCAACGAGATCTTGAGTCTAACAGATTCAGTAAGTGTCATCTTAGTTAAATATTTCGGCTTCGATACGATTATTTCGTTATAGATTTGCATTGAATACAGGATTTTATACCCAGTAGATCTCGTATTAGGCAAATCAAGAAGCGTGCTTTTTATAGAATGCTTTTAATTGTCTTGAAGTTTCTCTGAAACTAAAATCGATTAAGAGTATTTAAGAAAATAATTAACAAAAATATATATAAAAAAAATTTAACTGCATTTAAACATCTGCCGAAATTTGTTTGAGCATTTGTCTCGCAGAAAAAGGCAAATTGATACATTGATAATCATGCTAATTTATTTCGTACATTTCGCAATAAATATATCTGAAAAAAGTACATTATTGAATTTTATTCCCTCCCCTTAAATATCATGAATATTCTAATTATCTTTTTATAATTGTTGAAATTTTTGGTAACGGTTGAATTTTATTAACCGAAAAACGCACATATAACAAGTGTTTTCTCTTTGGAATGGAGAAGGATGGGTCCACCAGGTCCCACGTTCGAAATTGAATAGAATGGATTCTGTGATAAGTGAGTGCGCGCTAATACACACACATACGTATATATATATACATATATGTATGTATATATATATATATATATATATATATATATATATATATATATATATGTATTATATATATTATACATATATTATGTATATATGTATTATATATATATATTATATATATATATATATATATTTTATGTATATATATGTATGTATATATATATGTATATACATATATGCTCACACATACAAATATATGTGTGTATATATATATACATATACACACACATGCATACATATATATATATATATATATATATATATATATATATATATATATATATACATTTTCTACCTATCCCATACACATACACTTGCAGACATATTTTAGAGGTAGGGAATAGGACTTATGACCGAAAGGTTTAAAGTTCCATCCACATTTGAGTTTAGCTGGCGCACGTTACCACAAACTCGTGCACGAAAAGTAAACTTGTGATTTCAATCCAGGGTAAATAGCCCGATCCAAATGCTGTCAGTCTAGTACTTGTAAAAAAAATGGTACAACAATATTGTAGTACCACATACACACACACACACACACACACACACACACACACACACACACACACACACACACACGCACATGCACACAGTTGCATATACGCACACCCGTATAAACGCACACAATATAGAGGCAAGAATAGTACATACATACATTACCACACGAAACTATATTGACGCTGGTTGGCAATGTTTGACACCTAAAGTCGTATACGCACTCTGATATATACAGGATGCCTCCCGATATGCAAGCACACGTTATTGAACATTCTGAACATTTGAAATTACGCACCATTTGGAATGTAAAACAGGCACTTCATTTAACTTCAAGAAAATGAAGATATCAGTTACAAATGATGTGTGCGATACCTTTTGAGGGACATCCTGTATTCGTGTAAAGAAAAAATGATATTAAACCATATTTCTCTCATTCAATACAATTTATTCCTTTCTTTTTTTCCTGCAAAACAGTTATTATATCTCCTATCATTTTATATTTTTACAATATCAATTATATATTTGACAATGTCGCTTTTTTAAATCATTAAACCAATTAAAACGCACCAAATTATTTTCCCTATTATTCTTTCAACGTTCCTAAAAAGGATTTTGAAGTGAAAAAATACTGCACAAATAGATATATGCAGATGACATCAAATGCAATTAAAATTTGAAAAAAAAAAAAATCAAATAATGGATGAATTCGAAAAAGAAACGGAAAAAAGAGAATTCTAAGCAAATATATCCGTACATGACAAAATAATCTTATTACGAGTTCATCGTGGTTATTCAGTAAATTACTTCTAATCATGCAGGTGAAGATTACAAAGAATCTCTACAGATAAAGTCAGAGTCTGTCGCTTTGTAAGGCACAAAGCATAATCACACTGTTTATGTTCATATCTTGAAGTGTAGACCAGATACACTTTTCATGTTTTACATACATAACCCTAACATATGTCCGAATAAATTGGTATAACTCATATGTTGCTCATCTCAAATAGGTAAGTACCAAAATCATTTCAAATTGTGGCAGATTTGGTTAAAATCGAAATAAGGTTTGTCGTAACTAGCTTAAAAGTAGGTTTTAGACTGTTTTTAATTAACTTCCATCATGCCATGGTTGATGTCTGTTGACAGAATAATCTAAACTCAGTAATCAAAAATCTTCCAAACATAAGGTAGTCGTTACAGAATTAACTGATTCGACAAAAATTAATTAATTTAATGATACTTAAGTAGATTTTGGAATAGAAAATATTACCTACGTTTTACTTGAGATATAATGAAAAATACGAATGTTTACAGTGGACATTTGTTATCTGTCAACTTGGTTCTAAGGTCAAGTAGGTATTGGGTCTTTCCTTACTCCCGAGAGCTCGCTTAAATTCACAAGCGTCTTATAAGACCAATGAAGTATGGTTGGCCAAAAATGATAAAACCTGATATAACAAAAAATGCAGAAGAATATTTTCAACAATAAAACACCGTCATATGATGGACAACACTTTAGTGATACCTACAAATAATACCCGAGTTGGGTGACTTGAACGCGATTGAGTTGTTCAATAGTTATGGAATAGTAAGATTCTTCGAAATTATTTAAGAATCAACAAGTTACGGATATTTTATCTAAAATATGAACTATTATGATGATGATGATAATGACGACGATGATATGAATTATGTTCATGATATGAATTATAATAACAATAATAAAAAAAAACACTCGTGTGAAAGCCAGTAATAATAATAATAATAATAATAATAATAATAATAATAATAATAATAATAATAATAATAATAATAATAATAATAATAATAATGATTTTTTTAGCTTTGAGGGTTATAACTTACATAACAAGGTTATCAGCCCCAGATCTCTTGTTGAGACTCGGCTGATAACTTTGATATACTGAAATCAAAGCAAACAACAATATTATACTAATAATTTTATCATTAATTATCATTATCATTATTATTATAATTATTGACAAGGATATTTTGGGGATATTTTCAAATTACATTGTTTTTCATTTTTATGGTGTTACTTTATTGAATGTTAATTTACTTGAAGAATTAACTTTTATTAAAACATATTTTCTTGCCATTTCCTGCTTTTAATGTCAACATTATTTTTGAAAAATATTCAATTGATTTTGTCATAAAACGATGTTCGTTTTTTTAGCTATTATTTTATTTGTTATTGTTCATTTTTCCCCTTGGCTTTGTTTGTTTTTAGTTGTGGATTATTTGCTGTCTTGAATAAAATATTATTGGAATACAAAGACTTGAGTTCTGTTTTCAAATTAATGCTCTCGTATTGCATCTGTCAATTAATTTGTTCAGACATTATTTTATCCGTTCATTCAATCATTCATTCACTTATCAACTCTTCTTTTCTTTCTATTATCTTCTGTCATTCTCTCTTCATTACCGTCATGGATAAAGAGAAGGAGACAGAAAATTATTCATTTGCGCTGTTCAGTTATTTTGTTTTTCTTTTTTTTTTTCTTTTAATCATTCGTTTAGCCAATTGCTCCTTCATAGAGTCATTCATTTTTCCATTCATTTTTCAATTAATTAATTTATTCATCGGGGGTAGATCCAGGATTTTGAGCACGAACAGGTATTCAAATAGAAACATTTTTTACGTATAAATAAATGAAAAAAAAAGTAAAACATCAAAAACAAGAAATATGTGATCCGGCATTTTTCACTTACATTTGAGTCGTAATTTTCTCGCACTACAATTATAGAAAGCATGAAGTAAGAAGAATTAACCAAAGACATATTACAAAATGAGACATAAATAAAGAATGTGACAGATATCATCTTACTTATATCCTTGATTATATAAATTTAGGTGTATGTTTGCTTATTTGTATGTACACCTTTAATGAGAAAGGGGGCAAAAAGGAGAGATAGCCAGACAGGACTGGAGTTTGAGGGTGTGGGAAAAAAGAAAGAAGTACCTGACATTTTTTTTTAATTTCTTCACCTGATATCAGCGCTAAACGTAACTTAAATAACGAGAACTGTTGAAATCCAATATCTGCAATCCTTACTCAAACCCGAAACAAGATCATTTTGCAAGTTGAAAATAATTGTTTTATCATTTATCATTATCAGATGAAATATTGTAAACCAGCACTTCTCAAACTCTGGGTTGGGACCCCTTTGGTGGTCGGGCAAAGATCATTTGGATTTGCAGAAATATCAGAATATGATAATTATTTTCTTCAATGAGGTTCAGATGAATCCACGGCGATCATTCATTTTTTGATTTGAAAGTAATTTTAGGGCCATTTTCGAAGCTTATTTTGGTATGGGTAGACCACAATGACAGAATCGCAAGAATATTTGTTTTGGGGTAATGTTATTGTTGTAAAAAAAAAATTGGTCTCATTTTATTCGGTATATTATTGGTGTCAAGACTCAGAGTCATTAAAACATTACATATATGCATCATCAGATGATTAAAAAAATTGTAGCTAAGACTGCAGTTAATAAGATTCCTCTCGCCTTGAACTCCTTTCTGTCTTCTGTCTTTCTTAATTGCATTTATGCTTATCCACTTTTTACGACGCTGTTTGTCTAGAACATTTTCCTTTCTCATTTGGGATTAAGTTCGTTGTAGTAGTCAAAATGAATGATAAAAATCAACAACTTGACCTTTATCATTCATTTTGTCTACTATTTATCTTCCTATTAATTTTTTGTTGATTATCAGGTTATGGTTTTTGTAATCTGTAAAAGCAAAAGAAAAAAAAAGCCTATTAAAAAAATGATTTTCCGAAAAAAAAAAAAAAAAGATGCTTTAAGTCAATGACACCTCTGTTTACTTTTTGAAAAGTGCTAGTTGTTAAAAAATCATTTTTTGATTCAGAGCCTCCACCCCTCCGAACTAGGAAAACCATTTATCTATTTACGGGGCAACTATAATGCTGAACTGGAAACTTACTATTTGTCTGTGGTGCGACCATCTGAAATCATTTTTCAATAAATTTATCTGATCATAGATACAAATGAGAAAATCCCCGAAAGAGAATTATTCTGCAACGAGAGTAACCTAAATATTTCAAAGTTGTACTTGCTGACAACTGGTGTTAAGTAAGGATCAAGATCAACATTTTAGCTAAAAACTTAAACAGAACCCCTCTTCCAAACTGAAGCTTTTCAGAACGTAAACAGGGGTCATATTGATTGGAAGCACCAAAACATTCTTCTGACCCCCCCCCCCATAAAAAACCAAAAGTTATACCATTTTCGCTTTTCGTCGTTAAGCGAATGATTTTAATCACATCTTAACTCTGGCCATGAATCTATGACATTGGATAAATAGCGCAGATCGGAAGTAAAGAATAATTTCTCGGTGTAAATAATATTTTTTCCATTTGTTGTGTTGTGTGCGAAGAAACATACTTTTTTGGCGAAGAGGATTAGATAATTGGGTCTGATTATAACTGATTCCATTGATTAACTTAAAATTTGACCCTACCTCATTAATAATTTATACTGAGCTAATTATTTTGGATAGAAGCGAAATTATTCTAGTTAAAACAAATATGGCTGTCGTAGCAGTAGCAATAGCTGCTGTGTTCACTTGTCGCTCGCTGTTGCTAATTGGGAGATATAGCAATAGTTCACGTGAAGGGGAAGAAGAATTGTACTTTTCCCCCCCCGAGTCACCGAGAAAACATTACAATGTGAGTGCATAAAAGAATCAAAGTTGCATGTGATGTTTGAATAAAAGGGCAAAATGCATATTACATGCAGATTAAAAATACAAATACGATGTAACGTAATAAGAATGTATTTATAAGAGATATGCATACTAGAACTATACAATTGAGGTTCTCATCAGTGGAGAGAAAATATGTTTTGCAGCTGTAGGATGAAATCTTTATATTGCTTGAAGTCAAGTGACGGTTTGTATTGAGTGACTAACCAGGCCAGTCTTTCTTTTTTTTCTTAATTTTCACCATGGTCAGAACACTTTTATTTTAACTTCTTTTTCCTCATTCCTATCATTTATTCGCCCATAGCTTGCCTGGTTGACGCATGACTGTTTATTTGGCCGTGAATACGTTTCATCTCTTAGCCAATCATTTATTTATGTTTCATTTCCCGATTCTATTCTTCTTTCCTTCGTATTAGGTCACGTTGATATTTCTTTCAGCCTATCCCTTGATGCAGTGAATATGAAACTTTATGAAAATTGTGAGCGAATGTACAAAGGTTGGTTGGTTGGGAATCAATTGTTTTTTAATTGAATAACAAAGGAATCTGTCACTCATCTCCATATTCAAAGTTGTGCAAAAATACACCCTCTGAATATTCAGGAGATTCCATGGAATCGCGTTTGTCTTTGGTAGAATCTCGGATAATGAAGCAAACAAGAAATGCTGATTTTGTTTATTTTTGCATATCTTTTCACAAAATCGCTGGTTATGCGAAGCGGCATTTAACGTCAACAACGCATTTCTAGCAAACACTAAACATTAATGAATATTTTCATAATAGGCTTCTCTGACGATCGTCTAATATGAATTACTGGAAATGTCATAAAAAAAACAATTTCAAATTGTAACATAGCAGGAATAGAAAATCTGACCCAATTAGACAGCTCACTGGTTATGTAAAGCAGACTTTAACGTCAACAAAACTAGCAAACATTTCTAAAATGCAAACTATAGGTTGTTGGTTCAATAGATTTAGGCCCGGAAATTTGGGTACCAAAAGAATTCTCTGGAGAGGCCCAAACTTATTCTCAATGACATAGAATTATCAACAGCATTAGCCATCAAGCAACGAAGACTCAACCCTCCATATATATATATATATATATGTATATATATGTATCATTGTGTCATCCACACACAGCTGTTTCGATGTATTACATCTCTTCAGTGTGGCTATAGACTTTCCATTATCTTATCCAGCACCGTGAGGCAGAATTGAAACCTTCACTTCAGACCCGGAAGCCGATATCCTGGACTACGGAACTGGACGGTCAGTAAGGCTGAATTTAAGCGATCAGTGTTAACACCAGTAGTCAGCCTTTTCCGACTGTGTCAATCCATTTCAAACCACCAATAAATGTTTTAAAACATTTCGTTCATTCTTTTAACTTAATCAAAATGAGCGTTCACTGTTCCCAAAGCTTTGGTCTTTCCAATGACTAAATAAGATGAAAAAGTTATTAAAATACATATGAAGTGTAAACATTAGTTATAAACATTGGATCGTCTACTTTCTTTCTCTCACACTTTCTATTTTTAAATCTCGAGTACTGGTCTGAAAAAGAATACGACGGAGGAATGTGATAGAGAAGAGAGAAAAACTATCCCTCTTTCTTTGTCCATTCTCTATACCCTTCCTTTCTTATGAACCAATGCAGAAGAGTCTAAACGAAAAAGCTTTTAGCATTCTTCGAACTGAGTGAAATAAATGTTTCTTGAATAAATTGAAGTAATTTTTGCAGCAATCATTTCAGAGGAAATAATCATCAATTGATGTTTTGTTGATAAAAGTAAACATTGACTTTCGAACAGTCTCAAGAATAAAGTTTGAACAACCAAAGGTAGCAAAGGGTCCGATCCCTTTTCATATGTGCGTGTGTTCGTGTACTTTTTCCTGCACTCCTGGTCATACCGCTTTGTCTGCAGACTTGAAAATTAGCATCAGTTCTACTTTCTGATATTTTTATTTTATTTTTGGGAAAAAAGATTTTTTGATCTTTTTGTGGTCTTATTTTGACAGGTACAGTTTGTTAACAAAATCTAGAATCTAGATTTTACTTTTTTTATTCTATTTCTGATGATTTCCTGTGGAAAACTCCGGGAATGTCATAAACAGAATTCATTCTGACCATATTCATTCCTTGATGGATTTTTTTACATGACTTCAAATTTTTTTTACGTTTGTTCAATATTGACTGATATGAATCTGCTTCATAATTGAAGAAAATTTATTCTTCATTTCTTCAGAAAAGAATTGGTCTCTTTTCTTCCCAGAAAGGCCAACTAAAAAGGTTGAGAACGAAATCCCTAAAATTCTCATTACTTTTCAAGATTTTCCTATCGAATATTTCTAATCACTCATAAAATTTTATAAAATTTCTTTTGTATTATTTTGCTGTCCTCCTGATGTTGTTCAAGATGTAAAATAAAATCATTTCCAAGAAATGTCTTTGTTAAAGAAAAATAAAAAAAATTAAACGATCGATGAATGAAGAAAGACACCAACATCCACAATGAAAAAATAAACAAATTAAAAAAATTCCATATAGTCTATATCAACATATACTTAGATAAGTTAATTTCTTTCTTTGCAACTTGAAATATAAATACTTTTAGTCAATAAATATGCATATAACCCCCAATATCCTTTCAGCAAAATGTCTGCGGTAGAAACGTTCATGGGCGAAACGTCAGGACACGGTTTAATCAACATTGAACATTTGGCAATATAATCGTTATCATTTTCTGTGATACAGCAGGAACATTTTCTGTACCTGGAGCAGTTCGCTGGCACCTGCTACTTCTGTCATTTAAACATTTAAAAAAAATTCTCACTCTCGATTCAATTTTTTCAAACCATCCCCTCCTTGTGAATGTTACTTTGCCCGCTCTTTTATTACACGTGCAGAGTGTAAGATGATTTAGTCTATCGAAAAAGAAATGAAACAAAGGGATCAGTTTCTTTATTTCGAAATTTGGGAACAACCTTGATAAAGGAATTGTCACAATTGATCTAACCGTGAAAATTGAAGCTTGCGTTGAACAAAATCGCAGAAAAATTAAATATACTAATATTGTACTGACACACACACGCACACACGCATACACATAAGCAATAAGCTCGCACATAAAGGGAAGCTAATCTTACAAAATTTCAGGAGTTACTTCCCTTGTAATATTGTGCACAGTCAACTACTATTCAGAGTGACGCATTTTCCCAATAATTGGCTTCCACGTGCATGATATATCTGAAGCATCTTTTTTTTATTGGTTCTTGCAGTTTGTGAAAAACAAGTGTGGCATTCCGTATCAACTCACCCATGTTTGGCATTATCAAATTTTTGAGCCTACAAAAACCTGGAACCGAATTTCAATCGATGCCCAAATATGGTAAATGGATAAAAAACAACAAAACAAACACGTGTTTCAAATACCAACAGAATCGCTAAAATTGCTTCCAACAGAAAATAGAATAGCTCCTTCACTATTATATCACGTGTTAACTTCTCAATATCTAAAGTCTATAATTATGCCCAACATATGATCTCTATAGTTGGTTTTGTAGCCTGCTCCTCAGAAATTACTTTTTTGATCTAATCTTCGAAGAACATTCCGCTTCAGCCCGATATTCTTTCGTTGCTTTGCTAAAGCAGATTTGAACTACATCAAATGAAAGGGTGCATAGCACGATCATGTTGCTGTGTTACCATAGTCCTATAAGCAATGAAGCAAATTCATTATTAATGGCACATGATCTATCCCTCTCAAACTATTGAATGGAAAAAACATCGTCTTTAGAGACTACAATTATAGAAGTCATCGCTTTACTTTCATCAGAGACGTTTTCAAACGATGTAAGATCAGCACCACTAAGGACCCCTAGTGAATATCAGTGATTAGTTTTAGGATAGTTTTTCCTGACTGTTGAGGGGGGGGGGATCAGGGTAGTAAACTATATGATTTTCTCTCCCCCCCCACCATGTTGTGGCTTTTATCTTTGAAGCATAATTCACCATCCTGCCTTCCTAATAGTTGTCTTCTATGTCTCCTGATATTCATTTATAAGAGAGTGGTTGGTTTGTTTGCAGGCACTTATCAATGGCTACAGATTTATCCATTTTTCTGATTTAAGAGTACTTGGGTGAGTGATATTGGATTGTTCATAACTCTCCCTCACTTCCCTCAAGTTTCAACTTAGACAGACTCCTGGGGTTTCAGTTAAAATATGAGACTAATTGATAAGTAACTATACAATTAGAAGGAAAGTAGCTTAACAGAAATCCAGCATTGGCAAGTTGTAGGAATCAACTTATCGAACAATTGTGGTTTGCGAAGACAGACTTATTTGGTTGAATATGGAGGCTGGTTGTTTCTGACCAACTGGAATCTAAAGTAATTTCTGTTCTATAGTCTCTCCTATGTATGTATGTTTTCTCACTTCAACCTTTATCTTGTCCACGTCAAGGCAGTGGGTGGATGGGTGGGCTACGGACTGTTTTGGGTCAAAATTTGCATTTTCCTTCAGTTTCATTCTATAAACATCAATAGGCATGGAGTTCGTCACGGCATAAATAATACCTGTAATTCAGAACTAAATACTACAAGAAGTATTTCAAAATTTCAGTAAAAAATGAGGTAATATATATGTAAATAAAGAACGATTCGTTACTTAACGTTGGCATTAATCAGAAATAAATCTGAAAATCTTTTTTTGTTTCCGTCAGACGGTTGTAAGAACGAAACTTATCAAATAATTGTAGTTTGCAAAGACAAATTTATGAGGTGGAAAATGGAGGCTGGTTGATTGGAGACCAAGTCAAGATCGGCACCTCCAGGGTAAGAATAAGCAGGAGAAAATAACACATTGAATCATGATAAGATCTTAAACAGTGCTGTTCCGAACAGTACGGGAAGTTTTAACTCTTGGTATATTTTCAAATTCTTGAGCAAATTGAATTCTTGTATAATTTTGCACAATATTTCAGAAAAGAGGTATTCGTTTTTTAGCTGATTTGATTTATCCTTTAGATATTCAACAAGTTTCTCGCCACTGGGTGGTTTTATAATTAGTCTATTACTATGTACATTGAGTAAGTATTTGGTAACTTGAAGCCTTTCATTTATCAGAACAAAAGACAAAATATACGATCTTTTTTCAAGACAAGGAAATGCATATTCAAATTCCAACATAATTCGCTCTGAATATACTAATTTCCTTATTCAAAAATATCAACTTCTCAATAATTATTATACAATTTTTGTGTTGTTTACCATTCTTAAGTATGGCTATCATCAACATCGCTGATGGTTTTTCTCACAAACACTTCGGCGTGCGTGTGCACCCACGCTCAAACAGACACATATTTACACACACACACACACACACACACGTACGCACACACACACACACAAACACACACACACACACACACACACACACACACACACACAAAAATTAGTCAGATTTTAAATTTAAGATTGAATACCAGATAGAGTAGAAAGGACAGAGTGATTCAGGGCTTGTCACATCAACTCGTGTTTCCGAGTTCTCGGTATTTTTTTTGTAATCATTGAATTTCTCTAATGAAAAATAATATTTTTGTATATAAATAACCTACAAATCGAATAAAATAAAAGAGGGACCCTTCCACCTAGAATGATAGACACTCCCACCAAATGTTCCAAACAGGAATCTAAAACATACTTGATCACTCATCCAAAGAAGCCCAAACAAGGCAGAAGGATAAACGGGTTTGCGTAGCTAATCCTCATTCTATTATATTTCTGGCTCTACACTTAACCAACATAATATTTAAAGTTGAATATATCGAGCACTCTATGAAATAAACCCATCATACATCGGATATTGCACTGTATTATATCATACCATATCATATTGTATTCATGATTTGTACTGTATGTGGATATATAGCAATACTCTTCCAACTCTGGAATGGAGCATTCTGGTGGATGGGGAATCATGCGTAAAGTAAATATATCGCTTATATTCGGTCCAGTTCTGTGTAGGACATGGGGTAAAATGCCAGCCTCTGGGTCTGAAGCGAAGGTTTCGATTCTACTTAGTGGTACTGGATAGGGTATAGGATAGTCTATAGCTATACTGATGAGTTATAATACAATGTGACAGCTGTCTGTAGATGACACAATTATAAATTAGTATTATAAATACATATTTTTTCTCAGAAAAATTGACCTGCTTCAAAGGATGTTATTAAAACAGTTAATATCATAATAGAACGATTAAACACGATTAAAATTTACTGGGACTATCAATAAAGGAGTTGAAATGATTTACAAAGAATAATATTCTAAGGAGAAATGAATTCTATTTTGTTTACGTATTATTTAGTTCAATGGAGCAAGGAAGTTTGACCGTGGCGCAGCCAAGCTTATTATGCTTAAGATTTGAGAATCAAAAATATTTTCAAAGTAAAAAATAGATTGATAGTTTATTGTTATCAGACCTCAAACAAAGACAGTGTATGAGAAATTTCATGTTTTTCTCAAACTCAAGCAGCATAAAAGTTAGGAATTTATTTTAAACTTTCCTCCGTCTTATTACTGTGTCTTTTTATTACTTTGGGTCAATACTCTGGAAGAGCAAACAGTGAAAAAATAAGAAATAAGGAAATATTTTCTATCGGTTTGGGTAACTGTCTGTCATGGATATCGCCTTAACCACTTCTTCCCCGGAAGCGTTGCTAAGTAATTGGTGGATAATCTGTAGTTAGTCAAGACCACAAAAAAAATCTGTCCGTAGGGAAAAATGCTGCAATATCAGAAACATATTAAAAATAGTCCTCTGCTCAATAAAACTACGCATTGAAACTTCAAAAAGAAGAACCATAAGTTCAATGATGCTTTCACCGTCCTTACGTCCATATTTCAAAAAGATTCCAAACGAAGTAGGAACATTACTAGTTATGGTAGTCGTAGCAAGGAGAAGAAGAAGAGGAGGAGGAGGAGGAGGTAGGGGAAGATAAGGATGGTTCACCGATCGTCCGACTGATAAAATTGATATTTGACATGACTAGATGCGTTAGTAAGAGTAACATAAAGGAAGGAAGAAGAGAAGATGGGGATGGTTCACCAGAGGGTCAAGACCAAGTTTCATATCAATCGAACATACGACTGAGAAAATTGATATTTCACATAATCGGCACTGACCAACCCCAAAAGGTCTCATGGAGAAATAC
This sequence comes from Thysanoteuthis rhombus, assembly GCA_963457665.1. NCBI lineage: Eukaryota > Metazoa > Mollusca > Cephalopoda > Oegopsida > Thysanoteuthidae > Thysanoteuthis > Thysanoteuthis major. The sequence goes on from OY735208.1 coordinate 24,938,532, forward strand.
GTGAACGCATCTAAAAACGATTTCCTTTTGCGGGAGCGTCATCCTAAGACAAAATGTCTGAATGGAAACACGATGATACTGATTATAATGGACTTGTTGGATTTTAGATTATAATTTTGCTTTAACTAGAAAGAGAACCTTTAAAAAAAAATATATTGATTATAGGAAGTGGTTCGTAACATATAATAATGTATATCAGATATAGAGAATATAACAAAACATATCTATAAAACTTATACATGGCATTTGTTATACAAACACACGATCAAACAGTTTCATAAGAAAATATCATTATTTGGATTTCCAGAGGTGGAAATCTTTTCAAATTAATTTTCGCAAAACAATAGATATATGCATCTATACCTGAAATTGTCATTAAAATACTACACCGCCAAAATTCATTGTTGGTACAAACCGACATGCAGTAATCACGACAGCATGGTCAAAGGGAGATAATTCATTGTGGACTCATTGGGATGAGTGAACTCAGTTGCTTCCCTTTGATAATAATTTCTGAGTTATTCCCCTTGAAAGTTTTTCCGACTGTGATATTTGTTATTAGTTTTATTGGTTACGATATGTTAGAATGAACTTGAAGGCTATAAGCCCAAAGCAATGTCACTTATTTCACTAACAACACTTCACTCCTCACATGGAAGTTCATACATATACATAAAAACTAAAATTTACTATGAGAATGACCTTGATGAACTCCGATGATTAGCCAAAGACCGAGAGGCGTAAAGTAAAAAATGATAAATAATGTATGTGATGTTCAAGCTGGGACATCTTTGCCCTACCCAGCGTAAAGGCAATAAATGATGATAGTTATATTGCATGTATTGATCACTGGTTTAATCTCAGCTAATTAAGCTGGTTATTTTTATACGAGCAACTCTGCGGTCGAAAAATTATTTTTTCGTTTCGAACAAGAAGTGAAAGGTAAGAGTTTAAATCAGTGGTTCAAAAATTCATCATGTCACGAAACCCTTATACGATCTTCTAAAAATCTCGGAGCCTATTTGCGTATTTACGGATAACCTCACTACTTTGATTTCAGTGAGACATTAAATTAAACCAATATCTTTAGAGAAAGAAGTAATTTATACATACGAATAAGCATATAAAATTTGTACTTCGCTTAAATAAATCACCGTAGCCCAAACATGTACCAGCACAAATTATCGATAAAATTATAAAAGTCAATATACATAAAGAATTCATTGGTCAACCCAGCTATATATATATATATATATATATATATATATATATATATATATATATATATATATATATATATATATATATATATATATATATATATATATATATATTTATATAAGCACATAAAAAATCGTCCCCGTAATGTACAGTCTTTATGTTATAAAATTCTTAATATTCAAAGGTAGGTGTCAAAACAAGCAGAGAAAACTCTGTGTTGAATATAGAAAAACGATGTATTTAAGTATTATTTATTCTTGTGATTACCCAAATAGAAGACCTAATATCAACAAAGTTGATAAAAATTCTATTCAAGTTTTTAAAACGATTCTGGCGAGATAAGATATCTAACAACTTTTTTGGCATTTCATTTTTGTCTAATAAGTTCATTAAAACACGCACACACAAAATCACATGTATGCATAATACAAACATACGTATGTAAATATCAAAATTACTATGAGTTTAATGCCGCATTCACAGCACGAATTCGATCTGTTTCATCATAAAGAAATTTAAAGATATGTATGATTATGTATATTTATCATACACATAAATATAGTGGTTATATATATATATATATATATATATATATATATATATATATATATATATATATATATTGATTAGAAATATATATTGATTAGAAATATAAATGGTTACATGTATTCATCATACATATATCATCAGCCTTAGACATAAACCTTCCCAAAAATCTGTCAGATCTCTCTATCATGGGCGTCATGGAACCAGTACTTCTTGAACTTATCTAGATCGTCACGTGCCATCTTATATTTTGTCGGTCCTGGTTTCGCATGCAATCTCTGGGGATCCACGTTGTGAGTGGTATCCAGCAGTTTTCTATCACTCTTGCCACATGGCCAGCTTATTGCCATTTAAATTTTTTTATATATTCTATGATATCTTTGACTCCTGTTTTTCCTCTAATATACTATGTTGTCTTGTGATCTCTTCATGTGAAGTTAAACATGATTCGCTCCAATGCATGATTCTCAATCGGAGGGTCAATCTTTCGGTTAGATTCCCTGTTTCGACTCTATAGGTGACTATCGGTGGACGCATTGGTTGTATACCCTTCTTTTTAGCAGAAGCTCTTCTCGTTATTGAAGGTTGAGATTTACCTGCAGAAAGCTTACCATCCTAGAATTATTCATCGCTTGATTACTTCTTGTTTCGAAGGTCTCTTGGAGATTTGTTGTCCTCGGAAGATGTAGTGGTCTACTTTCTCCATTTCTGTCTTCTTTAATTTTGGTTGCCGTGTCCTTGTCTTCAACATCTTTGTCGTACAAGACAGTTGTTTTACTGAAGTTCACGTGTAGACCAACTTTCTTTCTCACTTCATTCAGTTTGTCAAACATTATTTGGAGGTCGCGAAGGTATTCAGCAATAAGGACGATGTCATCTGTAAATCTGAGGTTACTCAGGTATTTGCTATCTATTCTGATTTCTTTATCATCCCCGTTTAGGTTTTGGAAGATCATCTCGAGGCAGGCTGTGAAGAGTTTGCATGAGCTGGTAACACCTTGCCTTGCCCTTTTTTTCGAATTGAAAGAGGTTAATATTTATATAGCCTGATGAAGGAACGCATTTTTGTAAAACCGGTTTTTAGATTTTCAAATTATACACATTTTCAAAAGTTGAGGAGATTTTTTAGTGACGAAGGGTATAAATTACAATCATGACACAAAGCCTTTTTTTAGAGAACGCTCGCACAGTATTTTCTGGACGTTGAAGGATTTATTCTGTTGTAACTTCCAGTTACGTAAAGATCGCCAGAAAATTTCCTATTCTGTATAAATTTATCTATATATAAGGAGTAAGTTAACTTGCAAATGTTCAAGTCAAAAGTTATTTTTTAGAATCTTCTCTTATTTTTTGCTATTATTCAATGGGGAATGTATTTAACGAGCGATAGTGACTAAACAGCTCCTTATACAGTCTTAAAGTCTGCATCTCATGCCCGAAGTCGTGTGTTTGATTCACGCCAGAAATTCTTTATTTTAAAACGGTATGCATCATCGTGACAGTGTTATAGAGAACGGCACAACTGAATTTGATGACAGTGGATTTTATATAAAAAGAAAAAGATTTATTGATTTAATCGTTTGCTTCATTGCACAACAGAAAATGATAAGGGAAATAACTCAATATTTTAAAAACAAAACAAAAATTCTGAGATGCAGTATCACTGTTTGGAATAACATTCCAGTTCTGAATTGTTTATTACAACTCTCACCCGGTCCACTTACCAGCTTTTATCATATGTGCATTGAATCTAATGAACATATTACCGGAATAAAAGCAAATAATTTTTTTCAGTTTTTATACTTGAATTCCTCCCAGTCTCGCGATGTGAAAGTTCAAGCCTTTCGCTGAGTAGTTCATTTCGTTAATGTGTCTGTTGAACATCGAGGAAGCTAACCTGATCACCGAGAAAACATTAGATAAGAGAGGTGGAGTCACACTCATTATTCAATCCTCAAGAAAGACATTGTGGTTTATAAAGAATTAAAAGATCCAACATTTTCGAATGGAATGAAAGGTTCCGTTCCAATACCCGGAAACAAATTTTTGGCTTATGTTTTAAAAAAATAAATCCCCTAATTTTACTGAAGCAATAAAATGTTAATCCCGATTTTATTGTATTGATGATACGTATCTATTTAAAAGAGAATCATGAACAAAAATTTTGCTTCGAATATTTCGAGGCTTCAGGAAATTCCGATATATTGCAAACCAAATCAAGGACACCTAAGTATTCGGAAAAATTGACTGTTTACAATAAGTATAGTTTTGCTGCTTTTAGAATAAAATTCAAATAATTACCACAGAATTATATAAATCTGTATATTTGAAATATCATCTACAGCAGTGTACGCTCAAGCTTTTTGAGCGGACAACTAAAAAATGTGGCGTCGGATTTCTCACTCACTTTTCACTTATTGATAAAGTGGCTTAGTCAGGTAATAAACACAATCAGTCAGAGAGAAATAAAGAGAATTAATTCAATAGAGAACCATTTCTGGGGTTCATTTTCGTAGTAAAAATCGCAGAAATGTAATCAAACTTCAGCCGTGCAACCTGTAAACACGAACGGAGCATTGAAAGACAAAGTGCAAGAGCTTTAATCCATGTAGGTATCTTTAGAACCAATTTTTAGATACGCTAGCATCTGTGTAGCAATTGCTGTCACTAATGACCAACTGACAAATCGACATAGCGAACTCCTCACGCCATCTCACTGAAGCATTCCTTCCCATTCCTTCTATGGGTCTGATGTCGCTTGAATGACGTCTCATTATTACGTTACCTCAATACAGAATTCAATTTCACCACGTCAGAAGACAAACACGCGTCTATTGCATGGATGAAATTCTATTTTATTCTATATATTAGCTTTAAAAGAAGGTTCTGTCAAAGGAAAAGGCCTTTTGAGGTTGGAACTCTAAAAACAATGGACTACTTAAGGGAGAGGCTTTTTTAAAGCACTAAGGATAGAACTATGGTCTGACGTTCAAGCTGGTTTAAAACGCACGTGTATATTTACATTTATACTTTGATAATGTTTATATTTTGAAACTAAACTAATTAGGAACTTTGTTTGGTTAGTTACTCAGTAGGAACAGTCCCGTAATCGACATCTTCTTGGAAGCATGCTGGTGATCAATTAAAACAATCGAAAGAAGGGTGATCAATGTCTTGTCTTTTGCTTGGAAGTGGTCACTAAATAAAACGTCTGATTTTTAAAAAATCCAGTATGAATGCTACTAGACACAAACTAAGGGACAAATTTAGCAAAGATTCACATTGTTAATTGAACCCTTCTATAAAAAAGTATTGATTTTGAAGAAAAAAAAAAGACGCCTCCTGTAAACATAATAAGGAGTAGATGTTTAAATTTCCAGCCTTCTGGTTACATCGGGGCTGCCTGAATGTGCGATACCCACTAGCCACTTAATCAGCCAAACCAATGTAAAAATTGAAGGAACCTAGGTCAACAGTCTTCATAACAGTTTTAATTAACGGTTTTCTAACAGCCAAAATGAAAGAAAAGTAAGTTCAATATTGGTAATTTATTTTTCTTAAAGGAGTAAGATAAGGTGATACCAGCTCACCCAAACTTTTCACAGTCTGTCTCAAGATAATCTTCCGAAACCAAGACTGGGTTTATAAAAGAATCAGAATAGACAGGGAATACTTAAGTAACCTCAGATTTGCTTAAAACATTAACTTCAGTAAAACAAATGTCATGTAAAATAAACATGTTGAAGACAAAGACACAAAAATCCTAATTGAAAACGCCGACCTGAAAAAAGTAGACCATTACATTCATCTAGGACAACGGATCTCCATGAAACCCTCAGAAGGAGATATCAAAGGAAGAATCTGATGAATACCAAGACCTACAATGTCAATCATATTTGAAACTGGCTGGAAAAATATAAGATGGCGTGACGAACTAGACAAGTTCAGAAAATATTGACTCCGCAACGCCCATGATAGGGAGATCTGGAGAATTTCGAGGAAGGTTTATGTCCAACGACGGACGATAAATGCTTGATAATGATAATGATGATGAAATTTCTACTCTTTTTCCCGAATCCTCAAATCACCACATGATCATGTTCAATATCATGTTTATGATTATTTGCCTTTTCACACCAGTTGCCTAATGGCCACTGCTAGAGAGTAAGAGATAGCCTCCAATCCCCCTATTCACACTCAGTGCTGTGGATTACAGTTCCACACCAGTTGCCTAGTGGTTATGGCTTTGGGCTGTGACAGTAAGACTCCTCAGGTCTCCAGCCTTTTGCTTAAATCGTCTTCACCCTTCACACCAGCGCCGTGGTTTGTGCCGCCTCCAACCAGCCCTTTTAAGGCCACTACTGCTGGGGTTGTAAGTCTCATATTTGCAGTAGTTTCATCAGTATTCGTGCATTTACAATTAGTGCTGTGGTGTATATAGTCTCAATCCCTCCTTTTATCTCGTTCCCATAATATCCCTTTTAGCGTCCTTAGTACGGTTCCAAGTGCACCTACTATCATTGGTACTACTCAGAATTTCATAATCCACACCTTCTTCATTTCACTCTCTTTCGCGTGTAAAGAGGAAAGAACGCGGCAGAGGACTCATCAGCATAGAAAACTGTGTCCGGAAGACCAAAACAGGCACAGTCACGTCTATTATTTGGTAGGTTCTCCTTCCTTTGTCCACGATTATCAGGTCCGGTTTTGGATGGGGTGGTCAGTTGATTAATTAATTTATGACTTCCATGCTCCAGGGCTGTCTCCGGTTTTTGCTGATACCAATACGCTTGGTTGAATCACATTCGTTTGCTCAGTTCCCAGTATATCACTGTTGCTAATCTGCTGTGTCTGTTGTTATACTTTTTCCGGGTTAGTTGACTACATTCACTCAGGTGGTTCATTAGACGCCATTTTCATTTTTGGTTTCTGTCAATTGTTCACCTTGATACGTCATGCATTTGTTCTAATACATTTGTTTCGGACTGCTATGATGGGTGATTCTGTTTCCCTCTTCAGGTGTCCTTTGTCCATGATCTCTCGTCTGCGACATTTAGTATCTGTCTTTTGAAATCTCTGTACAATTTTTTCTGTTCCCATTTTGTCTGGTGCTGCTCCTTCGTTAACTACTTTTTTGTAGTTTGTCGCTCTGCTTAGGGTGCTTATTATATTATCTTCGCCATTTGTCAGCACATACTTGTCTAATCCTGTTTTGGTCTATTGGACACATTCTTCTATGCTGATGAGTCCTCTGCCGCCTTCTTTCTTCATTCTATCTGTGTCATCTCTGGGATGTAAGGCCTTGTGCAGTGTCATAAGCTTTGTTGTTGTTGTTTTTGTTATCATTATCATTTCTATCCCAGGCGATATATTGCCAGGTTGTCACCAACAACTTAGAACAGAAGAATGCTGAAATGATGTACAATTTCCCACTTCCTTCTCTTCAGTCTTATTCTGTGGGTTGCAGTTATTAAAGTTGCATTTTACAATGATACACAACAGATGATAGTGATCTTCTCAATATAGGGGCAATAAATGTGAGCACTATATTTTGGATTTCTCAGGGGGAAAGGCTGCCAGGGATTTTGGTGAGATGTTTTTTCGGTACCTTTCATCGATCACCCCTGGTGCGCCGACAATAACGGAAACAACGTTTTTGAGTGCTACATCTCCTGCATCTCAATTTAGAGGTCCTAATTTCATGAGTTCATTTGACCAGAAGGTATACATTTATCACTTAATCGATTCCTTTCTGGTGTTCCTTGATTAGTACGACGGGTCAATTTGCTTTCATTATCATGTTGGTATTTTTTGCAAAGGCTAATAGTATCGTGGCATTTTATCTTTCAGTTACTGGGTCTGGTTGATGTTCATACCAGTTATTGTCTGTTGGTAATGCTTGCAGATCTTCCAATGCATATACTGACCCACTCTGTCGTGTATGAACTTGTATTCTATTGTTGTTAAGACAGAGCAGTCTGTTACGAGACGGTCTATAGTTTCTCAATTCAAGTCACAAAAGCAGTATTTCATGATATTTGCTTGAAGGTTATTAGTTGGCAAAATTTGGTCTTGAGCGGTCAGTATACCCCCATTTCTGATTTCAGTCCACTGCCCCAGGGCCATTAGTGGGTGCTTTTCTGGTCTACACCAGTGTCTTTGCTTTAGAGGGTGTATTGTACGTGTGGAGGTTTCTATCCTCATTTTACTTCAAGTTGCTTATGGCATTACTCTTTTTCATGTTGCTTCATCTTATTCACTTATATAATAAGTGAATACTCTCCAATGCTCAAACTTATATCTAGATCTCTAGCGAAAGAGAGAGGAAGAGGTCATTATTCCATTATGACATTATGTCACAAGAGGCTCACTAGTGTTGGGGAAAACTCAGAGAGTTCCGTGGCATTTTGGCATATTGGGGGCAATATTCCCAATTTTACTTTTTTTTCATAATGGTTGTACATTCTTTTCATTATGGTTGTTCATAGCTGCTTTTCTCAGTGATTCTTTGTCTTCCGCGTTAATAAATTTTATCTTTGTGAACTCACATAATATTTTGTTTTTAGTTTGATGTATATCGTCATAATGTTCCCTCACGAATTGTTTATTCTCTCAGTCATTGATGTCAGTTCACGTTTATTCATCACTTTAGTTTCCTGCTCTTTCTGGCGTTAGTATATTAGTAGAGGCGTCAGATATTTGTCCGGGTTCATCTATGTAATGTAATGGGGCCCCTGTGTATATCGCAGGATTTCCCTCAAGCCTGGTGTTTGTATGTCGCATTACCCTCTACTTATATGTTCAAATCTATTTTGACTTTTTGTTTGATTTCCTCCAGTTCGGCGTCTGTAAGTCTTCTTCATTATAACCCTGCTTTCATTTGCAAGCTTGTTTTCATTGCTTTCCATATATCATATTATCTGTACAGCTCGTACCAATGGTTTATCAAGGGAGTGATGAAATTTTTTTTTCATTTCAATTTTTTTTTTTTTGTTGTTAAGTTTGGAGTGTTTAGGATCGGATTTTTTTTGTTCAAGTGGACATACAAATCATTCGAGGTGTTTGAATTCCCGAATCACCGTACGATCATTACTTATTGATTTGTTGATTATAATCTCGATTCAACCAAATTTGCTTGTATTGAAGCTTGTTCATCAGAAAAATTTGAAAACATGATGTTCTGATCATCAAGTGAAAAAATATCAAAATATAAAATTAACTACATAATTTTTGCTGATCAGATATTAGATAAATAAGCGCAAGTTTTTCGGAAATACCTTAATCTCTCTCAGAATCAGGCAAGATTAGCAGCAGTTTCATGAAATATCTTTTGATCTAGTGACGGAAGATGGATCTGTTCAAAAGTTTGAATAATACAGAGAAATTATTATTATTAGCAGCGATTTTACAACAGTTGTGTGGTGGTCACCGCTGGAGACTGACTGACAACAAGTCTCCTTAAGACTCCAGACCTCCTCTTTACTCTCTCTCTCAGTCCATAGCTGTTACATTTTGGTGGTTATTGCTGGAGGCAGTGATATAATTCTCCTCAGGTCTCCAGCCCTCCCCTCATATCGCTCTCACCTTTCACAGCAGTTGTAATTTTTGTCACCTTCACCATGCTTTTTTTTTTGCTATTGGGCCGTTGCTACCAGCTGGGGGTCGTAGATCTCATAATTACTGTACTCTCCTTGGTATTCGTTCAGTCCTTCGTACTGCCGTGGTCTATATAGTCTTAATCCTTCCTCTTATTCCCAGTTACTACAATCCCGTTTTCAGTTTCTATGGTACGGTTCCAAGTGCACCTCCTGATACCACCCTGACTTTTATGTTTCAAGCCTTCATCTGTTTCTTTACAAAATCCTGGTATTTCCATAGTTTTTCATCCCCTTCCGTATTTATTCACGCATGACCACGTCTATTATTTGGCAGATTCTCCTTTTTCTTGTCCACGACTACCAGGTCCAGTCTCCCACTTGGATGTTTTGATGTCAAAGTCCCTGAGTAATTTATACCTTCGATTTTTCAGGGTTGTCTTCGGTTTGTGCTGATACCTCGTGTCGGCATGGTTTAATCCAATTCTTTGCTCAGTACCCAGTCTATCACTGTAACTGTCGTCTCTAAGACAGATTGTGGTTATTGCATATACCACGTTTGTCTCAATTTAAACTGTCCCAGAGTTGCCAGCTACCTATGCATCGAGAGGTCCCTAACTTCGTCTTCAATTTTCCCTCTTTTATCTTGTCTGGTTCCACCAACTCAACCCTCCAAAAATTCAGCCAGTGATGGCCGGTTCTTACCCAACAACATTTCGGACTTTTCCCAAGTATTACGTACTACCCTAAGCCTTAAGCTTGGGAGAGAAAAATCGCCTTGAAAAAGAAACCTCATCAACAATAGGCAAATACAAATCATAAACGAGCGAGATAAATACTTAACAACTGATAAGTGCGTAAATCAGTGAATAAGTAAAGTCTATAGATTCTCTAGCTAAGTTTAACGGCACTGAGAATTAATTGGACTTTTCAGTCAGCACTTACTGTATCTTAACAGACGTATCTGGTTATTGCCACTTGAGAGAATCTCTTCAAAACTCTTTTACATTGCAGAGCATTGCATGGTCCATTCTTTCTCTTATTAACAGTTTTACCAGTCTCAACTTGGAAGTTTCGGTGCCAATTATTGTAGGCATGACACCCTCATGCCTCACAGCTTTCCAGTTACGAGCAAAGTCGTGGTATTTTTTTTATCATTCTTTTTATCTTTTCCTACTCAGCTTCATTTTTTCCTGGAAAAAGGCCGAGACAATCATAATCTGACATAATGTCTTTTCCTTGTCGTTTTGGTGAAGTGATCGGTCCGAATCTCGAAGTCCTTGAGCATTTTAATCTGATCATTTTACGACAACCTCTGATTTCGGCTTACACCATTTGCTTACATGGTTGAACCAAAATTCACACCGTATGACCGCCACAATGCACCTTTTCGAGTGCCGCTGCCCTCTTCTTCTTCTTCTTCTTCTTCTTCTTCTTCTTCTTCTTCTTCTTCTTCTTCTTCTTTACAATCTCTAGCCGAGTTGCTACCAAAAATTTTGGACGAAAGAAAGTTGAAGTGATGTATAATTTTCCCCAGTCTTATTTTGTCTTGCAGGTTTCTTTTTCGTGTTGCACTTTACATTAGCATACAACAGATGATAATGCTCTCTTTAATATACGAGCAGTTCCTATAAGCGCCGTGTTCTGGATTTCACAGAGAGAAGGGTTGCCAGGAATTAGGGCGAGATGTTTTCAAGTGCCTCTCTTTATCACCCTTTGTGCCCCGACAAACATGGTGACAGTTTGTGTTTTCGAGTGCCACATCTTCTGTATCTCGATTCTAAGGTCCTTGTACTAGCCAAGTTTCACAAGTCCCTTCAATGGTGTATTTCGATCAGAAGGCACGCTGATATCAATCAATGGGCACGTACCTTTCTGATGGTCCTTGATTAATATGTCAGGTCAATTTGCTTTGATGATCATGTCGGTATTCATTGTAAAGTCTCATAGTATCGTGGCATCTCATCTTTAAGTCTCTGGGTCTGGTTGATATTCAAACTAGTTATTGTTCGTTAGTATACCGTGCTGGTTGTATGTAAGGTAATGTAAGTAAGTGTTCTTGTAGTTTGTTTTCATGTATCTTTGATGTGTGATGAATCGTTTGGAGTTTCAATTTATATCACTTCTTTATCTTCCTAGTTTTCCAATTCAGAGCTTGTTAGCTATCATCGAAATTTCTCTGCATTATCTAGATTTTTTGATTTCCACCTTTTTTTTAAAAAAATGCATTTGGTTGTCTCTTTTTTCCATTTGATCTCCCTGTGCTAATCTATCAGAAGGATGTTCAGATATTTGTCTGGGATCATCTGTAGAAGATGGAGGCCCTGCTTGTATTTCAGTTTTTTTTCAAGCCTGGTGTTAGTATGCCTTACTCTAATTGCAATACTATCTACTGGTATTTTGACTTTTCGTTTTATTTCATCCAGTCCAGCGTCTGTAATTCTTATATATTAACCTTGTTTCCATCTTGGTTTCGGAGATTTCCAGCATTCGTTCTTTCCATATCTATTCTTACTTCCAAGATGTATCTTTATCGTGACACGGTCACTAGGTTATCATCCAGGGTTAGTGAAGAATACGGAGGGATACTATGGTGGATCGGTTAGGACTTATTCCAGTCGGAGTAACCTCAGAGCAACACTGGCTATTAGCAACGATGGTATTTCCTCTTGGTGAAGGAACATAATAGTGTGTGCAACGTCAGTAAATTTGACAGGGGTATTGTACACTCTATATATTACCTGTAGACCCCAAGTCACTGAGCTTTTTCGTGTACATGCAGCATGGGCACATACACTTGTACCAACACATATAAAGAGAATTAACATTATTACCTTTCCACACCAATTGCATGATGGTCGTCGCTGGTGACTGATTGACAGCGAGTCTCCTCAAATCTCTTACTCTCCTCTGAACAGTCTCACAGTCTGCAGCAGTGCTGTGGTTTGCAGGTTCATACCAGTTTCTTAGTGGTTGTCGCCGAATACTGAGTTACAGTAAATCTCTTCAGATCTCTAACCTTCCTCTCATATTGTCCATATTTATCACAGCATCTCTTTCAGGTCCCACACCTTCCTCTGTTCCCTTGCCAGGTCTTAGTATCATCCTAACTTTTCACCCACTTTCATATCCACTCTGATTTGCAGGCCCAGCCACGTTTATAATTATTTGGCAAGTTCTCTTTTCTTCTCCACGATTAAGAAGTCTGATCTTCTCGCTTGATGGGTGGTCAGTTTTGGATGTCAAAGTCCCAGCATTGGTTGTATTCTTTACTTTTGTTGAAAAACATTCCGTACTCGTCTCAATGCAAATAGCTCTATGTCATCCATGTACTCCTTTGTTCTAGGAGAATTAGTATCTTTTACTGTTTTCAAGATTCTGCTGAGTGGTGTCGTGGTTATTACAAATAGTATTGGGGACAGAGAATCCACCTGAAAAATTCCCTTTCATACTTACCGGTACTGACTAGTCTATTTTCCTGTTCCAATAAATTTGCTATGAATCTCACCACTGGTTCACTAATCTTATCCAGCTATATGGAATCATGTCGTATGTTTTTTTAAAAGTTGATCTCATAGCAACTTTCCACCTCCTTTTTCCTACTTCTTTTAGGACCATTTGGTCAATGTAGGGCAATTGCTTCGTCGCTTAGGTTATTTTCCTGCATGCATTTGCATGATCACACCAGATACCTGTTGGTCATTGTCGTGGTCTGCACTGTCTCTAAACCCTCCAATCCTGACTTCAATGTCGTTACCCTGCCCTTCATGTTCCAAACCATCCTCAGCCATCCCACAATCCTCGTATTTCTATAGCTTTTAATTCTCTTTAGCATTCACTTTGTGCTTCGCGTTCGGTCTTCTTACTTTTCTGAGGTGTTCGATTTCGATGTCGAAGTCCAAAGGTCATCTATAGCTTCTACTTTCCATGACAGTTTTTGGATCGTGATAGTATCATTTGGCCGTCTTAGCCGTTTGCGTAATTCCCAGAGAATGATCGTCGTTACCCTGTCGAGTCTATTCTTGCTCCGGACTATTTTACTATATGTGCTGGTGATGTATTTTACAGTCTCATATCTTCTTCATTTGTTTTGGGCTGACATGATGAGTGATTATGTTCCTCTCTTCATGTGTCCTTAGTGTAGCCATATCAATATCCTATCGTCTGTGACATTTTCTATGTTTTGAAGTCGATTGTTATTCGAGTGAAGAGAAGAAAAACAAGACATTGCAGTCGCATTTGTGATGATGACAAACATTGTTCATCTGTCATTTTTATTTTATTATATTTATGAAGACCAAATATCCTTGAATCTGAAGAAAGATAACTTTTTCTAGCTTTTAGGCAAAGCTAACGAGTGAAGCACACCTTATTCAATGAGAGCGCTATTTTACTTGGCATGGTTTACACAGCGAAGTGATAAATGATTCTTTTTGGCCACATCAGCATGCAATCACCTGTGCAATATCTCACGACGCATGCGCATAAGCCATCTTGATCAATTATTCATTATTTTCCTGTTGTAACATTACAGCAAAGAAAACGAAACCCTCACAGATAAAAACGATAAAGATAAAAAGCATATAAACATGGCAGAGAAAATACCACCTATCAACAAGCTTTGACACGAAAAAACACGTCAGTTAAACTGTGCGTCTTACGCTAAACTAAAGACATTTCCTATCACTTTCAATTGAAATAACAAAGTAAAAGATGTTTTTTCCTTTGTTTTTCTTGAGACTGATATCCATAACCTTGGCCATGCCATTCAGATCTGACCAGACATCGATCCGATACATTTACATAGGCAATAAACTAATCGCAAACGTAGCTCCAGTTGACATGAAAAGGGTTTGAAGATCTGAGCTCCCTTCTCTGATATTGTGTTTGCGTAATCAGATACTTGGGGAAAAAAAGATGTATGACAAAAAATGAAGACAAAACATAATTTTTGTGATATTCAATTTTAACAAACATAACACAAATGAAAAAAGTGAAGACTTCGTAAACAAGCAAGACCGTAAAATAACGCAATGAATGTTTCAAGGCCTTCAATAAAAACATTCAAATTTATGATGCAATATATTTAACAACGTAGCTCAAGTGCAGAAAGTCATGGTTGTGCATGTGATCGAATGAGAGTCGGGAGTGTAATCTGGTCACGTGATTTATGTTTATGTGTGATTGCGTGTTTTTAACAATGAAAACTTTTAAAATGGTGACCAGTTAGCTACAGGAAGGAATGTCGAAGGGGGGCAAGGTCAGAAGCAAGAAGCAGAAACAGGATGTCAGATTCCAAACGGACCTTGCCAATCTGTGTGGTTGGAGGTGCTCAGACGAAACGGGTTCCTCATTTGACTGAAGAGGATACTTTACCATTTTGCTCAATCTCATTCTCTCTCCAACCAACATTCAAAATAAAGCGAGAACTCCCAACCAAAGCAAAGTTCAGGTTGTGTATTTCTGATCCTGTTACTAAGAAGATTATCTCTGTCCTATGAAGATTAAATATTTTGTTACATTGATGTGTTGCAAAAGCTTGTTCATTACAATTGGTTCCGTGATCCACCCGTTCGTCCAATCTATTTGGCTACAATTTCAAAACAATTTATTTACACTGTCATGGTGGTGGTAATTCGACGATTGGAAGGTGAAAAACAATTTCAGCGAAAAAAACAAGTGTTACATCTCAAGAGTTTCTATCATCATGTGGATAGGCCTTCATGCATTTCGTTACTTCCACCGACTTTTTCAAAAAGCACATGCTGTGGTTGCAGAAAAGACTGCGTGCTGTTTACATGTTCAAGTTAGTAGAATGAAATTAGGAAACACTGCTACTCTCAAGATAGGGTGTTTTCTGGTTGTTCAGTAGGAGAGGAGGGACAGTTAGTATCCTTGTCAGTGAGAAGAAGTTGGTCAAAATAAGGAGGGTCAGAGGAGGGGTCAAATGAGAGCTGTCCATTTATAGGAGTGTTGTTTGTGTCATTATGGGCGCGTCTGGAAAGGAGAGATGGTATCTGGTATTGGATAGATAATTGTTGAAATATATGGATAGGGTAGGTTGCTTTAATCATCTTGGTTGACTGATGGGTGAAAATTGGGTTGTGTGTGTGTGTGTGTGTGTGTGTGTGTGTGTATGAAGGGTATGTTTTCTTGAAGAGGGGTCACCGTGTATTCGTACTGTTTTCCGAATATGTGTAAAACTATATCTTGCCTGCTAATGCTATAATGTGTAGTTTTTATATGATTTTGTTTCAAAATCAATGCGTTTAAAGGGTTTGCGATTTGGTAATGAATATACTTTTGAGTTATTATGTTGCATTCGGATGAAAGGGAGGTTTCGATACACCTGCATGTCGAGAAGTGCATATATTTGATGAGATGGAATTTTTAGAAGTCAAGATTTGTGTATGTATTTCTGTATTCGACTAAGGCGTGCGTCTTTTCGGCTGTTTTTTTTTGGGGGGGGGGTCGTTTCGAGAGGTCTCGGTGTCTCTCTGATGAAGCTATAGTCGAAATCCTTCAACTTCAAAAAATAGTTTGGGTTGGGTTGGGGGGTCATGTTGTAGTTTGTTTACAAAATCTATGATGGTTGTCGAGATGCTGGTGGCAATAATTATTTTTAATTTGCTTCTATTGGAGCTAGGGTTGGTGGTGGTTAAGTTGGTAGGTAATGTAATGCTCTTAGTGGTGTTGTTGCTTCTTTTTCATTATCATAGGGTAATATTGTATTAGTTTATTATGTAACAGCTTTTTTGAAAACGTTAGCATTGACTGAAAAAGATATTCCTCATGAATACTATTTATCTAACGGTAATAGCTACAAAAAGCAACGAAAGAAACTGAAAAAAAAAAAAGAACTAGGTCTGGTTAATCATCCAATAGGAGCCGTCACGTGACAAACGTATTTTGGCCGCTTGCTGTGTAGGGGGTGATTAATGAAAAAGCTAGATATTTCGCCTTCTGTAAAGCAGTGATCACCTAAAAGTCTTCATTAGAAAACAAAACAAGTGTGAATGTGAACCAAGGGATCAACTTGGCATAAACTTACAGTGCGTATCGACCCCACCCAAAAAAGACCTTGGGGGGGATTTACAAAAAACAAAGTTTTCATCTAGACATGATAAAAGGTAAATACTCAAATCATTATGTCTCTACCTTCATTGGTGATACCCATGATACACACACACACACACACATATATATCACCATCATCATCAGTCTTTTAACGTCTGTCGTTGGATATTGACCTTCCCCACAGACTTTTGCCACAATTCTCTATCATAGACGTCGCGGAGCCAGTATTTCCTGAATTTGTCTAGTTTATCTCTCCATCTTGTATTCTGCCGGCTTCAGTTGCAGATGTGATCTTTGGGGATCCATGTTGTGAGTCCATCAGTTGTCTGCTATTCTTGCATCATGGCCAGCCCATAGCTATTAGAGTTTTTTTTAATAGTTTATATGATGTCTCGGACTCCCGTTTTCTTGCTGTGCTGTCTTGTGATCTCTCCATGTTAGGTTGAGCATGATTCTTTCATGCGCCCGTTGCATGCTTCTCAGTTTGAGGGTTAGTCTCTTGGTTAGGTTCCATGTTTCAGCTCCATAAGTGACTATCGCAAAATGAAAATCATATACATGCATATATATATATATATATATATATATATATATATATATATATATATATATATATGATCAGCCAGTCAGGCTAACTTGAAAACTAGAAAAATCTATTAACAGTTATGGTCGACAGTTTCTTAGTAGTCAAAAATTATAAATGGAAATTCCTCATCAAAACAATTCTGATGACACAAGATTACTACTACTGATAATAGTTTTAAAAAGGACAGAGTGGTATTGGGTAAAATCGAATAATGAAGTATGTAGCTATATAACTAAATCGCCAGTTTGTTGGTCTTCGTGGTCAAATTCGTAAGGCATTCGGCTGGCTCTCATAGATATAATGTGCCAGATCTCAGTGTATGTCATTTCTTTATTTCAAATAAATCTGCCTGTTCCCTGTCGAGTAAATACTGAGTGTTATAATTGAGTTATCTGCCCTTTTAACATTCATTGTTACACTGATCACAAACACTGGCTCCATAATCTAATTTGTCTTAATTCGTTTATTATGGCCTCAGTATGGATTTTATTCTTCAGCAAGATTACTCATGAATTTCTCAAAAGAAAAAAAAAGAAAAAAAAAAGGAAAGAATGAAATATACTAAGCAATAAACAAAGGACGAAAAAAAAAAAAGAAACAGAAAGGAAAAAGAGAAAGAATAAACCAAACTTTTACAGTATCAAAATGTTAGTAATCGGAAAGTGAATAATAATTTTGGCTTGGTTTAGAAAGAGTGATGGGTGGGGTCAGGTTTCTTTGTGGTATCTTTTATTCAATCTTTAATCACTGATAAAGCTCATAAGAGTATAATATGCTAGAGAATAGATATATTGGATGGTGAGATGATAAATCAAAATTTATTTGAACTGGTAACAAGAAAATAGTCGGGGAATACAAGATATTCACAGTAATACTTGCAACAAAACGTCCATAGGTTGCTTTCGTAATTTTGCAAACGAAATATTTATAGCGAAGGATCTTTATAACAAATTTAGCTATAGGTCCGACTTGCCCCAAACACCCCCTAGAAATCTATTTTCTGTTTTCAAGGAAAATAAATACGAAATTTTATTTAAGCATGAGGTCCCAATTGTCAAAAAATCTTTTAGTGAAATATTTTCATTCTGAGAGAGAGAGAGAGAAAAAAAAGATGAAATCCCATAAGTTTAATGAATTTTCATTTAACGAGGCATCTTTCGAAATATATTGTCCTCGTTAAATGAGGTATCACTGTACAATAATTGAAAGTTCCTTCAAATCAAAGACAGTTTTTTGTTCGCTATATTAAGGAATTTTCTATTGTGTAACTCTATGTAGAGAGGTCCACCATATCGTGATAGTCCATTCGAAGTTCGCCTTGTTGATATCCGCTTTATCAGGGTTCTTCATATAATGCATGCCTTTCTTTAATAAATAAGAAGCTTAGTTAATTTGTTAAGTGACTAGTAATAATGACAATTTGATACTAAATTATGATAGGATCAGCACTGTGTTGATAAGTAATGCAGTAATTGGAGCAGCGAATCATTTCCTGTTTAGTCTACGTTGATGGTTTACATAGAGTTGAGTAATTATAAGGGGAGAAGGGGAAATGATAAGGAAAAATTGAATTAAGATAGAAAGCGGCAAAAATTAGAAATTACAGACTCAAACTTTAAAAACCAAATGAAACCACAACAGAAGGCGAAGTCTTGTTTCCACTATTTTTAAATCCACAAAAACGTATATGAACTAGCATGAATACAGATAACTGTAGACAGATACAGAATATATTCAGGTACAAAATTATATCCACACATTAGTACAGACTTCAAAATATACAGCAAAAATATGCACGAATAGACAGTGTCCAACATATATCAATCTCTATATTTGCTGGCATAAGCTTTTCCTGTTAGATGGAAGCAGTTATAAATGTAAGGCATATGAATATACAAGAAGAACCTTCTAGAATTTATATCCAACGAATGACAACAAAACTAAAAGAAAGTGATGTTCAAAATTAATGATATGGAAAAAGTATAAACAGGAAAACTAAAGTTCTCCGGTATAAATGATGGATATTAATACATTCATATTTAGAGGAGACCAGGGCTCAATGAGACAAAGGGCAAAGTGAGATCAACACATTTTCTCAAATACTGTAGGTAGGAAGGTGTTGCCATCTTTTGTGAATGTGTATCATTACACAGCCTTTGTGATTGAACAGCTGATCTGGTAAGAGGTACGTTTACCATAATTTAAACATTTATTTCGCTCCAAAGTAAGATTTTTCACGTAAGTGTTGAAACCCATGTACAGTTAATCACATGACCTTGGTAGAAACAGTTGATTTGCAAGTTGTTAGCATGCATTAATGTATGAAGATCTTTTTGAGCAGAATGAGTCAGAGTGTCTGGGTTGATGAATTTGAATTTGTTTGAGATCATGAACCATTTCATTCATCACCTCAAAGAAGAATCATACAAGGAACAGCTTGACATTGAAATTAATACCAAGAGCCATGCACATCAGCTTTTATTCCCTAGATGTTCTTCAGGGGAAATACTTTTGAATTAGCCCAAAAATATCCCCAGGAAAATAATAAAAATACCTTGGCCTTCAAAGAGTCTCGACTTGAATCTATTTGAGGACTATGGAATGAATTGAACAAAAAAGAGCGAGTAAAGGCAGGAAAGCCAACAAATATGCAACAACTCGAAGGTTATGCACATGAAGAGTGGCAAAATATATCTGTCGATGATTATTCTTATGTTGTAACAGAATATTGAAAAAAGATTAGAAAAGGTTACATCTAAAAATGATGAAAAAATTTAATAGTTATTCTCTTGTACCATTAATTATAGACATTTCTGCTAATGTATTTCCAGGAAAAAATCATGTCAACGTCATAATCATTTTTAAGGATAAATAAACTCATTTTAATGTGCTCATATACTTTAGCACATATACACATAACATGCATATAGAAGTATACACATATATAGCTGATGTCTACTCTAACCGCTTGAGCAACCGAGATTCTTATGGTGAGCAAGGGTTGATAAAACATCCTTATGTCAATCCATTACTCATCATACTGTCAACATGGGAACAATAAATATACACTGAAATACGTAAAAAATACAAGTACTTCTGAGACTTACAAAACACAAATATATATATATATATATATATAGATATGTGCGTGCGCGCACATGTGTATGCACGCGTGCACAGGCGTGCGTATAAGTTGCACATAAAATGTTATACAAATATGATTCTTTATTAAGGTCTTGGAACATCATGAAGTAGTAAGAGTCATAGCTAGATAGACGGAGAGACTGGAAGGGAGAGAAAATGACTGTGAGGATGACGAAGTAAAGGAGAGATACATATTCTCAGAAAGCCAAAATGGAGATAGAGGGAGGAAGAAACAGAGAAGCAATGTAGAAGATAATGGTGACATTCGCAAGTGTGAAAAGAAACGGGTACGAATCTGAATCAGGGAGGAAATTCCATTAAAGAATAGGATTGCCTATCCATATCGAGCCCCATTTACAAATAAAATGACTGTCTTATATACTGGGATATATTGTACCTAATTGGATTGATAGATGTCGAATGATTAAGAAACTGAAAAACGAACATAAACTATGAAATGGTTGTAAGAATATACAGGCCTGAAAAAGTAATCACCAGATCCGACCCCCTAACTAGTGTCGATGAACTGGTCGTTAGGCAGCTGAAATGTATAGATTCCCACGTATTGAACTAACGCAACTATTTATTGTACAGAGAACTGTAAAGTTTTCAAAGAATACTATCTACATACACACACACACATATATATAGAGAGAGAGAGAGAGAGAGAGAGAGAGAGAGAGAGAGAGAGAGAGAGAGAGAGAGAGAGAGAGAGAGATCTAAGTGCATATTGCTAGTTTGCAATTAAAAAATTCTCTTGCCTTCCCAGTACATTCGCGAGGAGGTGGGTCTCAAGTAGAAACGTAAACAGCTCGCCTTGGCTGTGAGGAGTCACATGAGTCTCATAAGTGCGGCCAAGAAGAGGAAATTAGAGGAGACAAGCGACACCTGGTGGTGGAGTCATGCGGTGTTTTTAGACACGAAAGACAACTTCTCCACCTGGTCTCACTCTTTACACTGCCTAAGCGATTCACATTTTATACGCTTGCCATCCCAGAGTTTATTTCTCCCGTTAATCTATGAAAACTCTTCCACCAATTGAACAAGAAAAATTGTTTTTGCAGGATATTATTGGGTTTCCTCCTCACAACCAAGGGTAGAAACTCTTGATACTATCAACTATTATGACCGTGGGTATTACAGATTACGTGATATTTCTACTGGTATGTCCCAAAATAGAAGACTTGCTTAAAAAAGAGATTTCTTGAAAAACTGTAAAACCAAATTATGGTTTGATAAAAGGGTAGAAAGGAAGAGGTCAGTGAACCACCTGTTCATTGAAAGGGGGGAGAGAGAGAGGGGGGGGGAGAGTGGAGAAAGGGTTGTTAGGTAGTTTAATAAGAGGGTAGGAACATTGAGGGGAAATTAAAGTTAAATGAGGAGATAGGAAGGGAGGGGAAATGAAAATTAGTTCGATAAGAGGGTAGTCAAAAGAGAGGTGAAATATTAAGGAAGATAATAAAAGAGTAATCGAGACAGAGGAGGGGAAAACTTGGGTAGTTTACTGATTCGTACGGGAAGAGACGTGCCAAAGCTCCATTCTACTTACGATACTTGATATTCCCCAACAATCACCTATCTAGATATTGATCAAATTCGGTGATCTTACGAGAACTGGTATTATCAAACGTGCTTTTACCGTAACCTCTCAGCCTCTCTGAGGAAGGTTCCTCAATCCTAGTCTTGGTGTTGAGTGATTTGTGGAGAGATATCGAGTAGCATTTTGCCTCTCAAAGTACCATTTTAAAATATTTGGTATGACTCGACAATAGATTGAGCCTCGACTCAAGAGTAGAATGAATATTTGCTTTATTTGGACGTACAATTAAGTGGGAAGAGACGTCAAACTGGGGACATAGTCCCTTTATTTAGAATCATTTTACCACTTCCATCCACACAAAGAGGCAAAGAGAACCTGAGCCTGAATGATTCCTGGTCGCTTTTTACGCGCATTCCCAGATCAAAGTCATATCAGCACACAACATATCCGTAGTTGACCATGTGTACGTACTTGATCGTGTGTTTTCTTTCAGTCATGTCATATCACAGAATATGAGACATGGCCTTCGATCATGTCAGGCATGACCCTCTTTGGTCAAGCCAAATTGTTGAATATATTACACATTTTAGAATCCTCTCAGATAAAACTAAAAATCTACTCTCTCCTCTAAAACTAGAACAGTTTTAAAGAGGCAACGAAATGAAGAGAAAATAGGGAGAGATGGAGATATTTTGTTTAATCATTTTTTTCAAAATAAAACGTTTTTCACTTACATTATTAGCAGCAAATTGACAAAATACTGAATTGAAAAAGCCAACAATTTGATATAAAAAATATAGTTTATAAGCATTAAATTTTACATACACACACTTTTATATATATATATATATATATATATATATATATATATATATATATATATATATATATATATATATATTCCCGGAAATATCATCTATGTCGGAAAAGACAGGAGCTTACTGAGCAGTTAATTAAAAGAGCGTTCATGATGTTCAGGATGTTTGAATCATCATATATATCTGGCTGTCGGCTTTTTTACACAATTGATAAAATGATAGTGAAGAATCGTGTGCTAAACAAACACCACAATAAAGAAATAGAGAAAATCAAAATTATCTGGGAGAATTTACAAGCTGGTGATGAAGTGAAAACAATTTGCCCTTTGAAAGAAAAAAAAAAGATTAGCGACTCAATAGAAACCGCCATGTGATCAACGTTTTTTGGCAGCATGCAATGTTGGGGTGATCAATCAAAACATTAGAAAAATGGGTGATCAATGAATAAGTTACATCCCTCATCTTTCGTTGGGTAGTGAAAACAAAACTCAGAAATTAAAAAAGCAAGCGTGAATGCCGCTGGACTCAAACTAAGGACACAATTTAGCATAAACTCACATTTCGAATTGATCCTCCCCCTAAAAACTCCTTTGAAAAGAAAGGAAATTTATAAAATAAAAAATGTTGAAATTTTCAGCTCTCTGGCTCCATCGATATAGCTTGAAGAGCCAGCCAAACCAACTTGAAAAATTTGAGAAACCTATGTTGACAGTTTTGGTTTACGGTGTCTAATATCAAAATCTTTATTTCATACCATGGAGGGTTTTGTTAGATTGTATAATGAAGAGTATACTCACTGGTACTGTGGTCTCATCGCTTACCACTCCTGTTTGACGTGGGGAATAGTACTCGATTCGTGTAGTGAGGTTCATGACGTTGTGAGTGACATACGGTGGAAGGCAGGTGTTGTACGTTCATTGGAACAATACACGTTTTAAGCCCATACTGAATACACACACGCACACACACACGTATTACAGTTATCATATATATGTTGATGAAAGTGACAATTGGAAGGTGGACAGAAAAAATGCAAGAAAAAAGCATTTGTTAAATCGCTTAATATTTCATTACAACGTGGGAATGTTTCGATGCATTTTGACTGTTGGCAGCACTTATTCTGCGGAGAAACTTACGACGGTGTAGAGAAAATTGTGTGCTGTTTACATGCCTGAGATTGGGGGAAGAAAAAAAAACAACAAAACATTTAATACAGTTTATATATATATATATATATATATATATATATATATATATATGTATGTATATATATATGTGTATGATTTAGTTTATATACATACATGTATGATATAGTTTATATATATAAATATATATATATATATGTATGATATAGTTTATATATATATATGTATGATATAGTTTATATATATAAATGTACATATATATATATATATATATACATATATATGATATAGTTTATATACGTATATATACACATATCTATTTATATGATACAGTATATTTATATGATACAGTATATATATATATATATATATATATATATATATATATATATATATATATATATATATATATATATACGTAAGGTCAATGCAAAATGTTTCAGCAACGTCTTTCTGTTAGCATTTAAACTCATGTATTCCTATTCTCGCTCGAAAACAGGGTAGGTCATCATTAGACTCGTTCCAATGGAAAATATATTTTTTCATGTTTATTCATAACAAAGAAGATCGTAACTAGATCCAGGAAAAAGTTTTCAACCCATCAAACTAAACCGGATCTGGGGATGTTCATCTCTGTACTTGGTAGAGTTCATTCAGAATTCTTTATTACGAATTGCTAAAATCTGACTGTGCAACGCTATAGCAAGTAATTTGCTCTTTTGAACGACACTTTGAAAAAGGAAAGACTTTTTTGTGGCAAGTAAGTCGACAACAAGTTGCAAATGCAGCACAGTAAACGATGAATAGTGCTTTAAATATCCCACATGC
Organism: Thysanoteuthis rhombus; assembly: GCA_963457665.1. Classification (NCBI taxonomy): domain Eukaryota; kingdom Metazoa; phylum Mollusca; class Cephalopoda; order Oegopsida; family Thysanoteuthidae; genus Thysanoteuthis; species Thysanoteuthis major. The sequence continues at coordinate 24,963,032 of OY735208.1, forward strand.
AGGGTATCCTCCAGACTTATTAACTCGAGATTACCACTTATTTCGCTCCATAAGACTATTCTTGGTTTGTCAGCGCTTCAAGCGATTTCAACACATCAAAATTTCCTATTTTAACCTCATTCAAGCTAAAAGCACGGACAAAATCAGAGGAAAAAAAAAGAAACTTCAGAGTGGAATTTCAGTCAGAAAGATCTGTTTACAGGCACAATAAGTAATACTTTTCGCCATAAATATAAACCACAAATCTTTGACGATATTGAATTGAGTAATTAATGGAAGATGCTTCGGCTAATTATTATTCACTAGTTTTGAACAGATCACCTTTTCCTTTTAGAGCATTTAGTTATGTATTAAGCATTAGTGTACGTACGTATATCACTATCACATGTTTTACATTAATGAACCTTGTTATTCGCAAACGACGGAGAAATAAATAACCTGTCGGTTGATTACAACTGGCAGATGAAAACATTAAAAAGAAAATGTGAAAAAATACTTTAACCAAGTTTCTATAAACAACAAATGTAAAATAAATCGAAACAAGAAAAATATGCAGAGTTCAGAATGAGAGAACGAGAACAAATGGAGAAACGGCGAGATTCAAGAAGATGTAACAATGGCGGTCTCCACGTTATCTCAATTTCCTGGAGGGGGTCAGATATTACAATGAATCAAAACTGGCTTCTTGGAATTCCGGGGGAAAGCAAGTGATAAATGTTTAGCGAATTGCATTCCCGATTCTTGCACCTCTACCTCTCACATTAAATGCCCCATTCTCCCCCTACCACCCCTCTTTCTCTCTCTGTCTCTCTCCGTCTCTCTCTGTCTCTCTCTCTCCTCATTCATTCAATAGCTCAGACATAGTCGATTTGCGAAATGTTCTGAATGTCCGTGCTGAGAGGGTCAGCTCCAGGAGGTCTCGACCATCGGTCCATTTAGACCCCAAATGGATCCTGTCACCACTACTAATGGCTAGTAAAATCGAATAAAACCGCAGAATCATACATTCGTCACTTAATATATAAATATGTTCTTAGAGGACAGAGAAAAGGTGAGTAAAGACGAAAGCAAGAACAGGAGCATTCTTTCGTTCCTCTGACTTGAAGAGTGTGCGACGCAGCTGGAGGTCCACTCTCCGAGGTTTACCTGCGTCGTACCGTCCGGCCATCTCTGTACTTGTCCACGCAGTTTTCCCCATTTCTTGGCGAGTCAAATGCAAATACTTTGTTTTAGCAAAAACAGGAGTAGAATCCCGAGAAGCAACTTCGACCCGCGTTCGACCCGCGCAAAAGCTGTGACCCTGGCAGAATATTGCAACTCGGCTTTTATGCTTGCAGACAAGAAAACAATGTTGTACCTTCATGAAAATTAAACGCTGGCAATGTAGAATGAAAACGTATGGATGCAGGTCAACCAATACGAAGAGGGAATCGACGGGGTTGTGAGCCTAAATTGTAGCATTGCTTTTGCTCAGAAAAAAAAAGGAAAACATATTGAGAAATATACATCCACATCCATTGCTTGCGTAAGCACATACATATATATATACATATACATATATATATATATATATATATATATATATATATATATATATATATATATATATATATATAAAGTTTGTACTGTTTTGTATATACATATGTAAATATCAGTAGATAAATGCACAGGAATATAAATATACGAGTGCATACGCATTTGAATATATTAAATGGAAATTAGTTAGGTTCCATATCGCTTGAGATAACTGCTCGAAGATTGGATATTTTCAGTTAGTGCTAATAAGAATTGAAGGTTAATTAGGTTTTGCTTTCAAGTAAGTAAAATAGTAGGCACTTCTTGCAGAAAGTTCACCTACGTTTACTGTTCAATTTACAACAAACAAATCAAAGTGTGAGAGTAAATTTATATAAGATCGTTTTTTTTTTAAACTTCAAGTTTCATTTACTGCACATAAATTGTTATAAGATGACGAAATTCAAGTAAAAAATCATAGAACTTAGAAGAAGAAATAACTAAGGTTCTTATTTCCATTAATATTCGGACCATTCTCATCTTTGTTGTTTTTCAGACAACGTTTCGGCCAGGGCACTCTACGGCCTTCATCAGGTAACATCTGGGAGATTTTTGGGAAGTAACGAACCGAACCCTTTATTTATCCGACGGGGGTATATCTATATGGACACATATATATATATGGACACATAGCGCAGTGGTTACAGCATCAAACAAATTACTGTTAAGTAATCTGATGGTATTAGGTTCGATCCTAGTGTGAGACAGTATAACAATACTACTAACGCTAAAAGAGGGGAGTACGGTCGATATACTCCCGTCGGATAAATAAAGGGTTCGGTTCGTTACTTCCCAAAAAATCTCCCAGATGTTACCTGACGAAGGCCATAGAGTGTAACGGCCGAAACGTTGTATGAAAAACAACAAAGATGAGGATGGTCCGAATATTAATGGAAATAATAATAATACCTCATCTCAAAAATTCTGAGATATACTAACTAAGGTTCTGTTTAAATTCATTTTTGTGTGTCTATCAATTCATTAATGACAGGTATAGTAATATATGAGTGAGCGGTTGGAATTGAGATGGAGAATACACTGGTAGAAAGAGTGATAATAATTGATTTTGCTTAATCTAAGAAACTTAAAGGTATGTATATCTTCCTTTGCATGTTTTATATTTGCATTTCGATACAGACTACAGATCCATGATTTTTTTTAATTTTTACTTAGTTTATTTATTCCTTTTACATAGATTCATTCGGACTTTTGTCCTCATTTTGGTTGTTTATATCTTTCAGGCGTTGGAGCCTAAGGCCATCTTTAAGTGCGTTCAGTATTCGTAAACGCTTTCAGAATCTCAGGCCAATCCACCCGTTTCCATCCATGCCGTGGGGTTGGGGGTATTTTGTACAAGACCCTTTGCGTTTTTATATGTAAAATGCAGCCTCTCACAAACTAAACGACATCCAAATCATTGAAGTAATGAATAAAACTATTTGCATAGACTGTATATAAAACATACCGAGGGTAAGAAAAAAAAACTAAAAAAGGAGTGAGCTTTGAATAATGTATGGTTGCTGTTGAACGACCGTAGCCATCAAAGGCAGCGTTGAACAACCACAGCTATCAAAAATTGTGAAGGGTCCTATCATTTCTTATGTGCATGTGTATGCGTTTGTTTGTGAGTTCCAGTGCTCCAGGCCAAGTCGTTTTGTCTGTTGACCTGATATTTAGCATCAGAAATCCCCTTGACCTGTTCAAAAAATGTATTTTTTTGTTAATAATGCTTTGACTGGTTTAATAATCATATCTAGATTCTTGAAAATCGAGATATGTCTAGATGTATTTTTGTCATAATTAGAATTTATTCTAACCATGTTTGATTTTCAATGGATTTTTTTTACATGACTTTATTGTCCAACTTTTTAGATTTTCTTTTACATGACGCTACAATTGTTCAATCATTGACTGTGATGGTGAGTTATCAGTGGCATACTCACTGACATATCCTTAAATTACTTAATGAAAAGCAACATTAATTGCAATTTTTTTTCATCGCATGTCAGTTCTACAAATGAATTTCTTCAATTGTCGCACTTTAAAAAAATGAGATTTCAACAAGTATATTTCAACCTTGTAGGAAGTTAACGTTGAGACTTATCTATTCCCAGTAAACATAAAGTTTTCCCATTGTAGTTGAATCATTAATGGATATGTGGTTGGTTAGGTAACAGTTGAGACGCCTTATTTCGAGAGAGATTGGCGCAACAGTTGCTTACAATGCAAGCACGAACGAATTTAATAATTAGGTAAGGAATGTCATATATTACTCAAGAAATGGCACAAGTAGGATATTAATGTATAGGAACAGAAAAATATACAGAAAATTTGAAACAGCCATGAATAATTTGTATAAACATTTGCAAGAAACTGCTCTTGAAGACAGAAAGCAGCTGCTCTGAAGTTTTGAGAACCTGACAGACTTTCTCATCTATGCCAGAAGACCAAGCATCATCATATTCAAGGAAGAATAAAGTATCAAACAGAAATAGACATTTTGGTGGATCATTAGTTGAGACTGAAAAAGAAGGAAAGTTATAAATGAACCTCGCTCTAAAGGCTCGGCAGCTTTGAAAATATACGTGTGATCATTGGAGCACTGAACAGAGGTCCTTAAGAAAAAGACCGAAACAAATAGAGACCCAGTCAGCTATAATGAAGGGATGGAATGTTACTGAAAGAGAAAGATGCAACGAAAATACAGTTTACCTTTTTGAGCGCTCCCAGATCAAAAAATGGCGATGATGGTAAGTTACGCAGAGTCGTATGTGGTTTGGTTGGTGAGAGGTATAGGACACTGGAGAGAAAGAGGAAGATGGTATACGCTGCCCCTATAATGGATCGCTGCAAAACAAACGGTGTGAAGAGAAATTTCGAAAAGTAGAGAATATGTAGCTGTATCAAAACACTAGAGAATACTTTATTATCTTTCAGCGCGTCAGAAAATCAAATGAATATCTGAGTAAATATGACAATCTATAGAGGAATGTATCATACCTCCATCTCTCACAATCGTTGTCTTATGAAACTGGTGTGCAAAGCTGAGCTTCGGTGCTGTATGAATTAGGTGGCAATAAACACTATTGAATCTTTCTGATTACTTACTGGAATCATCACCCTAACTACTATAGTACAATTTCTACTCTATCCCCATACTATCAAAATAATACTAAAAAATAATGACAATGTCTGGTTAATCACTCAATAGAAATCGTCATGTGGAAAAGGAGTAATCAATGAATGATATATTTCTTACACCTTTTGTACAGCAGCTATCACTAAAAACGTTTGAATTCGCAAAATGAAAAGTAGGTGGGGATGATCAGTTAAAAAAATGGGGGGAAAAAGAAATGATCAATGAATGAGACACTTCTATCCCGTTTTGGGCAGCAAACCCTGAAATCGTCAGAATTTAATAAAAAATGGGAACCAATTTAGCATAAACATTCATCACAGATCGAACACCCCCTTCCAAAACCTATGGGTGTGTGTGTGTGTGGGGGGGAATCAAAACACGTGTTGAGAAGAGTTCTAGTGGAGTACTAAAGCAGATTTTCAAGGAGGTTGCATGAAAAAATGCGTTCTGTACAGCTTTCACACTTTCAAAAACTCAGAAGAATGAGTGTTTTTTTGGATAAAAAGCCCAAAACAAAAAAAAGCGCTTTTTCTGGAATAACGAAAAATTTTTTTTCAGAATTTTCAAGGCTATATCATGAAAAATACGTTCTGTTCAACCTTCACACTTTTGAAATACTAAAAAATGTGTGTGTGTGTGTGTGTGTGTGTGTGTGTAGGGGGGTGTCTACAAAATCCCAAGAAGACAAAAAAAAAAAAAAAAAAGCAGCACTAGATGTAGCAGAAATACTAATGCAAATTTTCCAGGCTGTAGCACAGATAGATGTGTTCAGTAAAAAACCCAGTAGGTCGATTGGTGCTGCTAAAGTGAAAAAAAAGTACCTTTTCAAAAAATCAAAACTGTTTTCAGAAGGTGTCTATTAGACAACTAATGTCCAAAGAAATAGCACCGAAAATGCATTCTGTTCAACTGCTTCATTTCTAAACCTCTAAAAATCAGGTGTCTTCTGCCCCCCCCCCCCCCAATGCCAGAAAAGCACTTTTTCCAAAAGTCCTAAAATAGAACAGAGTCTAGTGGAGTACGAGGGCGAAATTTTAGCTTAAAAGTGGATTGCTGCCGCCTGTAGACGCTCCGAACTACCGGGTAACAAATTAGGGAAAAGGTTTCATTGTAGATTGAACCTTGACTTAAAACCTTTTGGAGTTGGGTTGATAAGAAAAATAAATCATAAGGGGGCTAGTGGAGTAATAATGCAACTTTTCAGCTTTATAGCTTGATTGGTGTCTCTGGTAGACGTTTCAGATACATACATAGGCAGAATGAAGTGAAAACTAGAAGAAACTTATGTTTTTTTTGACATTTTTGGTTAACAGTTTCTTATAGTGATGATGATGATGATGATGATGATGATAATAATAAATGAAAACACCAGATTTTGTCGTGTGCCAAATCAGCATAGGGGAATGTCCTCCATCTTTTGTGTCAGCTCTGTTTCCAGCGGAAGGCCGAAATGGTCGTTATCCCAGTCCCCATCAAGCAACGGCCTCTTCCCAAACCCTATCACGAAATGCACCAAGTCGTTTGTTAATAAAAATAGATGCGAGTTTCGAAACAGTGGATAGCTTTATCAATCTGACCGCCATAAAATATTGATATCATTCGATGAGCGTAAACACGTTCGGAGCCACCATTCTAGTACCGTTTGCAAATGTCCAGGAGAAACATAAATCAAATAATCCTAGCGAGTTCACGTGAATTAAGGAAACGCCGAAAAGCGCTGTGTAAATCAGGTGTTCAAACACAGGGTGAAGAATGGTTTGGAAAATTGTATCTCTACTCCTTGTCCTCTCTTTGTTCTTCATCTCTAGGCGGTAAGTAGATAAATTCTTTACAAGTCGCTAATGATGAAAGTCAAGGGGAGGTTCGAGCGGAGGCTGAAGGTGAATAAATTCTGATGCTTTTGAATTCAAGTTATAACTTTTTTCTCCGCCCAAAAGTGAATCTACTACATAAAGACTGACTTTAACGGAGGAGAAAAAAAAATTATTGAAGATAAGGCGGAAATTTCATAAAACTACACAGGTAGAAACAAAAGGAAAAGTGGATATTTGATTTTTAGCATAATGTCCTTCCTTAACGAATATTTCAAACTAACTATAATTCTCACTAATAAGTTCGCAGTATCAACTCATCTTCTGTTTTTTATCGTTATTTTCTAGGCGGCACTACTTTTCGGCCGCAAAATCAAACAGTGTGAAATTTGAAAAAAGTATCTTCCGATAAAACCCAAACTCCAGTACCATATTTCAATAGCTCGTTACACATGTGATAAAAAGTAACAAAAAGATGAAAAAAAAACCACCCCAAATTAAAAATAACAGAAATAATGCACCTAAAATTCTCAAAACAATATCAACCTTACATTTCCAAGCTGATCTTTAAAATGATAATCAACCATAAAGTAAATCCACCATATCATCTCTCTTCAATAAATGTCTACTCGGAAAGTTGAGATTTTAATGATTATTAAAGTAAAAAGTTTGAGTACCCAATGTTTTGAGGATCCCTTTTTTCCTTCATGTCTGCAGAGAAAATATCTTGCCATAACCTTCATGATATACAAATAACAGTAGCTTTTATGTCTCGTTGTGGCCATGCGTATTTAATTCTTTCACGTCCACATCTCTCCCCTTGAAATATTCATTGCTTCTAGATGTTCATTTTTCACCTACAATCCTCCATGAAGAGTAAATCAGACGATACAAACATAAAACGTCTCAGCTGGCCTGAAGATTGGCCAGTCAGGGTTGAATTTTACAACTCTATCCTGCAGGTTACTAGGTACATATAATCTAAGAGCAGATGACCTGTCTCGGTACGGAATCAATTTGACGCACTAACTGTCGGACCTCAACTCACCCAAGGTTTTAAAAAGTGTGGCCATCTTTGCACGACGGGAGATCATGGTGTTTTGTTTTTTAATTTTCATTTATTGTTTTCAGTGCTTTTCCTTTCTGCTTCTTCATTATCAGTTGTATTTTATTGTATTTTTAATATTCTGACCCCATTCTTTTATTTTCTTCCTAAAACAATTTTTCATACCTTTGATTCATTCAGTTTTTCGTTCTTTCACTTATAATTCATTTTTCCTCATAATTTCTCTCAATTTTTTTCTTTTGAAAAAAAACAAAAAAAAACTCATTCTTTTCTTTATGATTTTTACTTTTTTCGCTGTTTCTTCTTTTCGTTCCATTCGTTTATTTTTTCTTTCTTATATTTTTCTTTTTTGCTCCATATTCGCTCTTTCTTACAGTTTCCTTTCTTTGATTTTGTTAATTTTCTTCTCACTTTTTCCTTCCGTAGCAACAACTGTTAATCACTCAATAAAAATGACGAACAATAAAGAAAAATTGAAACAAAATAGAAGAAAATATGATCCAACTGAAAATGTCCTTACAATCGTTCGGGTGCCAGAAATAGCAAACGAAAACAACCGGAAGTAGATATACCCCGAGAGGAATTGACGTAGAGGAAGGACAAAAGAATTACTTTATGGAACCAATACTCCAGCCAGCAGGATGGGGATAACAATGGGGCCCGGATAAAGGTAGGAGCATTAATAATTGTATTCTGGTGGTTGATCATCATGAATTCAATTGTAGTAGAAACTATCGTCATAGTCGTGCTTGTAATGGTATTATGGATTCAGTAAATCTAATGAAAATAATGACTCTCTAATGATCTCTCACTTTCATTTTTTTTTTTAGTGTTTCTTTTCTCCATTTGTTTATAATCTTTCATTTGATATATAAAGGATTACTAATAGATTATAACGAATCTAATTCCTTATATACTGGCTGAATGATAGAGCTATAGTCCAACAGATTATTAGTTTGATCTCAGGTACTTTGGGGGCATTCCACAAAGGTTTCATTTAATTTATCCCTACTTCTTAGTGGTAAGTTAGCGCCTCAAAATATCAAGTCCTATTGTGTGTATTTATATAGATGTAACAGACGTAGACATTTCTCTTCATCATCATCATCAGCCTTTTTACGACCATTGTTAGATTTAGGACAAGACCTGCCTGACCTCTTGATTGTGGGCGTCGTGGTGCCAAAATCCCCGAAACTTGTCTGGGTCGACAAGCCATCTTATTTTTTCTCCACCTCTATCTCGCAAGTAATCCAAGTTGTATGCTTGCAATACAGCCTGCCCATTGCCATTATGAGATCAATGTTCTGGTGTGATGGATATCGAGTGTGAAAACCTTGAAATTTGGATACTTGCGTATTTATGTTTATAAGAATGTCAAGGGATCTATTCAACTATTACAACTGCTCAATTTGAACCGTCAAAGCTAGCAAAGACCCTACATATTTCTTTCTTGATAAGGTAAGCAATATTCTGTGTAGACTTTTCAATCAGGTCTTTCCAAACATGAACATGAAGAATTTTCTTTCTTACTTGTCCTCCTTTTTGGTAAATCTATGTTTACCTTACTTTCTTGCTGAAAAAAGAAAATGAAAAAGAAATGTTATCAATGGCCGATGGAGGTTAATGAAATAAAAGATAATTCTGTTTATGATTGGTATTTCAATTTAATGATCTGCAGATGTTAATATCATTTATTAAGGGTTGAACATTTTCTTTTTACTTGTAACTCCATCTCATCATGGGTATCCACTGTAGTGCACTGGTAGCATATCAGTATATATATATATATATATATATATATATATATATATATATATATATCCTTAATAGCTGGCTTTAAGCTAGATATCAAAACATTTCCTTTTAATCAAAATCATATTATAATTATTTGAAAAAAAAAAAAGAATAAAGGGAATCAGTGTATGATTTTTCTCCTAAAAATGGGGTGGGGGTTACCCTTACTTTTAATCCCTTAGACGAGGGAGGGGGGAATATTTTTCCTTGCTTTTGACTGTCCTTAAGAGGGGAAATGTTTCCTCCTCAATTTTGACCTCAGAAAAAAAATTCCCCACTTTTAACCTCTATAAGAGAAAAAAATTCCCCACTTCTGACGTCTAAAAGGAAAAAGGTTTCTCCTCATGTCTATTTTTATAAAAGAAATCCCATAGAAATAGTATAGTCTTGAGATAAATTGTATAAAATTGTACACTATTGCACTAAAAGTAATATCATGGAATTCAGTAAACATTAATTTTTTTCTCCGATTGGCTCATCGGATGAGACTTTCGGTTTCATGTTTGATAGTTTATTAATTTTGAGCAAATGTTTTTCTTGTATAAACAATCATTAAAAAGTTCTGACATAAGCAACCACCCACGAACTCCCACACTATGTCCATTACATTTGTTTACTCGCATGATTTATGATACATAATGTCTCGAGAAAAGAGAGTAGGTCTCTTCCCCAGAAAAAAATGGTAGGTAACATGACATAATGAATCGGTTGAAACGTTGTTTTGTTCCAAATAGCAAAGTCAGAATTACCTTTTACAATGATGATGTCTTTTCTCAAAATGACAAAATTAATAAAAGGAGGCATTTTCTGGGGATGCACTCTGACCTGTTTGCTTTTCGTCGTAGAAATCCTAACTACATCTGGTGGAGAATGGAGAATATAGAATTATGATATTTTGATAGAAACAGTAAGGATGTTCTGCTTGGATATCGGAGTAGAGTTCAGAATTAAGAAATATGCAATGCTGCTCACGCAAAAAAAAAACGGAAAATAATAGAAGCGATACCCAACAATGGAATCGTCAGGACGCCGTAGGCTACAACAATTAAATAAATAGGAAGGTTCAAATAAGCATCAAATACCTCAGAAAAACAAGGTAGATTTGGAAATTAAACTCAACAGAAAAAAATAATGAAATAAATGAATACTTAGGGAGTATCCCTTGTGAGATATTCGGGCTCTCCCTAAACTGGACCAATTGTCCAAATACCCCCCCCCCCAAAAAAAAAACAAACAAAAAACTGGAATATTCGGATCAAAGCACGAAAAATTGATAACTATGCATAAAATCTTATATATATTGATAGACTGATCGTAAAAACAGGAAGGAAAACTCATTATAATTGAGGATTGTCTTGACTACTAACAAAGAAGGTAGGAAAACAGAAACTGTCCCGAAGATACTACTGGTAAAATTGGGGAAATCAAAAATTTGAGGAATGGTTTGGACTGTCCGGGACAAAGCTGTATCGGAGTTTAAAATAATGTCGGGGATGTTGCTGAAGATTAGGGAATACTTACTGTCGTTTGGTACCCAGCTCCCAGGCACCTGATATGAGTATGCAATTGCATGAAATATGACAATGCAAAATCCTTGTACCTGAGAGATTGCATGTAAAAAGAAATGCGAGAGGGGAAGACTTATTAGTATCAATGACTGCGTTAACTCAGCAATCAAGGTACTAAACGAATACACTAGAGACAGGAAGGGAAAACTAATTACAGAAGCTAGTAACGGTACTAGAACTAAATGGAAGACTAGAGAACCAGGAAACACAAAAAGAAGAATCCAAAAATGAGAATAAAAATAGCTATACAGACACTTCAGAAGACAAGCCCAATGAATGGCGCATCAATCGACTTGGACATGGCTACGCAGAGGAAACTTGAAAGGAGAAACTGAGATGTTCCAAATATAGGCCTCCAACAACGCCGTAAGAACCAATGGTATAAAAGTCAAGATAGACGAGATAGAAAGAACATCAAAGGCAGATTATGCTGAGATAAAGATGAGATAATCAACCACATTGCGAGTGCAACGGATTAGCCTAGAGAGAATACCAAAACAGGTATGAGTAGGTGTCGAGGGTGATCGGTTGTAAACTGAGTAAGTAATTGAATTTCCAACATACATACTAATGGTACATGCATAGGTATGAATTTGTCCGAGAGAATGAAATATGAAATTTCCAGGAATTTTGGATCACTCCAAAAACTACATCTTATGATTGTGAACACGGAGAAAAGAACAAGTTAAAGGATGTTTCCTCGGATCATAGGGTAAAACTGGGTAAAACTGGAAGAAAGTGAAAACCTAGACCTTCCCAGGGAGCTAAAGGAGCTGTAAGACATTGTTGACTCTAGAGCCAATAATGGTTGGAGCCCCGGGAACAGTCCCAAAGAACCCAGCAAAGAGGTTAGGGGAACTTGGGACCCGATGAAGGACTGAGACTATTCAGACGACAGCACTACGGAATATTGAGGAGAGTTTTGGAGTGTGGAGGAGACTAACAGTCATTCAATATCAGTGAAAACCAACAGTCACTGCTGTTGTCAGAACCCAATGGGTTGGGGTTGGGGTTATGATGGTGATGATTCGTTTTGGCTTTGTGAGGTTAAAAGAGAGAGAAACACACCATATCAGCGACTAGGTGAATCCCTATAGTATGTCCGGTACCGCTGACACAATTATACTACAGAGAAGATCTTCGATTTTTTACGAAAGAAAATATTTTTTTACAATATAAAAAAGCAATCAATATATTTTTTCTTTAAAAAATATTTTACAATATTTCTGCAACCCCCAATAATCCTCATGTGGCCCCCTGTGGTGTCCAGACCCTGACTTTGGAAATCCTAGTTTTCAATAGGTCATCTAAAGAATAATAAATAATGAAAATTATTGTCAACTTTTGACCTGATTTTGCCTGCATGGAAAGAGGAAGGGGGTGGAAGTCTTCCAGCCTGAATCGGATTACGCATTTGTGTGTGTGTGTGTGTGTGTGTGTGTGTGTGTGTGTATTTCCCCATGTCTACAGCTACTATTTCACCTCTAACTCGCACTTCAAATGCTTTCATTCGAGAAAATAAGCATTTTCTCCAAACAAAAAAACTAAACAAAAAAACTTTGCAAAGTGTATACAGGGTGAATTAATTTGCAAGATTCTGGGCCAGACTGTGTGCCAGGCAGCAAAATTAAAAAATCAAAACCAAAACAAAATTCCATTCGAAAATTCCAATAAAAAAAAACAAACTGTTTTTATAAGATGTGTATTTAAGTGCTCATGCGAATTTGCAAGGTTATAGACCAAACGGTGTGTCATGTAGCGCTGACACAACAAAAACAACCGAATGAAAAGGGAAGAATACATTGCCATCCGGCTGTTCGGACGGGTCGGTAATGTGGCTACGGTGATTCGACATTTATTCTCAAAACTTTGCATTCAGTTCATTACGTGTAAAATCCATGATACTAATACATTGTTATGTCACTTCATTCAATCACTCACTCACTACAGAGAGAGAGAGAGAGAGAGAGAGAGAGAGAGAGAGAGAGAGAGAGAGAGAGAGAGAGAGAGAGATTAATAAGAATAAAACTTTAGATAAGGGGAGAGTCCAGCTTAGCTTACCATTCAGTGTATAGAAGAAAGGACATCGGCAACTACCCCTACCCCGAAATTCTCCCGCGTCGCCTGGGTTGACATCTCTCACGGCCCCGTCGCGGTATCGGATTTCAACACTTTGGGACGACTACACCTGCTTAATGAATCATTTCTGGCTACCATATCTCGAAGTCTTTTTGTTGATTAATGAGTAAAAAAGCGGGTGGAGAGGATTAGGTAGGTCATTTGTTCTCGGAATGGAGAGGGGTTTTCCTTCAAATAATGAAACCACCGGGGTGGGGGTACAATAATCCTCTCGAGTAATACGCAATCGCTATTTTGTTGCTATTGATATCTATACTGAACGAGTGTCTGATTTTTTAAAAATTTTTTAAACTTTGATTTGATAAATGTTATGACAATGAGTCTAATCAACCAGGCAGTTAGGACCAGATTTTGTTTTCACATAAAGTGATATCTTTAAGCGAAGCGTGATATTTATGACTATGATAATCGATCAGAGAACAAAGATTCGTGATCACTATTCTCTCTCAGATGAGCCTTAGCCAAGAAAACCCCACCAATACGGTAATTGAATAAGAGCCTAATACAGTAGTTCCCCCTTTCCATGGGGGTTATTTTCCGAGTCCCCCGCTCCCAGTTGATGCCTGAAACCTGGAAAGTACCAAACACTATCTGTACAATGTTTTTCCTACACATACATACCTAAGATCAAGTCTAATTATGAATAAGGTACAATAAGAGATTAGTTAATTTTTGCATATGATCTAAATGGGCCTTTGTTCCAAATAAGAGATCAAAACAGTTTTTTTTAGCAATAAACATATTCTGGGGTCCCAATAGTGATCACAGGGAATTTGGTGGTCGTTTTTGAATTTTGCTAACGGGGACGGGTAGATGGGCGGACATTCGGTGAATTCAGCGTTAAACTTGCATTGAGAATCACCTGCTCAACCTAAAGAATTCAAAAATTAGAATTTTTTAAATTCAATGTTTGATTCAGGAATCATGCTAACAAAGACAGGCAGATGGACATTTGATGAATTATTATAAAATGGTAAATTTTTAGGTAAGCGAGAATGCAGTCAGACATAAAATGAGGGACCAATTGATCAAAAACTTATATTGCAAATTGAACCCCAACTAAAAATTAATCTAGCATTAACTTAAATTACCCCCACACACACACACACACTCACACACACATTGACGTACCAAAAATATGTTGCTGTGGGGAATTTTCAAAAAATTAATTAGCTAAAAACCTGCAGAAAAATTTGGTGGCCATTATTATAACAAATGATAAAATAGAAGAACAATCTCAATATACAATTTTTTTCTTTCGGTATCAAATCGAAAACTTTCACCTTTTCAGTGAAAGGAAGCATTTAACGGCTTCTCTTTGGCATATCCGAATCGCCAGCATTACTACTTTTGCTTCATCGATGACCATGACCCAGGGCTAGACTGCTGATATCCGGTTCGGTAGGCCGTGGTTCTAACCACTGCTGAGTCATACCACAGACTTTACAATGGCAAAAAATGGTACCCAATGCCTCTCTGCAAAGCATTCAACACCAAGACCAGGATAGAGGAACATCTTCCCATTGGGGAATATTAAGTGCCATAAGTAGAACGAAGGTTCGACATGTCAGTAAACAACCCAGGGTTTTCCTTCCCTTCTCTTTCCTTTTATCTATCTATTTGATTTTGTCTCCTCTCTTGACTACTCTCATCGAACTAACTTTCCTCATCCTCTCTTCTTATTCCCTGAGTAAACTATGTAACTTTCGTTTCCCATGTTCTGAGTCTCTTATTGAATCACCAAACGCTCATTTCTTCCTTTTTATTAAACTCATCAGCTTCATTTTATTGCAATAAAATCATATTTTAATAAAACAAGTAATATCTTTATTAATATAATTCATTGTAAAGAAAAGAAATAAATTTTCACAAAAATTGCTCAGATTTGCTGAACCAGATCTTATCCCAACCTTTTAATTTCGTAATGTAACAAATATGAAAAACAAACAAATGAATCCGTTTTACAAAACAGTCTTCGCGTCCATTGTTTGCTTCATTCAAATTTTCAAGTTCTAAAATTCTCTCGTAACAATTTTTGACAAATTGACCAATCAGAACGGAACAGACATAATCATAACAAGCAGAATAATGGTATATATGATAAGAAGTCAACTGTATCGTAAGATGGCTGAACATTGACATGTCCGATGCTCTTATGTTCATAATGAGGGTCATTTGATCAGAAAATATGTCCAACAACATTTAGCCACATCACCTAAGAAATTCTATTTACTTCCAATCATTTCACTGCGCCTCTTTCAGTAGTTCACAGCTAATTTACAGCCAATTTTCATCACCTCTTGACCAATAGGGGTTGCCAAAGTTCAAATACACTTTAGCAAATCATTCAAATTGAACTATTTTACTGCGAACAGCTTGTTCCAATCAATTTTAACAAATCACTCCACAGAGAATAAGCAAAGTAAATATAATCCATTTTGAATAATGATTTGCTCATGTAAATTAAGTTCTTATCAAGTTCTTATCGAAATAGGCCAGGGTTACTCTCCATGTTACTCTTCTTAATTCATAAGAATCTACAAAATCAAGTCTGGTTCATGGCAGATTTACATTTTCAAGTGGCCGAATTATTGAGTTTTGTAATTCTCGACTATAACCTCACCCACCAGAGATCGGCTGACCAGATATCTCGCGAAAATTCTTCATGTTGCAATAACTATTTGAATTAATCACGAAATATTTATTTCTATTGGGTCTTCTTACTCTGGCAGTGAATCAATAAAGTTTCAATAAAATCCGTAGATGTTGACGATGGCAGTGAAATAAATTATTGACTTTGAGCGGTTGGCAAAATATTTCGCCGACTTAACGTCACCTGAAATATCCTTGTTCCAAGTGATTGAAAGGAGATGGTCTCGTATTGAACTCTCGCTGGCATGCCAGAATAAATATAATAATTGAACAATTTGTAAAAGAATGTAGACCATTAAACCATATAACAATTCCTTATTTTCCCCGAGAACCTGTTTGATATGTTACCATCCTTTTTATTTTCATACGTTTGTAATATTAGTCGTAATATTATTCAAAGTATTTCTACTAATACTATAATCACGTCGGAGAAAGCTTCCAGAGGGAGGAGTGCGAGTTCGAGTCTTAATTGAGGCTAATTTTTCATTTTCGATCTGTGTTGCTGACTGATGACCATGGAATGATGGTTTGGGAACTGCCATAAAAAGCAACAGGAATTAACAAGAAAGAAATACTTGTCAATAAGTGCATAATAAAGAAGATATTTGCAGTAAAAAAATAATGCATATAGATGTGGCATAAAGCCACTTTCCTCGAAAATGCGTACCTTTATCGAATGAAGCATATTCCTGACCTAAGTTTTCATAACTAATTGCCACATTCGATTGGCCAAGGCAAAGCCTAACACGAGTAATATAAGTATTTTATGGAATATTGAAGAATTTTAATTTTTCAAAGTTATGATCTTAGCTCGTGAAACGCAAACAAATTAAAATTTTGAGCAAGGAAATCTTCGTGGGGATGCAAACCTGTAATCAATGTTCCCGCCGAAATATGCCGCTAAGAACCTGTTACATATGATGAGAATTTTGTCAATAGTTTTTTCGAAGACCATAATTTCAAGAATAATGATATAGTCTATTACTAATAGTTATTGTATATAAAGCGGGATAATCATTATAGAACTTTTAGCATCAACACTTAGCTTGTCTGACATACCTCCTTTATATTATCTTGCTTTATGTCACCTCTCTTTAGTTTGTGATGCCTAAAACAAAAATCTCAGTTGAGCCTCCCAATCTTTCATACACTAATTTAATTAAGAATGAGTGATGAGCCGCCGCTGCCGCCGTTTTAGGCTTAGATTAGATGGCTAAAATATCAGGGATCAATGGCGGTTTAGATGAACCATCATTTGAAACAAAGGCTAGTGTCAACGTGTCATCCGGCGACCTCCCAGCGTTCGTTCACGCTGCGGGTTGTGTTTCCTGGACAGTGCGTTCAGGACGACCGTGCGGCCTTTTCGGCCCGGTCGGAGTCCTTCAGCGACGGCGCTCACAGTTTATTTTCCATCATTAGGGAAAACTCTAGTCACTGGTTCGATGGTGACATGTCCACTGTTTAAATATTGTGATAAACAAAAGCAGATATGAAAAATGAGAAAAAACAAAACAAAAACAAAACAAAGCAACATTGAGTAAACAAACAATCAAAGAACTAACGGAAAGAAAAGAATAAAAACAATCTAAAGGGAATCAAAAGCAAATCAAGAGACGAACAAAACACAAAGGAATAAAAACAAACAAAAATAAGCAGAAAAAAAACATACCACAAAAAAGTCTGACTGAAAATAAAAACCAAAATCAAATGAATTGACTGCGAATAAATGTGAAGATCTATTAAAAACGCAAACGAAAACGTACAAAAAACAGTCAAAAACACACGAAAAAATAATCAAAAAACAAATGAAAAATTATAGAAAACTAAAAAAAAGGACCTAATTATAAACAAATAAACAATAACAATACGGGAAAGAATCAAAGTTTCCAAACAAATAAAGTTATTCAAGGAAAACTGAAACGAACAAGCTACAAGGTATGATGGAAGAGAGAGAGAGAGAGAGAGAGAGAGAGAGAGAGAGAGAGAGAGAGAGAGAGAAAAGTAAGAATATAAACAGAAAAAGTATCTTGATCCAAAAAAACAAGAGCAAAAAGAAAAATGCACAATTTAAACTGTTTCTATTCCCTCTCATTCTACACCATATTTTTTCTTTCATCTAAGATTTCATATTTCCCCTCTTCTTCCTTCTCCCATTGCTCATGTTCTTGACAGTTGCACTCCTAATCATCAGAGCATTGGAAAAGGTCTAAATGATTCTCACAAAGAGATTGGATTGGTAGGAATACCGGGGAAGAATTGAGACAATCAAGACTATGGTACTGTTCAGGTCTACAAGGGTACTGTAATGGGTGCTGGAGATTTGATTTGTTGTCACTTGAACCTTTGCAAAAACTGCAAGATACTTCTAGTATTTTTAACTAAATCCTTATTTGGGGGGGGAGTAA
>OY735208.1:24986180-25051180 GCA_963457665.1 Thysanoteuthis rhombus
CCACACGAACTCGTGTAAATAAGAGGTGAACAAGCTCCATCAAATTAAAAATTGATACAGCGTCAATACTAATTACCTCCCTTCTTTCTAATCCAAACAATTGCTCAAATTCGTAAAGGCTGCTTTATGGACACATCAGTTGCAAGTGAGCCTTCGATTTCATTGTTTATCAACAGCTCTCAATAAAAGCCATGTTTTGAATGCTAAATTCAAGGTATATCATCATACTGATTGTCGCTTCACAGGTTACTACTAACTCTCAAGCGTTTTTTTACGGTTATCAACTGGTAAAATCAACGTGACCTAACTAGTATATATAACTTTTAGAACGAATAGCATGCTTGTCTGATGAGTCATTTTATTGAGTTTCCACCATGTTTTATTTTCTCAAATAGATGATTCTAAAAAAATCAATCTTAGTTCAATTGGAATTTCATTTTGCGAAATGTTTTGATTCACTCAAACAAGCCTTATTGTAGGAGCTTCCATCAAAAGAACTAAGAATTAATGTAGTAGTTATTGCTTGTCATTGAATCCTGGTATATCTCCCTTTTTTTCCATGGACCTGTATTTTTAATCATCATTTTCATGCATAAAAACAAATTTTGTACAAGGTCAATGGTATAGAATATTGAATGGAAATCGAACTCACTGATTACGGACGGTAGGTCCCAAACGTCAAACCCAGCAATAGAATATAAACTTTAAACTTAATATATTTCCGTATACATGAGTGCTTTAGTTTTGGTGTTCACGTCTGAATTTGTGTGAATATCTATGTACGAAAGTGTAGTTGTAAACATGTCTTGTAATTTATAGTTATTTTCAGAAGGAATTCAAGTGACTAACTGACTCATAAATGAAAAATTAGGCGGCTAATTTTTATTCTTTGAACTTGAACAATAACACATTATTACAATATAATAACGGACATAAGAATCTGCGATTATGAAATGATTAAATAATTCTGAACAGCCAGTCGACGAAACATTTAATATGTTGCATATTTTTCTGGAAGGATTGTCCATTTAATATGCGAAATCCATCTGTTTTTTTTCCTCTCTTTTTAACTACGACGAGAGTCGACAGTTCTATGAATGGCAAAAAAGTTTTTTTTTCTTTAAAGAAGATAAGAGAACAGACGTTGCCTTTCTGACGAGAAATTTGCGAAAATTTCACATTAGGGAACGATGTAAAAAAGAAATAAATATTTTCTTTAGGAATATGATAAGAATACTTCTTTTTAGTTTTTTTGTTATCTTTATTATTTTTTTTACTTTTACATTTATTTTTTTGGCGATTTCAAAGACATTTTCAATACACCAACCTGCAGTTTTCCCATCTGGGAATTAAGAAACAAGAATGAAAGAAAAGTTGATGAATGAATTCAGTGAAGAAATTTCTCCCCTCCACTCACTTCATACGATGCCTTTATTTTTGCATATCTCGACTCCTCTTCCTTTTCTCTCTCTCTCTCTCTCTCTCTCTCTCTCTCTCTCTCTCTCTCTCTCTCTCTCTCTCTCAATCTTTACCTTCTTGTCCTTTCCCCCGTATATGTTGTCGTGTGTATTTCTCCTCAATGACGGGATTTAAGCATTAACCAAACAATCGAAACACAGAGGAGGGTCTGTGAGTAGATTTCAGAGTAAAACATTTAGTATATTGTCTGCCATAAGTAATTCCCTGCGTTGGACACGCATGAAAAGAAGCAACAACATTTTTCATGAGCGGGAGAGTTGATATATATATATATATATATATATATATATATATATATATATATATATATATATATATATATATATATATATATGTATATATATGTGTGTGTGTGTGTGTGTGTGTGTGCGTGTGCGTGTGTGTGTGTGTGTGCACACATTCATACATATAAATATGTATATATATATTTGAACATTTCATATATATGTATATGTGTGTGTGTATGTGTGTGATGGATAGATACAGTCTACATAAAGATCATATATATATATATATATATATATATATATATATATATATATATATCCTATGGATATGTACACATATATGTTATACTGCTTAATGTGAATATATATATATGTGTGTGTGTGTGTGTGTGTGTGTGTGTGTGTATGTGTGTGTGTGCATGTGCATGCATATATACAAAAACAGTATATACACATAGTTCATTGCACGTATGTGTAACATTGGAATTGATTCATTAAAGCGCAAATATTACCATGGAAAAGAGACTTTTTTTAGAGTGGTGTTTTGCATCTGGAACATTAGTTAAGTTTATCATATCATGATTTAAACATTCGGAAAAACAAACCTACCCCAACAGTGAGTATCGTTGGTACAATCTGATGGAACAAGTTAGTTCGTTTGTTAGTAGGTGCAGATATGATGAATATATTGTTGAAATTTAGAATTATAAGATTTAATACCAGACAAGAATTTATTTGAGTAAAAAGTAAGATCTTACGAATATAATACCCACCTGGTAGGACAAGTGGAATCATATGTGAGTGGACCTCAATAATGCACTGTAATTCGGTGGAAAATGGAAAAAAGAACTACAAGAAAAGAATATGACATTAATGACTTGTGTGGAATTTAATTTGTTACTTTACAGGCTTTTTGTCTTTCTTCTACCTCAATTACATACAATTACAGAGTAACGAGTAGTCTAATTTACATTGTATCAACGATCCCCAAACACACGATTTTGCGTTATTTACATTCTATTCCAAGAAAAAGTTCTGATAGAAGCTGCTTGAAATGTGTTATGTATACTGTTCATTGCCAATACATAAACGCAGGCTCAACTGCAGAATACTGCTTTAACTAGGCACTTTACGCAAGTGAAAAAATTACTTACAAAACTTTTTGTGCTTTCAACAAATATGCCTCAAACTTAGTAGAAAAAAAGCCGATTTTTTTCTGCTCGAAAAGAGGCTAACGGCGTCACCATCAAGTAAGGGGAAACTAATATTAAGGCGAGTGATTCAACCAGCCCCTAATTCCATCTAGCCCTGGACTCCCCCACATGCTACTTTTTTCTAATGTGCAGAGTGTATATTGATAGAATAGTCTGAGCTAGATCGGCTGAGACTGAGAATGGACTGGCCGAGGCTATGAAAACAGGTAAAAATGCTATCGTATGAAAAATACTACCTGATGCGTAATGTAAGTTTTGGTCAAATTGATCCAGAAAACATAAAAAAAAATGTGGTAAAATCAAGAAGGGAGGTACGAAGTAACAAGGAGAAAAAACCCTCCGAATCGTGACTGGAAACTTGTAAATAAAGACAAGGGAATCGATAAAGCATAAAGGGGAAAAATCAAACGTGGAACAACTGGATGATTTAGATTAAATAATCGAGGGAGGGAGAAAAGAGACAGACAAAAAAAAAAAAAAAAAAAAAGAGAAGGGAAACAGGTCTGATCTGTCAAAAGAAACCGTAATGTGTTCAAAATTTTTGGCAGCATTTTGAGTAAGAGATGATCAGTACAAATTGGAAAAAAGGGAGTCAGTGAATAAGTTAATTTTATTTCCTTTTGTTGGGTAGTGATCCCAAAAAGTCTTAATTTGAAAAAAAAAAATAAATAAATAAAGGAACTGATTTATCATGAACTTTCATTAAAAATTGAGCCCCCAACTAAAACCCTATTTGAGAGTGGGTTCAAAACCAGACATAATAAGGGGTAAATATCTAAATTAGCTATCCACCTGCAATGTTGTGGCCTGTACACGTCATACATACATACATACATACATACATACATACATACATACATACATAGGCAGTCAACCAGTCAGACTAAGTTGGAAATTGGAAAAAGCTATGTTGGTAGTTTTAGTGACAGTTCTGGTTGACGGTTCTTAATAACAGGGGAAGGAGCTATTCGATGATGTGGATTAAGATACGGGAAAGGGAAAAGATGAGAGAGAAAGAGAGAGAGAGACAGACAGACAGACAGACAGACAGACTGACAGGGGGTGGGGATAAATTCAGTGCTGGGTAATGTCAAAAAAATAAGTAACAATAATAAAAGTAAGAGTTCAAGGAAAAAATTCTCACGTTCATTTGTCGCTGGGTAACTTGACAGGTGAAGAGTTTGGTCAATATGTTCGAACTTTTGGGTAGCACTTCTTGTATGTATGTTTGTATATATATATATATATATATATATATATATATATATATATATGTGTGTGTGTGTGTGTGTGTGTGTGTGTGTGTGTGTGCGTTTATGTAAACTTACATATAATGTCTGTATATATATATTCACTATACGCACATCCACAGACAGACAGACAGACGGACGGACACACACACAATTATATATATATATATATATATATATATATATATATATATATATATATATATTATATATGTGTGTGTGTGTGCGTTATGCAAAAAAGATAAAGAGGTCGAAAGAATCATAGAAAAAATAGATAGGGTGAGAAGGAAAAGAAGAGAAAGACATGCACAGAGATAGACAGAAAGACAGAAAAAAGGAAGAGGGAGAGGATGAAAAATGAATTGGCACACCCTATATTTTGATAAAGCATATCCAACGTTTCATGTCTTAGCTTGACTTCAATTCGAGCAGTCAGTATGAAAGCTGCGTTTTTCGATTCTTTTTAATTAGCATCAAAGAGGAATAACAAAATATACGCCCGAACAAAGTATCTCAGTTTTATATTCGTGCATTCTCTCTCTCTCTCCCTCCCTCTCTCTCTCTCTCTCTCTTTCTCTCTCTCTCTGTCTCCCTATGTGAGTGTGAGTGCGTATCGTTCTTATCAAATGTATTGGTCACATAACTGCCCCACATCTCGGAAACTATTAAATGTAGAAGCATGCAGTTTTCATTATTCGATAACATGTGTTTTGAATATTGATTTAGATTAAAAAGAACGACCTGGCCTCCTCCAGCTCGTAAACTACTAGAGATAGTTACATGGGCTCTTCACCAATTGATACCTAATTATTTTAGGATTTATTACGTATGCAGCAAGTGTTGTGATCTCTTAGTAGTTGGGGAATAATTGTGGTTTTTCTGAAGCAAGTCATTTTTCTAATACTTGCTTATACAAATGCAAAATACAATGGCTAGATACAGTATGCAAGCAACGTTATTTTACATCCGTAAAAGAAAGGACTAGATCATTTTTAGTGTATCTCGGGAACGGATAACTACTTTCCAAACATGTTTTCGACAAAAGATAGAGCATCAAAATAATCATTAAAAAATTATTTCTATGAGTATTTACTAAGTACTTTGATATGTATCAAAGAATTATTTCTTACGTTCATTCATTGTATAAGCGGGGGAGCATTGTATCTCAAGGGTTTGTTACTAGATATTGGAGGCAGTACAATATATAGATTAAGAAGAAAATATATTAGGTAAACCTTTAAATCTTACACTATCCATATCCCTCAATACATACGTCTGGCACAGGGATTATTGAAATACCCTATAAGGACTGCCACAAAAAGTATATCACCAAAACTTCTAAACCTCTCAAAAAGAGAATGAACTTTGGAGACCGTTGAAATTAGATGAAAACTTTACTTCCATCGCCAATCACAGCTATTGAATATGTCATAACATCAGAGTTAGAAAAGCCTAAATAGTAAAAAAAAACAACAAAAAACAAGAACAAACGAAAATGCATAGAATCTGCATTAATTCCTGAAAGCAATAGAGCAGTGTCCAAGATTCTGCAATATATCCTCTTATCTGGCTGAATTAATACTAAAACAATGCAAAATATCGATGAACAGCCGTGATACAGGCCAACTTGAAGCTGGCTAATTGATTATATCACTTGCAAACCTTTCCAACACTTAAACCAGACACACTTGGCCAACCAAAAAAAAAAAAAAATAAATGATGCATAAGATAACAGCGAAAAATAAGACCGAACTTGGACAGAGATAAGTACAAAAAAACGGAATTCGCAATACTCATAAACACTATCCTGGATGAAGACGACTTCAAGATTCATGACCTCCCCCAGAGTGGTAACATCTTATGATAAGTTTCCTATGGAAATCTGTTAAAATGCTACTCCAACTCTGCGAGAGAAATCCCATTTACTGAAGACTTTTAAAGTAAGTGTTTGATTTGAGTTTAGAAACGCTTTATTTCCTACGGATCAACTTGAACTTTTTTTGAACAACCGTGTTGTGTTTTCTCTATTCAGTAGATAAGTTCTGTCTCTCTGTCTCTTACGGATCAACATGAATTTTCTGAAAATAATTTGAGTTCACTTTAGTAAGCAAAATGCCATGGAAAATGCCACGATCGACGAATCTAGAACCAGGACTTTTTTCACCCATACCCTTCCTTTTTCCAATGTTTATTCATTATATAAACCAAGATATTCGCCAAATAAATCCACATGGTTTGCTAATATCCAATCTGTCTGTTTTTGATCATTTGTTATTTTTCTGCATTTCCGTACACACAACCCAATAACACACGTTAGTTTTATCGTTGATCTAATATAAGTAAAGCCCCAATCACTCCACGATGTGCATAGCATAAGATTCAACGAAACACAAAATAGAATGCCAATCAAGATAAAACCTGAAGGATGCGAAAATTCCAGGTAAGATATGAAAGGAAACGTTGCAAAATGTAATTCAAAATATACCTTGAATAAGATTGCATTATTTGCTGGTCATTAATTTGATACTGGGGTAAAAACAAAGTTCATCAAAAAGCAAATCCTGGTATCTGTAAATATCGCATATAAGGAATTACTAATGCATAGAGGAACTCTCCTGCAAACTCAATGTTTTCATTATAGTGCAGTAAGAATAACATAGTAATTAGCGGGATGTACTTTTTTTGCTGCTAATGAAATTGCATAATAGCAAAAGAAACATTTACCCATTCAAGCGATCGTCTTGAACAAACGATTTTCAGTATTAGAAACCATCAACCAAAACTGTCAGCATAAGTTTCTTCAGTTTTCAACTTGGTCCGGCTGACTTGCTGGCTATGCATGTAAGCTTAGATAATTTCAACATCGACTCTTTATTATATCGAGAAAAAAACGATTCTTTTTTTTCCCCAAAATTCTCAAGCTAAATATCTTTTTTTATCTTATCTTATTCCTTTTCAAGGGGCGCAATTTACAATGTAATCTTATGTTGAATTGGCCATTCATCGTTTTTTGATAAAAAAATTCAGACCTTTTAAGTGATCACTGCCCAACAAAACTTATACACCCCTCCTTTCAATTTTGCCATTGATCACTCCCAGCACGATATACTGTCAAACGACATTGGACACTTGGTGGTTCCTATTGAATGACTACCCAGACTAGTTTAATTAAACTGAAACAATTTTTCTCTCATTATTTCTCCTATTATCTCTATCTACCCCTCTCCCTTCGAAGTAAGAATGCATCCAATTATATACAAGGACACATAAGGAAGAACAATGGTTAACGAGCTACTCTCGTAGACCTTTGTTATTGTCGTGAATCCAATCCCCACAAGCTGATCATCGGTTGCAGCCCGGTGCCAACTGAAGATAAATGTATACGTACCAAACTCCTACTAATAAAATGTATGAATAGAACACTTATTCATTACATTCAGAATGTTGAAGTTGTTTACTTGCGGCACTCGCAGAAATTGTGTGGTGAATCGTCGTAGTTAAGAATAGCACAAAAAGCAATTTAATAATTTATTAATATATTACAAATATATTGCAATGGTGGCCAAAAAGTCGTTTGAATTATTAGGTAAAAATAAAAGACGACGTTTTTATTCATTAACTTTATTGAAGAACGATTGTAATACCATCATGTGGTTTCCTCCTGACGATTTCATAATTCCATCCTCCAAGAACTATTTCATCGTTCTGACGTAATCTAAGTGTCTTTTGAAGTCGGGGGGGGGGGAGTAATTTTCTTTTCCCTGAGAGAATTCTGTAAAGAGAGGAAAAAATTGTAACCTGAAGATGAAATAATTGCTAAATACGGCGGATAACTGAAAACTCACCAGACAATTTGTAACATTTTTTGCTGCTGAAGTCACAAAAGAAACGTGAGGTCGAGCGTTATCCATTTCTCGTTGATTCGGGACGCTTTTTATCGATTGTTATCTTCAGTTCGTCCAATTGGGAGCAGTACTTTTTTAAAGATCGTTTGTTTAATCGGTAGGAGCTCATAGAAGAGGACTCTCTACTCATCTCACTATATGCACAACATAATCTTCTTTGGATTAAGACTTGTCTTTAGCAAGAATAGTGTCGGTTTATTTCGTTCCTCCAACGGTAATTTGCGTTCCAGACTTTTGTAAAGTAACCACTTTTCCAGGAAAAAAACATTTTTGTTACGTTTAAGCAATTTTTTTTTACGTTCAAGTAGTTTTTTTTCGCTTGTTTGGAAGTTACTCAACAAGGCGACTAACATAACTAAGCCGGTGCAAAAGATTTTTTACGTTTAGTTTGAATATTTTGAGTAGGTTGGATATCCCCCGCGTCGTATAAAGCTGATTATTCTCAAGTAATGTCTTTTTTTTATTGTTATCTACCTCAGTTGGTTTCCCCGACTGTGGAACGTCGTACAGTAATAAATCATGAGCAGGGAAACAACAAAACACTTTCACTACGTTCGATAATTCGCAGTTCCTTCTCCATCGAGTGCACAATTTTTTTTTGTGTCTGAGTCACATTTTTTTTTTACTTTCTTGAAATAAAAAGTATAAGTCGAAAATGTTGCTTAATTTCTTCCATTTTCAATTTTAGTATTTTATTCAACAAACGGAACATCTTCGTTACGTTTATGTGTTTTTTTTTTACGTTCAAGTAGGTTTTTTTCGCTTATGTGGAAGTCACTCAACAATGCGACTAACATAACTGAAATGGTGCTAAAAATGTCCAACGTTTAGTTTGATTATTTTTTATATCCCCCGCATCGTATAAAGCTGATTATTCCCAAGTAATGTCGTGATTTGATTGTTATCTACCTCAACTAGTTTCCCTGACCATGGAAGACCGTTCAGTAATAAATCATAAGCACGAAACTTCAGAAAACATTTTTACCACGTTCACAGTATCTTTTCCATCAACTGCATAACTTTTCTGTGTTTGAGTCGTATTTTTTGAAAAACATTTTGCAAAGTATGATATGCCAAAAATGTTGCATAATTTCTTCCATTTTCAGTTCAGTAATCGATGAACATAAATAGGCCAACTTGACAAAATTGTTCTTCAAAATGTACGCTGATGACTTCTGTCACAATATAATGATATTCTAATGAAGTTGAAAAATTTGAAAACTCTTGGATCTTATCCTAATCTTTTTCCTCCTCCTCCTCCTCCTCCTCCTCCTCCTCTCCTCCACCTCTCTCTTCTTCTTCTTCTTCTTCTTCTTTCTTCTTCTTCTTCTTCTTCTTCTTCTTCTTCTTCTTCTTCTTCTTCTATGCTTTTTCGGTTTTCTTTACCTTTATTCTCCTCCCCCTCTATTCTCTCTCATTGTCTCTCCCTTCTTTTCTAGCCCTCCTTTATATCATTTTCTTTCTTTTGTCATTTTTTCCTTTTTTTCTGTTATTCGTCATTTGTTTTTACTTCTTAGATTTCCCTAACCTTCGCCCATTAACAATATAAACAGAATCAATTATTTAGTCCCTCGCACCTGACGAAATATCATATTTCGTTGGCTGTGAAAAACTCAACTTTTCCATCTCCCGAAATAAATGATTGAAGGCTATTTAAAAAAAAGAAAATTAACATTTCAGCTAATCTCCCTTCACTTCTCGTTCAGTACTATTTGCATAGAATATCATTTATTTTGTATTTATCGCCATCTTACACCTTAGTGGTTGAGGATGCTCTATCTTTTCAGGCTGAGCTTAGTGTTAGAAAATTGAACCACCAGATCGGAGGTTCCAGAAAAAAGATCGAATCGGTTGGAGTTCCTTATTGTAGGTGGAGGGAAAATTCTGGTCTCAAACACAATTTCCAACAGGAATTCTCCACTGTGTTAATGAAATACACGATATCCTCTAGGGTACAAACAAAACACAATTTGATCGATTTGAAAGTCATAAAAATAACACATCTTCTTCACTTTATATTCACCATCACAAATAGACTCTTTCTTGTCTGAATAGATATGGTCGGACTATTTTTCTCGTCCATGTATTCATTCGTCCACAATGTTTCGGCCGTGTGCCCTCTGACAATCGTCGGGTGTTGTTGGTTCAAGAATGTGGAAAAGACTCCTCAGAGCACACGCTCGATTGGACTGGTCACATCCGTCTTTTGTTTATCCGTTTGTGTTTTCGTTGTCAAATTCTCATGCATTAGATGACGTTTGCTTTTTTCCAAGAAGTCCCTTATGATGAGAGGCTATTGACATCGATGCTCGGTCGGCTAAATGGTTCGACTGAAGAAAGTATGTGTCGTTTCCTTCAGGCGTCATATTTGCCAATTATTCAATTTTACATGACCACCAAAGGTATTAATATGAAACGATGATACTTTTCAATGCATCTGACGTTTTAATATTGCTACATATCTATACGCGAATGTATGTAGTTGAATCATTTTAAAACAAAATCAGTATCATCTTCACTTCTGAGTCTAAAAAAACAACGAGGAAGTATTGGAAAGTTCAGACAAATCTTGAACAAGTGGGATCAAGTTAAAGTACGAAAAATAACTCAGATTTCAAATCCTTTATACACCCTCCCCCAAAAAAACAAAAACAAAAAAACAAAAAAACCGTATCGATAGATTTATTAGAAAATTGGGAGGGAATAACAAAACATGAAAAGAAATAGCGATTGTGAAAAATTAAGCCGTCGTAAAAGTTTCATAAATTTTGTATTGTCTTCCCTTCTATTGAACATTCAACGTCCTCAGTTGAAGTTATTCTGGTAGAAATGCAGATATGACAATAATTCAGATTTTTCCCTTGTTATGAAGTCGCTATGAATGTTGCACTTTTTGAAAATATAATGATAATAATAATAATAATAATAACAATAATAATAATAATAATGATGATAATAATAATAATCATGATAATAATAATAATGATGATGATAATAATAATAATGATGATGATAATAATAATAATAACAATAATGGAGGCAGAAATGAAATGAATGATAAAAGGAACATATCAGATGATGAAGACTCAAGCGTTTTAGTTGAACGTAATCTATTAACCCTTCAGCATTTCGGCAGTCATATTCTAATTGTAAAGTCTGTGAAACTTTGGTGATGTTGAACATAAACAACAATAACAACGACAGCAGCATCAAGAATGGTGATGGATGCGCACTTTGCCGTGATAAAAGAATAAAAGATGAAAACTAAATAGAATAAGGAAAGGTGTCGACGAACAGTTCTACCATCAATTTTAATCCTACACAGAATCATGGAACAAAACGAGTCACAGTCTCCAGTGGGAGGTGCCCAAGCAAGCAATGGACATCTCTTCGGTCTCACTGAAGGCGTTCAAAACGTTTCCTTGGGTCGACAAATGCACCAACTCAACACCATATCATTTTCACAAACGGTCGAAGGCTGACAGGACCTCAACAGCCAACTCTAATGGGTAACAAATGAAACGGAGCAATGAGTCCCTTCCTGTTTTCCGCCTAGACCTGTCCCCTACACCCAGTTTGATAGGGATAGTGGGGTGGTAATCGTTTGACAAGAGGTGGGGTTGCTGTCAAAGAGTCAGGCAAAGTAGCAGTGACAGTGGTTGCGGGGCATACGGAAGAGCCAACCGCAACATCAATGTTTGGAGTCGCTAATGTCTTCGTCGGACATTTAGGAACAAGATTCACTCCAACATAAACCATTTGGATCCTCCTTTCTTTCTTTCTTTCTTCTTTCTTCATTTTCCCGGCAACTTTATTAATTCTTAATAAGAATTCTGTTTGAATTTCCCGCTGTGAATGTGCATCTTATAACTGACACCTGGATATTCTCTCCCGAGTCTCAACGCACACGATCATTCTAATTCATTCTGCTAATCCATCTATCCAAACCAGAATCAGCATGATAAGTAAATAAAAACAATTATTTAAAAACTGAAAAGATAAAACAACAAAAACAAATGAATCCATTCACTGATAAAGATACAATAGGAATAAAATTGAAAATATTGATTTGACACAAAATAATAATTTTTTCTTTTAAAGTTTAAGAAGTAATTGGTTTATATGATTAACTTTGAATTAAATTATGCTTGGTTCAGTGTTTCATCTCTGGAGCCCCTGATGAGGATTGAAATTGTTCTGTTTGTTCTGAAACGGATTGCGTGGCTACTGCTCTAATATTGACATGAGTACTCTCCTTCGATTATTGCAGATTAATCGATTGAAGGTTATGAAAATTGATGACAATTGAAAAACATATTTCTGCGCCAATTAGACATCCTTGTAATTTTGTATTGTAATTATCATCCAAGAGAAGCTCGTTGTTCGGAGATTTGTGAAGTAGAATCTTCTAATCAAGTTCAAATACTGGCCGTGCCTCCTGTGAGTCAATTATACAATAAAACCCATGATGAAGCCACGTATCAATCTTCTCCGGAGTTTGTCCTATCGTCAGAGATTTTTTTGTCTGAAGCACGTAGCGATAATAGACAAGAAAGAGCAGAAGTAGTTTTGCAGAAGTCTCCAATTCCATATATTATGTAAAACATGGGTGAACCTCAGTCTCGACCAGGAAGTTAAACTTCCCGGCCACAGACAATCCACTCCCGTATGAAACAGTGAGGAAGTAATGGAATGTAGGTTAGTTGCACTTGATAGTTGTGTTAGTCATGTTGAAGTGAATTTAAAGCGTTACAGACTGATCGTTGTTTTTATGTTATGACTGATAGCGGCACTGCAGAGAAAATTGCTCCTCAGGGAATTAAGTTTTCTTGACTAATTTCATTCTAACATATGTAAACTGAGTACTACTTTTAGACTTTGATCGGGAGGCGTAATTTTAGGAGAAACTAGACAAAAAATCTGGAAAAACTATGGTGTCTGTAGATTGTTGTGTAATTTATGAACAAAAACTACAGGGAGAAAATTACAAAGTGTCTATTTCATACAAAATCGAAATATTCAACACACACACACAAACACACGCGTGTGTACGCACACAGATGCATTGAGAGGAAGAGAGTAAATGAATCAGTTTGAGAAAGATGGAAGAAAGGGAGAGAGAGAAACTATTTATCAGAAATAAAACGAGATTGAGTCACACAGAGAGAAAAATGTGAGATAAGTATAGGAAAAATGAAACTGAAAGGAAGAGGAGAAGGGGGAGAAAGACTAGAAAGTATGAGAGAGAGAGAGAGAAAGAGAGAGAGAAGAATGAAAAGAGGATGATAGCGGGGTCACAGAGAGAGAGAGAGAGAGAGAGAGAGAGTGAGAGAGAGAGACAGGATTGAGGAAAGGAGAGAGAAAAAGATCTTGCAGAAAGGGTATGTTGAGAAAATTTGTGTTATTATTCTTTAATATATTCCGAGGGGTGCCCTCAGCTTGTATATACAATGTATAATAATTCTTTGCCTCACAAATTCAGACAGAAATCAGAGTTATTTTATTCATAAACTTATAGTCCACACAAGAAAATAAAACAAAACAATTATAAAAATCCTAGAAAACATGGAAAAAAAGAAATGATAAAAGATTTCTGTGGTTTTAACTTTGGTTCAAATCTTAGAGATCCCTCTTACAAACTGTCAAAAGCAGACCAGCAGAGGAGCCTTAAAAATGTCATCTTCAATAGATGTAATGATTTTGCCGATGCAAAAATATTCAT
Source organism: Thysanoteuthis rhombus (assembly GCA_963457665.1). Lineage (NCBI taxonomy): Eukaryota > Metazoa > Mollusca > Cephalopoda > Oegopsida > Thysanoteuthidae > Thysanoteuthis > Thysanoteuthis major. The sequence continues at coordinate 24,999,978 of OY735208.1, forward strand.
TTGCTTAAATCTAAAAATGTTTTTCGTTTAAAAGTTTTAAACGCTTTTTTGCTTGCAATGAAGATAACCGTTCTTTTCTCAGACTGATATATGCAAATTGCAAATATAATATAAATTAGCAGTTGTGAAGAAAATGTTCGGGTTTTAATGGTTTCATTATCATTACTAATATTGATATATGAATACTAACACCAGTAGCATCAAACGAGGAATTTAAGATCCAGTAGCAGCTAGTCTCTTCAATACTTCATCACTCTCTTTGCCGATGTCTACTCCTTATCAGATTTCTCATTTTTTCAATCTTTTTGCGAGGCTCTTCGGCGCTTTTCCAAGCGCTCTTCTAATAATGAATACAATCGTCACCTTGATAGCTTATTGTTTTAATTTTCTGGCAATATCTAGATATTTTCCCAGATTTTCACTTCGGTCTTCTGTGGTCTACTGGAATAGCCACGTCCACTGGCTGGTATTTTTTCTTGGTTTAGGATTACTAGATCTGCTTCCCTGTATTGGATAGGATAATTCGTTCGAATTTTCCAGTCCCAAAGAAACTTATTATTCTGGACAGTTTTTGACCATGCTTTAGCAGATGACAAGGATTTGAATATGCTGGTCTGCATGTTCAAGTCCTTGTCATTTGCACAATTTCCAATTTTGATTTCGGACTGAAATTAGAATTGACGATAAACGGATACTTTAAAGTTTAAAGCTCCCTTAATCATTACTAATGGCGGCAAAACCACGCTGTGTATCCATACGAGTGTTTTTTGCGTTTATACAAATACGTTTACGAGTACGCATATATAAAAGTCCCTTTGAAACATCAATTCAACAGAAACCAGGTATCAGGTCGAGGGAAACAACACTTGTAACACCGTAATAATGACTTTACTTTGAATAAAAACATATAACGACGCACGACACTCCGAGGAAGAGAGTAGATCTTATTCGTCAAGATGCGAACACCCTGCAGAGTAATGTAGTCCCACACCGTACGGTTGCTACTGAGAAAAAAGATAGGTAGACAATGCGATGTACCCACGATGTCGATTATGTCACCGTTGGATAAAGGAGACAACTGCAGTCAATTGAAAGATGTTAACTGTGAAAAGACGAGTTTTCCATCAGGATCAGAAGGAAGGGAAACAACAAGGATACAAAGGAGCCACGGGTGGCTCAACGTTCAACAGCACGGAAAAAGTTCAATCAAGTTCAAACTCTGGCTGAGACATTGACCTGAACTATTGTTCTTGGAAGTGTCATAAATCCATCCAAGCTATGGGTAAAATTGCTGTGCTGACTGGGCTCTGGTTAACCAGTCCAGGAGACTGATAACTGATTCGTAATCGGGAAAGTCCAACCTTTCGTCCATGGTCGTGAGAGGCAGGCAACGATCAGAGTAGAGAATGTGTTCCCAAAATGTACAGAATACGAGGCTCTGGTGAAGCTTTGATGGGCGTAGCAAAGCTGGGACGGATTATTATAAATTGGCCAAGTAAAATAAAGGAGAAAAAGGGAAACGAATGTTCCAAATAGCGCGACAACTGTCTTCACCTCTCTGCGACTCTTCAACTAGAAGTAGAAGATCAAGAAATACGTTACGAATGGCCATCTTCATCAGACAAGACACGTGGAGAAAGAATATGGGACTTTATAAGATATTTTTTGTTTGTATCACGCGCGGTTATGTTTTAGTGAATACCTCTAATCTAAACAGTTACTCACCTATTCTACTTTTTAAAATACCACGTAAATCAGTGCAAGTTGAAAATTCAAGTATAAGGTAAGAAGATCAAGTGAAACTTTGATGAATTACAGGTGGAGTTGTATCTGTTTTGGACAATGTCCAATATTTGTGCTTTATAACCAGACGAGCTTTATCGGCATTTATTGAAATTATAGCTAAGGGTAGGTTATCATAATGAACAAACAAACATAACTAAGTTATACTTGGATCTGCGTTGGAAGCGGGGAACATTATAGGACGAACACTAAACAAATAACTCGCTACCTGATATTAGGAGGTTGTGTTGGAAGTTTTTTTTGTTGCTAAACTCCTGTCCAATTTGGAGTTGACTTTGTTTTCGTCCCATAACAAGAACGACCACAAGAACGAGAACAATCCTCACCTAAGGGGAGTAAACTATTTGTCCTAGATATACTTCAATCTAGATTTAAACATAAATATAAAATTAATATTTCTCTTTATTTATTATACGTACAACACAAAAGTTACAGAAATCATAATCAGAATAGAATTAGAAGTGAGATTTCACCCTGCAGCAGTCAGGCTAGTTTTTAATTGTTTGGACAAATGAAAAAAGCAAAGTCTAGAGGAAGGAATAGGTGATACGGAAAATAAAGAAATGATTTCATCATCATCATCAGCAGCAGCAGCCTTTTAGCATCCGTCGTTGAACACAAACATTCATGAGCGTCATGGAGCTAATATTTTCTGAACAAATTCGTCACGTTGTCTTTTTTTTGCCGGTAACAGATTTGCATATGATCACTGGGGATCAATTACGAAGAGGACAAAATAGGTTCTTTGAGAAATAAAAAGATTAGTAAGAAAAAAAAAAGAAAGAAAGCAACAAAGAGAAGAAAGAGAAAGGAATGAAAAAGAAATATGATAAAAAAAACGAAAAACAAGAGAAGACGTCATAAAAGCGCAGTAAAAGGTGCAAATTAACGAAGGGAAGCAAAAGGAAGAGGAAAACAAAGATGGATGTGAAACAAGAAGAATAGTAAAAAAAAAAGGAAAGGATAAAGGAGGAACAATGAAAACGTTGCAGGTAATGTGTAAGAATATGGAAAAAGTCACGTGGTAGAAGAAAACAGAACAGGAAGTGACGTGGGGAGAAGAAAAACGGAAAATGGGTCTCAGGAAATTTCTAGAGATGAAGACAATTAAAAAGAAATGATCAGCACAATTTTCTGAAACAATTTCTCTCGAAACATATCTTGTGAGCAAGCATAAAGAAAGGGGAATAGGAAAAAGAAAATGAGAGTGAGAGAGAGAGAGAGAGAGAGAGAGAGAGAGAGAGAGAGAGAGAGAGAGAGACCCCGACACATTGATGCGGTTGAGGAAAGAAAACCAGAGAAAATGAGAGACCTGATTTCATTCTCAGATGAAGGTTTTATCTATTAAACAAGACTTGGTGCTGGGTTTGTGAACTACAATCACCACTTTTCTATTGAACTTAGATGTAAAAGGGTTAAGAGTAATATTGGCGCCGCACGGGTACTATTGTAGAAGCCCATTATAGCGCTGAGGGAGTCAATTGAAAATTAGAAAAAGGTATGATCAATGAATAACTTACTTCTCTCACCTTTTGTTGGGCAGAAATCACTTTCAAAAGGCAAGCGTGAATTCTGCCGGACACAAATTAAAGGACTAATTCAACGTAAACTTATCATGTAAATTACATCCTCGCCGAAAAAGGGACGGGTTAAAAACAGATATAAAAAGAGTCAATGTTTGAATTTTCAGCCTTGTAGCTTCATTGGTGCTGCAATGTTGACAGTTTTGATTGACGGTTCCTAAAAGAATAATAAAATAAAGAATCGAAAAAGAAAATAAAAAGAAGATTTAGAAGGGAAAGAGAGATGTTTTACAGAGGGTAAATAAGGAAAGGGACTATAAAGGAAAGAGAGTTGAGAAGGATAAAGAAGGAAGCAGGAAAGAAATAAGTTGAAGGTAATGAGGGGGGCATTAAAAAGAATAGAAAATAGACTTGAAGGGGGAAAATAAGCTAAGGAAAAAGAAAGATACAGAAGACAGCAACAGAGAAGTGGGTCTAAGGGAAAAATAGAAAAAGGTTAAGAGAGGATATAAAAGAAGAGAAATGGGAGAAAAGGAGAGCAAAAAGAAAAAAAAGGCTGAAAAAGCAGTGCCTAATATAGAAAAAAGAAAATATAGAAAAAATGGCAAAGGTTAAAAATAGAAGCCTTAGAAAATATATGGATACCCGTGTGTGTCTTCTAATATAGATGTTGATATAAACATATTCACTCATACACCACCCATACATTCACTTATAAATACATATATATATATATATATATATATATATATATATATATATATATATATATATATATATATATATATATACATATATATATATATATATATATATATATATATAATATATATATATATATATACATACATACTGATATATACATATATATAATATATATATATACATACATACATACATGCATACTGATATATACATATATATATATATATGAGAGTGTGTGTGTATATATATATATATGTATATATATATGTACATACATATATATATATATATGTATATATATATATATATATATATATATATATATATATATATATATATATGCAAATGAACAACGTTTTTATGGACGTATGTGAATACATTGATACTTTCATAGTCATACCGGTAAAATGTCAAGTAAAGGAAACGGCAAATGAATGGTGAATAAATGAAATTACCTGTAGTCTCGAAGGCTTTTGTAACTTGAAAATACTTTGCAAACAAATTGAATCAAGGAAGAATGGCCCATGTAAATTGATTCCAAGTTCATTCGACCACAAAATTGGAAGTTTATTTAAGAAAGAAATATATCTACACACACACACATACACACACACACACATATATATATATATATACATAAAGAGAGAAAGAGATTGAACGAGGATGTATAATCATCTGTCTTCGAAATCACAAACTCTATACATGAGTATTCGCATATCTATTCGTGTGTCTCACACACAGAGAGAGAGAGAGAGAGAGAGAGAGAGAGAGAGAGAGAGAGAGAGAGATTGGAAAGAGAGAAGGAAGGAGGAAGAGAGTGTGCGTATGCGTGTGTGCACCTGTATGTGTAGCCAGATAGGGAACCTAAACTAGCGCAATGGTTAGCAAGCTAGACTTATAAACCTATTAGTTGTTGTAAGTTCGGTCTTCACTGGGTTCCCCGCAGTTGGGGCCTTGTGCCAGATTTAGCTAAGTCCCTTTCTCTGTTCTAAGCGTCAATTTTGTGCTTCTTGCATGTCTTGCCGAAATCATATTTTTCTACGACCAAATCATAGGCAGGGTTCAAGCCCACCTAAAGGATACCACTATCCTGATCACACAACTAAGAATGTAACTGAGTGCATTGGGGAAATTTGTGAAGAGTTTTCCACACACTTTGCTCATAACGGGAACCAAACCCAGTACTTTCAACATGTGAGGTAGAAGTGCTAACCATTACACTACCCCAATGGACTGAAACGGTAAGTGGATTAAAATCCGTCAAGAGGGAGTGAGAGAATAAATGACAATCAAGAAAACCGATGAATATTGGACACAGATTAATTATGAACATTTTCTAAGGAAATATTCTCTTCTAATATAGATAATACTGTCGGGTTATGGTCAACGTGTGTGGAGAATTTAATCTTTCAATTTATGTGTTTGTCTAAAAGAATGTATAACAGAAAAAGATATAGAGAGAGGAAGAACGAGGGGAAAGAGAGACTTACAGTCAATGAAAGATGACGGTGTTGTACAATTTTTTTATCCATTTAAAAAGATGGTATTATTCTTATTATTACTAATGAGAATTCGTTTAACACCTTTTGGGATTTGCCATTGATGATTGATCATGAGAGTACATCATTTTGTAATTTGACTTCACAAATCATTTTTTTTTCATTCTCCAGTTCAGTTTCAGATTTCTGCTTGAGCAACGTCGCGTATACCTGTGTTCAGTACAGTTGCATTGTTTTTAAAGTAGTGCCATTCCTACCCAGTCGTACCTTTATATTGTTTTAGGGTCAGTTCAGAGAATTCTCAAACTAAAAGTGCTAAAATGTTGTTGATCTACCAGTGCGATATATTATTTATTATAATGATTATTATCATTAATTATTATTATTAATAACTGAAAAGTATTCGAGTTAATCATGATTATTATTGATATTAGTGCTGTCGTTGTTGTGGAGAAACGATTTGATGTAGTAGCGTCTTTGGTTTACACTCTTCACAGTTTAGAAATAGCGTCAGGTGGAAAAACAAACACGGAACCACAATACTTGGCTGTCCCTGACTGGAAAACCCCCGCTGTTCTCCGTGAATGGCCTGAGCGTTTTATTACTTGTGCACCTGTACAAGGTGAGGCCCGAGGCGTACATTTGACTCTCTCCATTCAAGTAACAAACTCGCACATTGGCTCTCCTGCACACACACACACACACACACACACACACACACACACACACACACACACATATCACGCCTTCCTTTGTTTTTATCTTTTTTTTTCTCTTGTTTCATTTGTTTTCATTATTTCATTTTGCTTATTTATTTTCCCTTTGCTCCTTTTAAAAAAGCTTCATTTCTTTGCGAATATCTCTTTCCCCCCCCCCTCCCAGGTTCTTTGACTTCATTTATCTTGTTTCTTCATTTTTTCCTCCTTTTCATGAACTCTTTTTATTTTGTTTCAGTCTTTCTTTCTTTTTCCTGTCTTTTAGAATTATTTTTCGTTAAACATTACACATTTTCTTCTTTCTTTTTAATTTTTTCCATTCTCTCCTGTTATTTTCAACACTCTTACTCAACTAACTATTCTTGATCATTATTGCTCGTTGATTTCTTCATTGTTACATTCGCATATTTCTATTTCTGATCATTATCCACGACCTTTTTTTTCTCTAGAGAGCGTTGCATCTTTTTTTCCCTTGTCTTTCTTATTTTCTTACGTCATTTCTCTCATTTTACAGTTTCTTCATTTTGCATGATTGTGCACAGTTCGTGCTCATTAAAAAAAACAAAAACAAAACAAAACAAAACAAAAACAACACCCCCAGTCTTTTTCCTGTATTATATTTTTAAAGAAACCAACCCTTCAAATTATTGTAAAACAGTGTGTGTTCATTCTTGAATTCAAGTTTCCAAAACGGAAAGATTTTTCAATTGAGTTTTGTAGCCCAGTAAAATATCACGACGGAATCACACTCTCAGATCCCGTCAGTTTTGATACCCGAGTATATAATTCATTGTATAGGTTGAATTTTCTTATTCACCCACATGGTAATTTTTCTCCTTGAATCAACGTTTACCATATTTCTTTCTTCCATTTTTTCTTTCACTCTCACTTCCTCTCTCTCTCTCTTTTGGCAATTCTGTCATCTTTCCTTTTTTAAACTCTCATTAGTTTTTTATCATCCTTCCAAATTAACTTTACTACCTTCATCTGCTTTTCTCTAAACTCATTTGTTTGTTTTTCTGAGTTTTTACAGAACGCGATTGTTACCTTTTTCGTTTTAAATTCAAAACATTTTGGTGTTAGTTTTCGCTGCGCTATGTTTGTCTGGGGATCTTATGATGGCATTTTCACTTCCCTAATTTTGAAATTTTCTCTGATCACAGTTTTTATCGTTTTTTTTTTAAACCTCCAGTGGATTTATTGCTCAAATATTTCGTTTTCAAATAAAAGTAGAAAACTTGATCATTTAAATGTATCTTATTGAATTTAACTGCAAAGTATATACTTAGTATAACTTATGTTTAGTGAATAAGTTCAGTGTTTAGGTTTAGATTTTTTTGGGGGTTTGGTTTAGGGTTGAGTTTATATAAGTTAATTGCGGTACAAAGCAATGAACTTGTCATTATTCCGATGGTCATTTAGCCACTGGAAAAATATTTCATGCCTTCCATATATTTTCTACTTAATGCGAAAAGGTAATAACCGTCATAAATCTTTTTGTATGCATCTTTTAGCTTGAAAACTGTTATACTTGATTGTAAGACCCAGTATTTGCTTCATGTATCTGTAAGCATTGTGCGCAGTTGACATTGTGAGTGCATGTGAAAGAGGTCTTTGTCACAAATTTACAATATGTATTATTTTCGAAAGCTTAATTGCTTGTGTTTGCTGATAGAAAAGTTGCGAATTTTCAGTTCCTCTTATTTTCAGTTGTTTGATTTAGCAAATATAGTGTTCAACCATTGAATCGGATGATAAAGAAAACGTAATCACAGTGATCAGTCTTCATTAGGAGGGTCATGAAGCTTCTGCTATTTTCAAACTACTCAAACCACTTGGGGTGAGTAGATATTTCTGCATCGTATTATAAAGAGATTCATTGGAAATCAGACTTTCGTAGAGTTACGGCAACCGGTCCATATTCGGAAAGTAAGGACCTCCCGTGACATCAAAGCTGTTGTAAAAATAACACGGAGAAATCTTTTGAGAAATCAGAAAATCATGGCTAGAGAGATGAATGTTTCACCCAGATGAACGTCTCGGCTAATCAAAAGTGATCTCGGACTACGTGCTCATCAACCTAGAACTGGACACATGCTAACTTCATCTCTGGAAGTAAAGATCAGAATTGTTGCTTCAGCAGAAGTAATGGTCACAGAAGAATTTCTTTCACCGTTGAGAAGATTTCCAATTTTAATTTGAGAAAGGTTTCAATCACCAAAATAATATAGTCTATGCTATACTTGCAAGGAATCTTACGAGGCCACTCACCAAGTACGGCAAGACCACTCTCCATCTTCAGTTATGATGTGGTGGGGACTGAGTTACAAAGGTGTTACTTAGCTTCATTTTTGTATGTGAGGAGTAAAAAAACAAAGCAAACAAAAAAACAAACAAACAAAAAAACTCTTCATGAGTACCTCAGTGATAAACTTGAGAGTCAAGTTAAACATCTTAATGAGACCATGTTTCGTGGAAAGAATTGGATATTCCAACTGGACACTGCTTTGGCTCATAAAGTAGGAGTGATTCATCAACATCGACTCAAATGGATAACAGTCTGAAGATTGATTCTCTAGAAGTCCAGATTTCAGTTCTCTTAATTAATGATTGTTTTGGAAAAGATTGCAGGTAGTGTGACCCCTCGACTTGGAATAACTTTTCTGGTGGAATCTGTCACCAATCTTTCTACGTAAATTGTGTGCACTGCAATCGATAAATGGTCTGATCGTTTGAAGATGTGCGTGAAGCAAGGAAAGAATTAAAAAAAAACTGATTTTTTTAATGCTTACAGCATCATTGCTTTGTTATTCACTTTTCCTTTAATCATCAGATACATTTGTAACAGTAACTACGGCAGTACTATATATATATATATATATATATATATATATATATATATATATATATATATATATATATATATATATATATATATATACACATATATATATGTAAATATATATATATAAATATGTATGTATGTATACATATATGTATGTATATATATATATATATATATATATATATATATATATATATATATATATATATATATATATATATATATATATATATATATGTGTGTGTGTGTGTGTGTGTATGTGTGTGTGGTTTCATGTTTCCGAGGCCAAAACATGTTATAATGGCAATGATTTCAAACTGCTTCCTCCTGGATGTTTCGACAGAGTTTATGTGTCTGTAGCAAATACGAAAACCCTGGTAATAGAATTAGAAACTGTACTGTCAGTTTCCTCTGTAACAGTGCAATTCAGTGATGTTGCATCTATGACGTAAACTTCGTCATTTGAGAAAAAAGTACTTCCAATAAATAACATTGCAACAAGTCATAGGGATAATGAGGATATATAGCAGTTAACAGTATGCACGTACATACATACATACATACATACATACATACATACACAGTGAACAACTAAGTATCTTTAGCAGTAAACTTCTATGTATCCAAAGAAATGAGCACTATTTTTCGATTATAATCACTATAATTACTGAGACTGCTTCGATATTGTTAATATAATCTACGGGAAGTATCTTATTTTTAAAAATTGTGAATGTAAGTATATATTTGTGTGTGTGTGTGTGTGCGCGTGTGTGCGTGTGTGCAGGCGTGTGAATGAACATTTATGTACATATATAAGTGTATGTATATGTGTAGATGTATGGTGGTACAATACTTGAGCAAATGTACTCAAAAGCCATTGTTTGGCAGTTGTATTACTTGGAGATTCTCGACAATATAGGCGTTCAGCCAAAGTTGAGTTCCTTAAAAAATGTCTGAATAAATATATATCCTAATATATATATATATATATATATATATTTATATATATATATATATATATATATATATATATATATATATATATATATATATATATAAACAATTTAACCGAATACTTAAAGACACGCACATACACACACAAAAAAACAAAACAAACAACAACACATAAACGAGGACATGTAATTTCATACCCATTTCAAACTCTTATACGCCAATCATATACACATATGTAGATCACGGGATCATATTCAGATTATATACTAACTTTTATACAATAATACACAAAGTGTCTCAATGTATTCATATTGCCTTTCTCTCTGTTACGCGCACCTCTACATTCACAGCCACTTGAGCGCTCACTCAGTTATACGCGCGACGCGAAGAATGATTTGATTTCTATAATTAGCTTGTATAAATACTTGCCCTACATAAAATCCCATGAATTGGGAACACACACAGTGTCACAAAGACGCTATTCGCCTAACCTATAATTTTATGCCACTTGACATTGACACAAAGTGGGTGGCTTCCTCTTAAGGTAAAGACAGTTCTTTTATAAGATATATTTTTGGTGCTTATAAGGTTACCTGAGTGATTAGAGCATCGGCCTGACTGACGAGAGATCAGGGTTGCAGTCATACGGCTATTTTTATGCAGATTTCTTATACTTGCGAAAAAATGGAAAAAAAAATGTTATTTCAACATAAAAATCGAATGCAACAACAACAGTAAAAAAACAGCGTCCGCTCGGTGCTTTTCCCGGACAGTGTAAATATTTAATCACCAATTGATTCGATGATTATATAAGTATTGCTGCATAATTAACAAAATTGTAATCAAATTAACTCCATAATCATAAGATGCTAAACAGCATCATAATTACATGGCCAAGTAATCTTATGAAAATCATTAAAAAAATTTGTTGAATAATCATTACAAACAAATTTTCCAATTTTGAGCGCCTCCTTTGCATTATAACTTCTGTACTAATGGTTATTCATCAGCTAGTTCAATTAACTCTAACAATCAACTATACATAAAATTTGATATTCTTATTGGAAGTGAAAAGTCGAAGGTCATGTCCAACGTCCCTTATAGAGGAACGTTTGCCGTATCGATCATTTAATTCACCACCCTCTGCACTCTCTCTCTCTCTCTCACACACATACATACACTCACACACACACACACAAATTATAGGTGAGTGAAAAATATATTCTCTTCAGAAAATGCTTATTTATGTACATTTCCCGCTAACCTATCTAACCTATATTTATAGACGCACATATAAGCGTATAGTATTGAACTTACGCCATCACATTAACCAGTCAAGTTTCTATATCCCAACAAATCAATCATGTCGAATAAGGTGATAAAAAGTTTATTTACTCATTTTCATAAAAAAAAAAATCCCCCAAATCTCCTGAAATTCAATCTTTTGGAAGAAAATTCTGACAGATTTCTTTTATCCAATAATTCACCTGTCGAAGTCAAGTCCAAACTGACCCCTGTTTATTTAGCGGAAAAATGGAAAGTTAAAAAATGGTTTGAAAGCGGACTTCTCATAAGCAGCTTTATCTTTAATTTGCAAAATAAAATAAGAAAAACGGCAAAAAAAAAAAAAAAGTTGGCAAATACTGATTCTGACATGTTTATCGGTGTTGCGTGAGAATGCTTAGCTTCAGGGCTAATGGAATCTGGATTTGGAAATGGTGCTGATAAAGTCTGTCCCAACGGATGTAGAAGGAGTGGCAGGTGTGATGTTGCTCTCCCTAGTTATTCATACGTTCACTTCGGCAAATGACTTTGCATTTGAAAACATTGAAAGTGATGCTTTTGACTTGATACGGCTGATGAAATTCGTCGATATTGCGAGAACAAATAAAGAAAAAAATGATTGATGAAACCAATGTGGACATATGAGGTGCGTCAAAGACTGATGAACTGACAGAAACGGAATTTACAGCACTTGCTAGCTAAATAAACCCATGCAAAAATCAACTTGCATATGATAACCAATAGAGCTCTACATAACCTTTCCAGCGTAAAGTAGTCAGTACATTCGTAATCTTGTAGTATATACATATATGAACATACAAACTGCTTTAGGAAGATTGTGTCACGGCGTTGGGTCATGGAGAATGAGTTTCTCTTTCAACTCAGCATTTGAATTCATAGTTTTTTGATAGAATCGGAAACTTACTGATGGCAACGTTTTCAAACTTACTCTCAGTTGAGCCGCTGGATGAAAATAGAAAAATACTTACCAATTTACAAACATATAATTACATGTGTATGTAAGCATACAAAATGTACTTGTATACAAAATACCAGCATACATTCATGAATATATGCTCAACCGTTCATAAATGTTAACTTTATATTAAGATTCATTGACTCACTTTTCTCCTTTGTACATATATAAACGTTAATATACACGACCATACATACTACTCTTACATGTGTAGGTACATCAATAAGCCAGTATGACGGAAAAAAACATCCATTTTACCCAACAAATATTCATTTTTCCACGTAATATTCTCCCATCAATGCCCTTAAACCAACATTTCTCGGTCGATCCCACAGCTCTAACATTATACAATGAAAATTTAAGATGGATGAACCCTAGTATATGTATTGGGAATTTCTAGTTTGTTGACCAAATATTGATTGATTCTAAGTATGGTTTTCACGCTTATTTTCATTCATTGTTTTAAGATTGTCTTATGTACAAACATTTTTGTTAAGTTTAATACCTACATGCTTTTATAGATATAAAAATCATTAAAAGCTACCAATAAACCACGAAGAAATTCGAACAATTCAGTTAATATATAGTTTTTGAAAATATTATTTTTTGGGCTGGCAATCTAGTAGATTTTTCTTTTTCCACATCTTCCCTCTTTGGTTATAGAATAAGTTTAATTATTTAAAATATGTTGCAATGCAAAGCCATGCGCCTACGAACCAGATCGGTAGCGATAATGGTTCAGCCATGTTCGAACAAAATGGAGAAAGCTGAAAACATTTATCTCTTAGTTATATGTGCTTTCGTTCCATTAGACTTTTATATGTATATATATATATATATTGAGAGGGGGGGGGGTCACTAACTAAGAAATTTCAGCATTCAACACTCAGCTTTAAACCGAATTCGATCACTGTCCTCAGTGACAAATTGCCTACTGATGTTACCACTAAGAAATTCAGTTTCTTAAATAAATCTTTACATTGATCAATGTCCTTATAATCATTAGTCGAATAGCTTTGAATTGCACTCTCTTAATGGAGACTGGGCCAAGTAAACCCACGTTTATATCACTTGACGATCGCAGATTTTATAATTGCAAGAACGTGTTGATTGTAAGGAACTTTTTGACTGATATTTTTGTTTCGCCATTCTTTCTATGAAAAAGCTGCTAATGTTCAAAAATCACATTCGATATCCAGACGCATAGCCCTTCTTCTAGTATAGGAAGAAAATTAGCTCTCAATCACTTTATGTTGTTTTTGCCTGTCTACCAATTTATCCACCATACTTAGTTTAAGTAACCTTGAAAAACATGCTTATTGGTAATTACTTCATTGATATATAATAAGAATGATGACGATGATCATCATCAGCAGTTGCAGCAGCAGCAGTGTCTACCTTTTAGCGTTCGCTCTAGGAAATACACCTTACCCAAGATTTGCCAGACCGCTCTATCCTGAGCGTCACGGAGCCAATACTTCTTGGACTTATTTTGTTCGTCACGCCATCTTATATTCTGTCGGCCATAATTTCACGTGATCTCTGAGGTTCCACATTTTGAGTCTTCAGGTCCACTTGTCAGACATTCTCGCAACATGACCAGCCCATTGCCATTTAATTTTTCCTATGGATTCTATGATATTTCGGATTCCTGTCTCTCCTGTAATATACTGTCTTGTGATCTCTCAATGTGAGGTTCAGCATGATCTTCTCCTATGCACTTTGCACGGTTGTCAGTTTATGGGTCAGTCTTTTGGTTAGGTTCCATGCTTCAATTCCGTTGGTGATAAACGGGAAGATGCATTGGTTGTATACTCTTCTTTTTAGTTGTAGCAGAATTTTCCTTCTTCTTGAAGGTTGAGCTCGCCTTATCGAAAGCTTGTCAACCCAGTGAGATTCATTGCTCGATTTCTTCTTCTCATGAGGATTTAATGGAGGGAGATGTAAATGAACGTTGTAATATCAATAAAAACCTACCGCCCTTGTTTGTTTGTCAAATATTGATTACCTCCAGGCAAATATCAATTATCGTTACTTCCATCATTTACATCTCCAAACTGTCTGTTTGATAGCGTTAATCTGTTACATAGGTTATTCATATAAAGTTCAAAGAATTCTAAACGCTTCGATCGGCACAAATTATTCAAATTCAAAAGCTAATATGAGTAAAAAAACTTTGCTCGAAGGGAATTTGTGTACTCTTTGTGTTTTCATATGTATTAATGTCTATTTCTATTTATTTGGTGTGGGATTTAATTATACTAAACCCCTCCTGGATTTTATAGTAGATGTATTTTTGCATGTGTTCTAATGTGAATGTATATATGATAGAAATAAAAAGATATACGAGGTCTTACGTAAATCTTAAAAAAAGTTTATTCCACTTATCAACTCAGCGATTGATTATCAATCATATGACATAAACAACAAAGACACACATACTCATGTACTGTGTGTGTGAGTATGCAATTACATATATATGCGTATAACATGGATTTAAGCAAAACTTATTGATACAAACACATTTTTCTGATAGACATGATACATGCTTAAACGTACGTATATAATACTTATGAGAAGTAACCAATAGAAAGTTATGCTTGTAGATATTTGAACAGACTGTTTTGAACTTATTTCTATTGATACTTTTAGAAAAGTCTTATTGAGAAATACAACACAAAGCCCAGAATTGTGTGTAGGGAATGTACTGGTCTTCTCCAACCTAACTTCATCTCAGCAAGTTGCATTCACAAAACCAACTATTCCTAATTGTTTCTCTCACTTCACAGTTACTAAAAAAACACTACGAAAATTCTAACTAATCTCATATTCACATGTGGGTGGGTCAGGAGTGAGTAAAAAAATTATTTTAATGAAAAGTTTAGAAAACATCCCCAATGATTCAATGATAGGAATCAATATTGTGCAAACAACTTGGCAAGAAACTGCATTTTTGTCCACATCATTTTTCATTCGGTTAATTTTCGATCTATTTACTATGTTAGATTATTCGGGGAACACTAACTAATCTTTTAAAAAAAATAGAAATCAAAAAATAGAATTCAAATTGATGTGGGGGAAAGTATAAAAAAATCAACGAAAATGAATTGAAACATTTCATGGTTCAAATACTTACGAATATTACTTTCTGTAGGGTTCTGCTCATAAGTATTTGATCAAGCACACGATCAGTTTTTCATTGCTTAATATTGCAGGGGTTATTATGAATTTTGAGCATAGGGATCCAAATTAACTCACCAGTTTGGTAACTTTTCCACAGAGCAACTTGGGATCACTCTTTCAATCCCCTTGATCGATTCGAAGATTTTAAAAGGAAAAAAAAACTTGTTATTCAGTTAACAATCTAATTCTATTAAGAAACATTTTAGGGACATTCACCATTCAGAGGCACAAAACCTAAGTAAATGATAGCAGAAAAAAAATGTTTCCTCTTGAATTATTTTCCTGTGTTTAACTCTCAAAATCAATTTATTAGAAGCAAAATGCCTGTTTGTTCACATACTTATGGGAAGTATTGTACATTAACACCGGACATGCGTATATATCTATAACTATACCTATAAATTCATGTGATAAATTCTGGTATCGTCAGTGTAGATAATCGTAAATATACTCTGAGCATAATCATATTGTCAATCATATAGCAGGATATATACACGCAGCATATTTATTGTGAACGACTTTTTGTTAGTGTATCATTTGTTACTGAATACGATCTCAAGTTACATCGGGCACTGATTCTTGCCAGTAAGATTTGAATATGGTAAGAGAGAATGGTCGTCTTTACGTTCATTTTTATCTCGTTTACTATATTTTTATAGTGCGATTTCAGTATCGAAACTCTATCAAATTACCTGGTGACAGGACAAAAGCAGAAAGAATCATTTCACTCATACACCCACGTATACATGTATCTATCTATCTATCTATCTATCTATCTATCTATCTATCTATCTATCTATCCATAATCATATGTGGAGGATATTGTTTGTATTTTGAGGGCTTCAAATATCGTTGTCAAAATATTTTTTTGGAAATGGTGAATATATAAAAAAGAAAATATTCAAACAATCTCTCTTGGCTTAAAGCATCATGAACATAGCCCTATGCCTAATTTGCTAATGTGCCTAAACTATTCATGGAGAATATGTGCCCCAAATGAGGTGATTAATGAAGAAAATATCAGCAAAATTTGCCAAACCTTCCATCTTTGCTCGCAAATCTATGGTTACAGTTATTTCCATTCTTTTGCAACCTCTACCTAATATGTGTGTAGGAAAGAATAACCTTAAAAAATCATAAATTCCTCTTCATAGAATAATTCTGGATGGGTTTTCAATAATCATCACAGGGTGTATTCGAGCAACATTTTTATTCTTAATTCTAATGCTCCGGCCTAAATTTTAATTATTTTACTTAAGGAGGTTATATTAAGCGCCATCGATTGAGGTTCTAAGCTACAAAAGACTGGATTTTACATTTTTCGGTTGCTAGTATACGTCTTTAAGACTATTTAACAGATAATTGTTAAATGTGTGGTTTAAAAATTAACTGTGGCTAACTATTAATTTCTGCCCTTGAAAATATAATTAGCGGAAGATAGAAAATATCAAATCGACTATTTTGTTTGCTAACCAAATATTAATTGCTGGTAACTAAATAAACTCAGTTGAATTCGTTTCTAGATTAGTTTTTGTGGTTGTAATTGAGTTTAAAAGCCTCGCCTGGATGGCATCAAACCTGATGCCGAGATGTATTCATTCGAGTTTTACAAACCAGTGAGCTTCTGCAGAATGAAAGGGGAATATTAGCAAAGTGAGAATGAACGCGAATATAGATAAGTTAAAGGAGCCCGGAGACATACTCATGTAGACTTGTAGATATGTGATGAAGTTCACACGCTCTTGCAGTTACTTATCAACTCACTCTTGGATAAAACTAAGTGGCAGAGTAGTAGCCTTGTGACTGAAAAGTCTGAGGTGCAAATCCGATTTTTGAGGATATCACTCTCAATTCACTTTTTAGAAAAAGTACTCATACAATTTTGTAAATCAGTGAAGTCCACTGTTGTACAAGTTTGAAGAATCATTTAACCAGAGATATTAGGGCTATCTTCTTAACTGATTGTTTTTTTTTAGAGTTAATACCGGAATCACAGAATGGTCAGTATTGATTATATAGCAATGCTCAGGCGTCTTGGTTTGGAGCAAGTCTCATGCTTTAGAAATCCGATACATTCATATAACATATTTCAATAACAAAATAGTTAGAATATAAAAAGTACTCCATAAAAAGTTACGCTTAATTTCCAATCGTTGATCCCTGGCCATATATGGTTGATCAATAATTGACATCAGAGTAATCACTTATATTGCACTTGGCAATTACGTGGTTTATCACGAAATATGTTGAAAATAATGGTTTTACTTTCAGCAAATGAATAGATAAATAAGACGAAATAACTGGAAGAATAATTCATCCTTTTTGTTAATATGTACGATTCAAAAAAAGTTCATCCTTAGGATCAACAAGAAACTGAGATTAACAGATATGAATACTTATTTCAAATTGATGCATGTATCTATTCGCTTACATAGATTCATTTTCTCAAAATTCAGGGAATTAATCAGCTATTAATTTGCTTCCGATTCTGGCAGTCAGTGGTCGAACCTGATTGAAGCCACTTATTTGTGTTTGATCTTTAACATTCAGCCTCAAGCTTGTAAAATGTGCCATGATTACTCAGTATATACACGCATACGTTTATATCCACATAGGACCACTTATATACTTATCTACACTAGAGAAGATTAACAGCAACAATGAAGATTATTTTTTTGATAAAGGTTTTCCTTTAGTCACGAAGGATTAGAATTACACAAATTTGGGGTACACTTAAAATTCCCATTGAATCAGTTTTTAATACATATGAAGCAAGAATTAACACCATACCATATATACAGATAGAAAACCAGACAAACACAGATTACTACATAAACGCATACTTTCTCAAATATGAATACATAAATATTCCATCATAACGGCAAAGCACTAGCAAAAACATTAATACGGATACTTCTGCATACATACATGGATTTATGCGAAAGAATACGTATTACATCTATTTATATTGTAATTAAGACATCTGCACAGATTTCTAAATACCCAAACATATTTTACGTATCACCTTTAAGTAAATGCCTGGATGATTTACATTAGGCAAATTCCGCTTGGAGCCAGATAACTTTATCAAGCCAAACAGATCCCGTTCGAAATAGCTTCCGGTCTTCCACTGCCAGTTTTTTCTTCTAATTTAAAACTAAGATTTCTTTTTGAATTCGTCAATTTGATTAACTTATCCGTCATGTAGTTTAAAAAAATGTTTTATCTAAATTTATATATTATCGTTGAATTAGTTTTCGTTTGTTATTGTTATTCATAATACAGCTGCACTAGTTTACATTCACCTAAATGCGCACGCACCTACGTACTAAGAAAACAAATACATTCATACATGCACAAACACATACATCGATTCACATACATATAGACATGGATGAAATCAGATATTGTGACTTTTAAGGGTAAAACCTTGATTCGTAAATGGGGCAGTTCAGGTTCAAGCTTAAATAGGTACTAAGACAAGTATCTAAAATATTAATTCGGCAATATGTCTTTTTTCGTAATATTGTAAAATCAGTAAAATAAGTAAACGCTAAAAATACACTCTCCATCTTTCTCTCTCATTCTATTTCTTTCTTCCTTTAGATTTTCATCTACACCCACTCTTAGTCTCTCTTTTTCTCCTGACCTTTTCTGTTCGTGGTCACTTTTTTTGTTTTCTTCTCATTCTCTCTTCCTGCTTCTTCTTTTTCCTCGTTCAAGATTTTCCCTCTTTTTCTTCTTTCTTCTCTCCCCCTTATCAGTCCTCACACCCTAATTTCTCTCCCTAGACCTTCTTTCATTCAACTATCTTTTACAATCGTCCATCTCTCGTGCATTGAGACTCCATTGAATAACTCGGGTCAGAGACGCGTGTCGGAGCGGCCAGACGGCGACCGTCCGCAAACAACACAATCACGGTGCCAAATGGACGGTCGCCATGGCTCCACAGTCAATGGCTGACGACGGCCGGAAATGGCTCCAGCGCAGAACTATAACATAACGAATGTAACTGAAATGTAAACATCATTACCATCATCATATTCATCATTATCAACCAGAATATTTTGAATATTGATAATGATATTTTTGAGGAACTGAAATAAGACAACATTGACTTTATTACAGGGAGCAACAATTGAACAATGACAACAAGAACGTGTGAAGTATTTGCTACCATAATACTTGTATATTTACAATCGATGCAGTGATGATAATTATGCTAAATCTTGCAAGCTGTTGAAAGTGGGTTTATCTAATACAATGTAAACAATGAACATGTCCTCGTAAATAATTTGCAGTGACTTCATTCTTCAATGTGGGCTCTACGGCCATTTATCAGATTTGCTGCATTTCAGCAAATATTCAATTTTAGTGATTGTGCTGTCATGCTGATCTCTAAATCACAATCTGCACACAATACAAATTGAGCCATGTGTCAAAGTTGGTTGAATTAGGCACAAAGAGGATTCTTTATATATGTATATATATTATTGTGTCATTCACAGACAGCTGTTTCGTTGTATTACAACTCATCAGTGTGGCTATAGACTATCCATTATCCCATCCAGTACCACGAAGGAGGATTGAAACCTTCGCTCTAGACCCGAAGGCTGGTATCCTACCTCTATTACACGGAACTAGACGGTCAGTAAGATTGAATTTAAGTGATATATTTATTTTAGCATAAATTCTCCATACATCAGAGTGCTCCATTCCTATGGAAGAGCATTGCATAAGCTTACAATGAACAAGTTACCTCACTTCAAGAGTGCTCAGCCCTGACTCGGGGAGCATTAATTATTGTGTCATCCACAGACAGCTTGTTTCGTTGTATTACAACTCATCAGTGTGGCTATAGACTATCCATTATCCCTTGGAGTTGAAACAGTTATTTAGGCCTTTGCATTACCGGCAGCAGTGTATGTCAAAGGTAAAAGCAACGCTACATTGAAGCAGCTACCCTTGCGATCACAGGCTCGATTTCATGCAGCAGTTCTTTTTTCTTTATTTGTTTATTCTATTTACGAATGATACATGTAATAAAGGAAGATCATTTCAAATACAGTTTCAATATAATATAACGCAATTCATAGTCATTCTGTCAGTTCATATATCCATTTCCTAATAACGTAATGGTCGCGTTGAAAGAAACAGATAGAGCACATATATAAAATGAGAATTTGGAGTTGAAATATTTCCACTGGCGAGAGAATTGATTTTTTATAAACACACACACATGAGGGATTTCGGAGTAATTTAAATTCAACCTTACTGCCTGTTCCATAGTCCAGAGGTAGGACATCGGCCACGGGTCTGAAGCGAAGGTTTCAATTCTGCCTTGCGGTACTGGAAAGTCTATAGCCACACTGAAGAGATGTAATACATCGGAACAGCTGTCTATGGATGACACAATAATTAATGCTCCTCTATTCAAGGTTGAGCACTCTTTAAGTGAGGTAACACATCCACTGTAAGCTCATGCAAGGCTCTTCTTTAGGAATTGAGCTCTCTGGTGGATGGGGGATTTCTGTATAATTTAAATATAACGCTTAAATTCAGTCTTACTGCCTGTCCAGTTCCGTAGTCCGTAGGACATCGGAAGCGAAGGTTTCAATCCTGCCTCGTAGTACTGGATGGGATGATGGAAAGTCTATAGCCACACTGAAGAGATGTAATACATCGAAACAGCTGTCTATGGATGACACAATGATATATATATATATATATATATATATATATATATATATATATATATATATATACATATATATATATATATATATATATATATATATATATATATATTAGGAATCATCTCTTTTCCATGCAAGCAAACGACCGAATTCTGAGTGCCTGAAAAAACAACAACCAAACGATCAACAAAGTATTTCTATTTGTGAATATCCTGCATTTGTATTTGTCTGTCCATATTGATTATTAAACTCACACAAATATTTCAATGTGGCTACTCGACTCAGTATTTTGTCAAATCGGTCTGGATACAGACTATTTGACATTAAACTTAAACGTTGATCTGTAATTTAGATCTCTTTTAATCTCGATATCGGAATTGTTTAAACGTGGATATACTTGCACATATTATTATCAAGTCTCTCAAAGATTGATCTTGAAAAATGTAACACTGGTAGAAAAATAGTTGCTTCAATTTTGTACAGGCCACTTAGGTTCTATTTTGTGAGTTTTTACGTAATTGGATTTTCATCCTTTTCCCCGACGGATTTTAAGCTGAAAGCTTCTCTTGTGATTTTCCTGTTGACTTCTGCTAATTATACTCAATTACAATAATTTTGTGTATTCTGGTATCTACCCACCTTCCAAAAGTTTTTGCATATATATATATATATATATATATATATATATATATATATATATATATATATATATATATATTGTGTCATCCACAGTCAGCTGTTTCGATGTATTACATCTCTTCAGTGTGGCTATAGACTTTATCCCATCCAGTACCGCAAGGCAGAATTGAAACCCTTACATATCCTACCTCTGGACTACAGAAATGGGTGGTCAGTAAGGCTGAATTTAAACGATATATTCATTTACGCAGATACTCCTCATCCACTAGTGCTCTGTTCCTGTGGAATATATATATATATATATGTATATATATATATATGTGAGTGTGTGTGTGTGTGTGTGTGTGTGTGTGTGTGTGTGTGAATCTGTGTCTGTGTGCGTGAGTGCATGCGTGCAAGAGAAAGCCAGTGGTTGAGTAGCGAAAAGCATAAATAGATGAATGGAGAAAAAGAAAAAAAAAGAGACAGGCCCTCCTCATCTATTTATAACCAGACAGAGAAAAAGATAGGCATAAAGCAGATTTAATTAGGTATCAAATAAATTAAAATAATATTCATAAAACAGATAATGCTATTGACACTAAGCATTATGAAAAAAAATTATATCTTCTTGATAAGAGGAACGAATTGTAATGATGAATTATAAAACTGTCGAGACATCATAATCAGTCTTGTCTCGCCTCTTTGTGTGTAAGTTATTTGACACCAACAGACATTCGGTTGAAAAAATTACCGAAGCGTTTCGCAAATGTTTCCATAAATAAAACTTGTATTAATATTAATTGAATTATTAGTCTGCCATCATGATTTCCAACACTGCTCTTCGTAGCATAATTATTACCGCAATAATAATGATAAAATAATGATGATGATGATGTTGATGATGATGATTATAATAATAACATAGCAGCAAATAGAAGTTTGATTTTAACATTATTACCAGAACATGTATCTTCCTACGATAAACGAACATCCATTTATTCATTGAAAAACATATGTAAACATTTTATTTTCTACATACATCAATTTATGAGTTGTTGAACAACTAAAACCGTAGCCACTTTGCTTTTGTCGCCAACTGGCGATGTTCGAATCCAGGTTAAGGCAAGAAATCTGGATACTGATTCTCAAGATAAGAGCGCCGTTGATTTTCCCCACAACTGGCTCAGTCGTAAATTGACACATCTCCGTGGAGTAAATAGCCACTGATGAACCTGTTCAGTGAGGAAAAAAGAGCACTAACTTTACATATCCTGCATAAACAATCTTTACTTAGTCCAGACAAAGGGCAGTTTTTCATTACTGATTTTTTTTAGATATACAGTTCTCATTTCTGCATTAAATGAGTTAGCAGTACATGATATCTCAACCTTATTAGTTGTAAGATAAAGCGTGCACTTTCAAAATATGTTATTATTCAACGCAGTAATCAATAGTTTTTTTATGACTTCTAAAAATCCAGAAAATCATTTTAAAGGTATATTCAATGTTCACATTGGAACAAATTTTCTTTGTCGCCATAATCGACTTATCGCCACAAAAATCATCTTAGGAGAAACTTATGGACTGGAAAGGCTCACAGTCATAAACTTTCCCACAGTAGCGCATTTTCTAATCAGGAAATGTTAAATGGTATCATTTTAGAATTATGAATAAGAGTAAAGCGTTAAAGGCTTTTGATGTGCATTGGACATCGGTGATGATGATGGTACATCTATTTCACCAAATTGAGGAGTACAGTAAAAGTATGAAACAATTTTTGGAGGGGAAGACATCACACACACACACACACACACACACACAGACACACACACACACACATACACATACACACACACACACACACACACATATATATGTATATATGTCTATATAATCACCTGTAGTTTTCATCACAATTCTGATCTGAAATTTTCATTATACAATTTTCAATCTCTATGAATAATGTTCACAACTTAAGAGCATTGACAAGATTGGAGATTAGGTTGAAAATATTTGTTGCATAAAATGAATCTTTTTATTATTAGTCTATAGATTTACTAATCTACCTACGTATATATACTATCAATTTCAGACTAATTTTTCTTTCATCTTATTTCTGTTGCTTTTTACAGCAATGCTTAGCCGTTTCAAATTCTTCGACCATCAAGTAAGCAGCATGGATCAGATATAAAGAAGTAACAACCGAGGCAATTTCAACGCCTATCGGGTTGCCTTAAAGATAATGTAGCTAGAAATTAAGCATATTGAAAATACCTAATTCAAGAAATTTAGAGAACAATTACGCTTAATCGTATATATATATATATATATATATATATATATATATATATATATATATATATATATATATATATATATGTATATATATATATATATATATATATATATATATATATATATATACATACATATATATATATATATATATATATATACATATATATATATATACATATACTGCTTCAAAAACTAAATGTATTAGAAAAACAGCCTTTTTCCAAAACTCTGTAATTTCTCTCAATTATCTCACAATATCTGTTTACGTGATTTATGTGAGTTTTTTTCCGAGGTTTTTATGTTTTACATAAATTAGATATTATGGTAATACGTGTGATTTTTTGTAGTTGGGATCACCGGTGGTTTACCATGTAGCCGTTTCAGTGATCTAAAAACAAAACAGCCATATTTACATGGATCCCCAGCTATGTTGATCAAACACCACCTCCCCTCGAACTATGATTTTGATACATAGTTTCATTTTATAATACATGTATTTTTTTCACATATAGGCTATTATCATAATGTATTGTATATATGTATATGATTGGATTGGACAGTTTACGTCTGAATGAATACGATAATTGTAGAGACATTTAATTAGGAGATATATTTCGTCTTGTACTGGTATTAACCAAACAGCAAATCGTACAGCTGACCATGTAAAATGATGCTGTCATAAACCGGCGCCTACTCAACGTGATTCTGCTCTGTTGACTTAGCTAACAGCATTCCTGGAAACAGTGCACGAAATTTCATATTATCGGAATCGTAAACCTAAACTTCTGCTTTCAAACATTTTAACAACAGTGACTCAAAAAGCTGACTATATTGACCCGTCCGACGATGCATGCAGGTCTGCAGAAGTATGCCTGGGAGAGTGTGCAAACCTACCCAATTGTGTGCGACACCTATGCCAAGATTCGATCGCACAACATGTCAGTTATTACACCAAAATACACTCAAACAATTTTCCTGCTCCTGCCACCCTGGGTTGTGTCGTGTAAGGAGACATTTATTAAAGAACGTTTTATTTCTGTATCGTCAGATGTTCAGTAAGAGGGGTGAGATAGAAAGATATTAGCGAAATTGCAGTCGTCATGGAACGACATGAGAAAGTCCTTTGTCCAGCAGTGGACTTACATTGGACTACGGCGACGACGACGACGATGGTGGTGATGATGATGTATCCGTACTGTAATATTCGTTGGAAGATCAAATGATTCCGAATAGTAAAAACGATCTATTAGATATAAGAAAACATAATTTTACATCTTTTGCATTTTACGAAAGAATTAGAATAGGCAAAAGGTTTCTTTCACATTTGATGATTTTAATTCTGTTTATATTATACGCGTAGCTCTATCGTGTTTGACATGTTTTTTGCGATTTTAATACTTCTTTATTTTCTTTAAAGGCAGCATTTTGTTCGGATGAAATTGTTTTCGAAGACAGTTTTGACGCACTGATACAAGTGAAGCATATTTATGATTTGGAAAAAATATAAAACACCCACGTAAACTCATCTAGAGTGCAGACGTCTTTTACTACGATATGGAAAATCATAGAAGTTTTCCAATACACAGAAATGCCGAATACATTCGTGCGTACACATATAGGTATAAGTATCCATAACGATATGACTTAACCATTGAATTCTTTTTGATAGCTATGAACTAAATGGACGGAAAACCCAGGATGAAATCGACACCTGAGAAATAGTTAAAATCTAACAAAAAATCATCATATTATTCGATCTTGACCTATCTATATAGGATAAATTAAAGCAAAATCCATTCTAAATTTTGGAAAAGAATTTTTTCAATGATTCCTACTCCACCTTTTATTAATTTGATAATTTATCTTATTCATAATTTTATGACTTCGTTGATTTTGCGCACATTTTACAAATGATCCCCTGAAATATTTACTTTGTTTACCTTATTTTCGAAAGATATCATGAGCTGCTCAAACTGAAGAAATTGAAAAAAAAAGTCAAATATTTTTCTTCTCATCGTTTTTTTTTTTTTTAGTTTAATTCGATTATAATCAAGGCTTTTTAACTGGGAATTTTTTTCACTCAATATTAAAGAAAAAAAGATTCTTCAACATTTTTATCTATTGTTTTTTGAATATATATTTTTATTCTTTCCACATCGTGCTTTGACTGAAACTTATATATAAATATGATAACAAGGATGAACAATTAACTATAGAAAAATGGCGAAACAATAATTACCATATATGTTTTCGTTTTTTTTAAATTGTTTATGCGAATTGACCGATATTTCAACTTATAAGGGGGTTGCAAATTGATACAGATGTCACAATGCACGTCCTTATGGCACAGTACAGTTGCACAGCATTTTAATGTTGTAAATTCCTCTTCATGTACCCATAGTCTTTTGCAATCAGCAGAAAAATGTCGAAGCTCGATCAAAGAGATCGTTATCTACCTTGAAAGCGTTCTGATAGTTTAAAAAGCTTTTTCATTTTTTAATGCAAAATATTGAGTATTTTTAGAGAAGTCTAGATTAGCAATGATAAATCTAAGCATTTCGCTATGATTACCTGAACTTGACAAAACATTTCTTTTGAAAATTCTTTACTACAGAATTTAGAATTTCCAAAATATTTTTCACAGTCATCGAAACATTAACGTAAACGTAAAATATACGTTATAATCAATTAATATATGCATTTCTTTTAGTTTGAATAAAGATTTGGGATTATTTACTTATTTTCTTTAGAAAAACATACGAAAATAGGGTGAATACACTTATGATTTATTTTGATTTAAAGCTGATTTTTTTTTTGTTCAAAATTGTTCATACCCACCTAAAAAAATAATCAGGGCAAATATGGTTTGGAATATTAAAAAGCATTCATAAATGTGTATATAAGTATCGCATGCAAAATAATTTTAGGTTTTACTGGAGAGACAAGATTTTGAAATCTAAATAAAAATCTGTTTTTTTTTTCATTTGGTCATTAAAATGACACCATCATCACTGAGATAGCTAAACACAGTTATACCTATATTGTTCTGTATATGTGTATTTCTAAGTTAAAGACCAACATTCTACCTCTAGGAAACTGAATATTCACTACTTTATCCTGAAGTGTCACTCTTAAGTAGTGAACTTCGGATGATGATTGGCTGGGTCATCGTCAGGAAATATCGTGTGTCCAAGCCCTAGAGACAAGGAAGTGTCTTAAGGATGACAAATAGAAGCAGAAGCAATAGATCGGTCTGTAATGTTCCAGACATGTGTTTGTAAATCCAAGGAATCAGTCAAACCAATTCGTCTTTGTTTCCGGTTTTTGTTACTTGCTGATATCAGCCTAGACTTCCGTTTCCCAGGATGTAACTCCATAGAACCCAGGTAGCAGATTTCAGTCGCTGACAGGCAGGCTGCAGTGCGGGCAAAATGATAAAGCTAGAGAAAAAAAAAACAACATATTTTTCTTCGTTGCTCCATTCGAAGAAACGTTGTTGAAGTTAATGATTGAATAAAAAGCAAGGTTAACATGTGGCTGTAAAAATGAAAACAGGGAGAGACAAGGGAGAAAAAAAGAGTGAAAGAGAAGTCTAAGAAATGTCTTTCGATTCAGTTAGATACACACTCGACCATGTTAGAGGATATCCACATCAAACCTAGATTTTTATGTGCGTGTGTGTGTATGTGTGAGTGTGTGTGCACGCGTTTGTATGCGTGCTTCTGAAATAAAACATAATCCTTCATTTTCCAATGAAAATTTTTAGATATATATATCAAACACGGGTGCTATTATAGCTCATTTAAACAATTGACTATGAGTTCGATCCTCACCAAGAGCTCTAAAAGAGTGACGTTGAGTCAATGTTGGATTTTCACAATGAATTCCTCTTTCAATACGTGCGTAGGCGAGTATGCGCTTAATAATACATACATATATCCGTATGTCTATACAGGTAAATGTATATACGCGTAAACAAAGATATTTTCATAGATACCTATGCATATACCCACTTTTTGTTTTCACGGATGAAGGTGAACAACGAAAATAGCATTTTAAGTTTGTTTAGCAGTGAATCGTTATAGAGACAGCATGCACGTTTCTCTCCTTTACCCACGTTCCATGTTCCCCCAACTAACAAATCTTTGATAACCTAACCTAACATACCATCATCACCTTTTTTGGTTCTGGAAACGCTAAAATTGTTTCTAATATGAATTAATGATAATTGTTTCTTCGATTTACGCAAAGGTTTTTATAAGGACGATTTGCTTTCGGATAGCGGAGACAACCTGTATTGGAAGAAATATATAAATGCACACAGTCATAGACATACATACATTTATGTAAATATAGGAAAGTATGTATGAATAGGTGGATGTGTTTCTGAGCGTGTAAAGTTTCCGTAGCACGCGGAAATTGTCCAATTTTAATTTGGTTTCCCAAGTTTCTTTTCATTTCTGTATTGCATGAATAGAGAGATCAAAGGTAGTGAGAAATGTCTATCCTATAGAAGACAGCCAAAGGAAATCATACACGCAACACTTTATCAATTTCCTTGTTAGTCTTTTTGATCGATGGTCGCGGAAATTTCGTTTTTGTACAGGTCAGTAAGGGTAAGGATGTGGGTCACAGGCCGTGAACGAAGGTGATACATCAGAAGAGCACATGGGACAGGGCCGAAACAATGATGCAGAGAGAGAGAGAGAGAGAGAGAGAGAGAGGGAGAGAGAGGGGGAGCGGGAGAGAGAGATGTAAGAGGCAGGGATTTGTAGGTAAACAGACAGAGAATTGAAAGAGAATAAAATTTGGAGATAATTCATGCATCGGAAAGAAATAAAGAAAAGGAAAAGAAAGAGGAGGAGGCTTATTTAATTAAGGTTTCTTCATTTTTCTGGTTACATTCAACAAAAAATTGGAATTTATTGAAAAAATTGAAAGGAATATGATGCGAGAAAGAACAAGATCAGGAATAAGACAGCAAAGTATATTAGGTGAAAAAGGGGGTCTTAGACATCATAGAAACCATTTGGAAACTCAAATGGCAATGGGCTGGCCCTGTTGCAAGAGTGGCAGACAACCGATGGACATCATGACTCATAACATGGACCCCTAGTGATCAAATGCAGAACCTAGGCCGGCAGAATATGAGATGGCGAGACTAATTGGACAGGCTCAGGCAATATTGGTTCCACAACAGTCACAATAGAAAGGTGTGGCGAATGGTCTATGTTCAACGACAGACAATAAAAGGCTGGTGATAGTGTTGATATCTATCTATCTATCTATCAATCTATCTATCTATCTCGATAGTGAGAAACATGCATATACCGGTTGAGGAAGATCGATATGTTGGTTTATGAACCAAGATACTTGTTTGGACCTTGGATATTATTTTACTCTGACTATTTCTTCATTGGAGGTACTATCTTAGCATTTCCTCATAGACACTATATTTCTATGTTCATTAACTCTGTGGCAAATGGCATCAGTATCTGTTTGCTCAACAGTCAACATCATCAGTTGATAATAAGATACTGACTACGATCTAATAAATACTAAAGTTCGCATTAAAAAAGTGAAACAAGACATGAAAGGCGTGTCCCGATGGCAAGGCAGTTGGTCACGTAGGTTAAAAACTGAGCTTTAGATGCTTACTTCTTCCCGGACAGACCACGTATATATATTTATATATATATATATATACAAATGTGTGTGTGTGTGTGTGTGTGTTTTGATATATCTATACATATTTAAGCTTATGTGTGAAAGGTCGTTCCTTATTTGTGAGTTTTAAAGCTTTTCTCTGCTGACAGACAACCGAAAGAAGCAAACAAAAAGAAATTCTCATCCCAAAGTGACAAGGATAGAACGCCAAATCACATTAGGATTTTTTAGAAATATATCACGAGACGGCCCGGCACAACATCAGACTGTATCGTACTCATTTCCACTTTAATTAGCACATCAATTGTAGTTGTATTTTCCATCCAACGAAGCAAGTTAACTTTATCTATGCACTCACTATTTCCAGAAGCAGTAGCCACAAATATTATGAAAAAATGATTTGTAGATCATACGAGATTATTAATGATTTCTTTCGACCTACGAAGCACTTGAACCCTCAAAAGTCGAAAGAGGGAGAAACAGCATATTAAATTATCATCAGTAGGTCCTTCACGACGCTTCTATTCGGGGGGGGGGACAAAAAAACAGAATAAGAAAGACGAAATCACCATCACCAACACAACAACTGAAGCTGTAGCAGCAACTACAACAAACTTATTTTTCGACGTATTCATACAAACGCTGACCAAGTCCAAAAATGGTAATGCTTAGGAACGGCGAGATTTTTTATCCTTCGGAAAATTATAATCCACAAAGCATTGTGTACGGAAAATTGATCACGGGAACGCCATTTGCATAACCAAATGATGATTCTGAAATATTGAGGATGAGCATAATTTCAAAACGTGATTTCGCTAATCAATATTCCGTCATCCAACAAGAAGGTGTGCAGTATTCCAACTATAATACGATGTTTACTCTTATAACCTTCGGAGCATATAAATGAAAGTGACGCTTGTTAATTTCAAAAGAACATTTTTAAAACAAAAAACCTTAAAAGAAAAATCAACAACACCTGAATCAATAATTATCAAAATCAAGTACTAAACTGATTAAAGGAGTGGGAAATGGTCTGGTAATACTTTCAGTTTTTTCAATGGAACGTGAAGTAGGCGTTGATTTTGCTTATAACTTATTTTTCCACTTTTTTCAAGAACATCTTTTTTCATTTTCAATCATTTTCGTTATTTTTTTCTTCAAATTCAAAAGAAAAAAAAAACTCAAATCATCTCTGGATATAGTTTGTCAGAGCTGTGAACAAACAGAGTATGAATGAAATTCGCTGCGACTTCATTTTTAGAAATCAAATTTAGATTGCCTCCATCGTTGTTTTCTATCTTTTCTATCATCTTTATGATATATAAAATATATCATTGTCATTAGGCAAAAAAAAAGATAAGAATGTGCAGCATCACTAGAACTATGGAACTGATATCCCTATGTCAATTATGTACCGATATTAACCGCTTATTTTGGGAATCAATTGAATAAGACAGTAAGGTTAACACAATGCTACTGAGATGTTATCAGGCAAAATAAACGTACGAAATTTTTAGTGGGAACGAAAAATAACTTTTGGAGAGAAATCAAAACCAGAAAGAAAAACTTATCAATCGTCAAAATCCTTGAGCCATTAGTTAGAAGAACGATTTCAGAAAAATCTAATATGAAAAAAATCATTGATGAACACAATAGAAACGGAGATATTTCAGGAAATTGATCGTAATATTTGCAATAGAACATTTTCGGGTGAAAAACATCTCGATTTTTAAATCTACCAAGAATCAACCAATAATCAGATTTTAAGAGCATTTTCTTCATAAAAAATAACATATGCAATTTCCTAGAAAGTCGAGGATTTCTCACCGCAGAACTGAAGAAGCAAAAAAGCAATCGGCCTGTTACTTATAAGTCAACTGTCATCAAAAAGGTTAAAACAAGAAAAAACTGAGCGATGGTATGGAAAAATGATAAGGGTTCTAAGGTATAGAAGAGACTTCAATGAGAGCCACCCTATATTACTGATGGCAAAACTTACTGAGTACAGCAAATTGACGGCATGATCCCCGAGACAAGGATATTAGAATATTTGAGTTAGTTAAAAACATTCAAACGGGATGAAGTTCATAATGAATGAAAATGAAAAATGGAGAGTAGAATTAATCATAATGGAATAATCCTTAACTGAGACCAGGATAAGCATAATCATTTTTCTGGAAGACTTTCTGCCCCAAGTACTTTCCATCATAGAACTAATAGGGCTTTATTGTGACTTACGTAACTGTAAATTATTAATCTACAAAGTCACAGCATGTTGACCTCCAGGGAGCACAGAAAGGGGTATGATTGTTTGGAACGTTGTTCAACTGAACATTGTGCAAAGGAATGGGACTTGACCATCTGAACAAAATCTAAATACACAAGCCAGAATATCCTGAAAAAATTGATGAAAATAATGTATTACTGAGCCCAGCAAGAATGATGGAGAGGGTTCCAAAATAGGGAAGAGCCTTGAAGAACCTTATCTTCAATGAGAGCTGCCTACATCACTGATGGGAAAACTCATACTACTACTACTACTACTACTACTACTACTACTACTACTACTAATAATAATAATGATAATAATAATAATAATAATAATGAAAAAGGAAATAAAAATAATCACCATGACCACCACCAGCAACAATAACTTACAATAGCAACAACGACAGTAACAACAACAATAATGATTGTGATAAAGTGCATGGGCGTGTGAATGTTTGAAGTATTGGTCGAAGAGTTATGGTTAGCGTTAAACCCCCTGTAAATGAAGGCGAATAGAAATGAGGAAATTGAATAAAAGAATGAACACCTGACCTAGGAAGAGATAGGAGGAATAGAATGAGAGAGATTTAGAGAGAGAGAGAGAGAGAGAGAGATTTAGAGAGAGAGAGAGACAGAGAGAGTCTATGTACGCAAGTTTGAGAGAGGAAGAACCAGAAAAGATGTATAAGATGAAAAAAAGGTAAAGAATGTAGAGAAAAAATGCTAGTATCCTGATATAAAAGGTCCTGGAGTAAAATCACAATGTATACACCTAGTTAGATAAATGCATACATTTTATTGGTACAGACACACACACACACACACACACAAAAAAAAAACACGCACTCATATATTGTGAAACTGACAAAAAAAAAAGGGAAAGAAATTGTGAAATAGAGACAAAAAAAGAGAGGGTGAGACCGGAAGAAAGTAAGGTTTATTGTTGTGTGACCAGGTAAATATTTCAGCTGTCAGTATTCAAGTGAACTGGATGACCTCCAATATGGAAGCCGTCTCGGACCCATCCATCATGGTGGACAGACATGTCCGACTGTTTGTCCGTCTGTCTATACCGAATAACAAATGACATTTTTTGTTGTTGATTGCAACTTCATATTTACCAGCACGCATCAGTTCAGCTTTAAAAAGCTTTCAGGAAAATACTTTTTAGTCACCACTATACAGATTAATGCCTATAAAAATTATGATGATAATTCCAAACTTCGTTCGGACAACGGAGCTCCTCCTCTGTGTTCTTTTTTTTTTTTTTTTTTTTGCTGCTGCAACGTTTCGACTGATACATTTTACAGCCTTTTTCAGATACATAATTCGCAAGGAAATTACCACCAGACATCTGTTGGGAAAGTGCAAAATGCTATTGACTGCAGTAATGAGCAGACTCGGGATATGAAGAGACATCACTCAGTCTCCGGCAATGACCATCAGATATTTTGCATGAACGTTCAGACGCATGACTACTACTATTACTACTACTATTAATAATAACCTAATCATATAATGAGCTTATATGAAAATATTCTGTTTGTTTATATTTCTGATCTGATGATCTCATTTGTTGATTTACTTTCCAATTATGACATAATAATAGACATTACGCCATAGAAACACTCAACATGAGTAACGACTTAAAGAAAGCTAAAACGAATATACTTGATTTATTAAAGACAAATTATCCAAGTTTTAGGCTCATTGTGGACAGGTATATTCCAGTGATAATAATTATGCCGATGAGAGTAAAGGGTGTACAAAAAAGTGTTTATCAGTACTTCATCTAATAAAAACTAAATAATAGAATAATCGCTTAAAAAGAAAACAGCCTGTATTATATTGCGATCAGAAACAACTAAAAATAAAGATTGAGGAAATTAGTAGTAAATATGATAGAAATGATTTACAATACTTTATCTGATAGAAACTAGATATTAAAATAATCGCTTTACTAACACTATGAAAATAAACTAGAACACAATTGACATAAGGAATAGATTTACTCAATAGCCTCATGCTCATTTGTACCCACACTCATTTGTCGCCGCTCATTTGTCCCACACTTAACTGTCGGTCAACCAACCAATGGATATAGAAAAGCGCTAATCAAACATTTCTGTGGCTGAGTTGATATAATGACCAAGAAACAGAGATAAATTGGGTCTTAAAAACCTACGTAGATATCTAAATGTTATTAGAACACAAATGATGACTTGCAATAAATTTTTGAAAAAGTCAACGTTTTTGATATTAGATATAACCCCGGTCTGTCACTAAAGTTCTGGAAAGTTCTGGAATAATCAGTAAGGTTTACATATTACGTGAAACAATAGCTAGGACAGGAAAAATAAAACATTAGGTTTCAGTCCAACTTTAGATCTCAAACCCTCTGTACTTTCCATTAAAAATCTTGGATTTAAAGCCTGTTCTTTCTGCTTGTCTTTCTTTTCTTCTTTATATATTTCTTTCTTTCTTTCTTTCTTTCTTTCTTTCTTCCTTTCTTTCTTTTTATCCACTGATTATTTCTTTATTTCTTCCTCTCTTCAATGTATCTTTCATTCAATCGCCATTCTTTCTTTTGTGTTCTATTCATGCTTTCATTTCCTTTTTCCTCCTTCCTTTCTTTCTCTCTTTCTTTCTTTGTACGCATTCTTCTTTTTCTTTTATTTGCTCCGCTTCCTTCTCCTTCGTCTTTTTCCTTCTATGGATTCCTTCCTTTGGCCCATAAAATCAACAGAAGTCGTAGCGAACGGGAAACGAAAGAACGCAGAATCAGCAGGCGGTACATAACAACAGGCAATGAAGAAAGACTTTGGATTGGCACAAGAAAGCGAATAAGGGCAAAGGAATCGACTCTGAATCGAAATACAAGAACCGTGAACAAGAGGAAGTCTTCGAGATGGCAAAGAATTCTGCTAAGTCTCTATTGAAAATTAGACCCATTGAAGAAACCCCATGATATGACCTCGTGTCTTTATTTCGTCATTCCACTGAAATACAACTTTGTCCCTTCCTTCCTTCCTTCCTTCCTTCCTTCCTTCCTCCCTTCCTTCCATCTTTCCTTGCTTCCTTTCCTCTTTCCTTCCGTAACCATGTTTAACTAAACACAGTAACTCCTTCCTAAATCTCATACCTTCCACTGTCTGGTTTTCTTCTTCTCTCCTTTCTTCTTGTAATACCCATCGATTCATTTTTCACCCTTTTTCATTTTAGTTGATTCATTCATTAATTTTTCCCTTCATTTTTGTTTTCTAGTATTCACAAATTTGTTTCTTGATACATTGTTTTCTTACTTGTCATTCATTAATACGTTGCTTTTTCTTCTCTTGTTCTTTTTAACTATTTCTCGATCGTTCTTTCTCCTTTTTTTTTTCTTTCTTCCATTCTTTTCATTCGTTTTCTGTATTGTCATCTCTGTCATGTAATGACAACACAGGTGACCTCGCATAACGACAATGACAACCCTACCATGTAGCTTCGGGCTCTCTCCATCAGGCTGCAAATTTGCTTATATCTTTCACCTTAATGTTTGTGCTTAGTCTCATCTTTGATTTTTTTTTGCCATTATCCTTGTAAATTCTCTCCTTCACAAACTCGTTTCTTTTTTCCTTTCCTTCCATTTCAACTTCTGTCCTTATTTTTCTTCGTTGCATTCCCCCCTCTTCGTCCATTTTGCTTTAAACATCCTATTTCCCCGATTAGATGTTTCTTTCTAGACATTATCATCTGTTCTTCTTTCAGTTTCTTCTTTCTTGGTCTATTTCGTTATTTAAAACAACTGCTTCTTTATTTTTGATCTCCTTCCCCTTTCGGCACTCTTTCTTTTTCTTTTATACGGTTGTCAATCCAACTTGTTTTCTTTATTGTTTCATTCATTCATCAATTAATTCTTTTTTTCTTTTTTCATTTTTCTTTCTCGCACTCCCAGAGATAAAAGCATAGGAAAGGCATAATTTCTGTTTGTATTTTCTTTAGTAAAGAAAAAGCCAAGAACTACTTTACATTCGTCTTCTTCTCCCTTTCATGCATTTATTAATTCTTTCTTTCTTTCGCTGTATTCTTCATTAGAAAAGAAAGACCCGCCAAGAACAACTTCCGCTGCGGCACAGCATGTCCACATATGCACAGCCGGCCATATCATGACTCCGGCAGAACTGCTGTGATGACATTAGCTAGTATTCTTATGTATTGAAATGTCCACAAGAAAACCGACCAGCGGTTGGGGTAAATGTTGAGTGAAATTTTCAAGGCTTGGTGGAAAGGGTAGGAACCTAGTAGCGTGTACTAGGTTGGACATCCGCCTATCACAACAGGTTAACATCGATACCCGTCCACACGTCTTTATTCTTTTCTACATTTGTTGTTGATTTTCGAATTCTGATTGGAAGCTTTCCTTTCCTTCTCCCTCAAAGCATATGGATAACCACCAAGTTCACATTCTTCCAATAAACTTCTTTTGAGGTGCTCATTCACAGTCAGTAGATATCTCTTTTTATCCTCTCTCCTATGCACTTGTATTTTTATTCGTTTAAATTTTGTTCCTCTTGATATCTTGTAGAATATTTCAACCGATTGCAAATAAAACTTTAAGAAAATAGGTATCCACCCCATTTTATCAATAAAATTCGGATGTGACTTTCGTCTTAAGGTTTTTTTAAGAATCTTACTAAAGAAGTGAATGACTATCACGTAAGACAAGGCGATGCTTCTCTTATTCTTATACTTAGATTTTTTTTTTTAACCAGTACCTTCGTGGTTTAGCGACAGAATTTAAGGTTATCAACATTCCCTTGAAGTCAAGCTGTCACAGTCAGTAGCAATAAGCATTAAACAGACCGGCTCCAACTAACGAGGGCCACTCAATTTTATCATTGTCGTGTACTGTTTAACTAAAACGGAATTTTCCCGTAGAATTGGTTATCCGATTATTTTTTGTTCAAATTATCTGTCTTCATTTGTGATTTTTAGCGTGAATATATTTATTCTTGATAATCTAAAAAATATTCACAATTGGAGTGAAATGCTTAATTATTCTCAACTTCGACTTCAATGCTTGTACAATATAAGGCCATGTTCTTTAAACATCAGATATCCTGAAATGAATTCGTTTTCGTAAAGAATTTTAGAGCATATTGTAAATAAGCGGATATTTTTTAAAAAAAGGTGTGAGCTGAAATTTAGACCGTATCTTACTTAAAGCTACTCGTTTCGACAAGCATAGACTTATTTTTTAGAATCATTTTTTCATTTTTTAGTCTTCAAAAAAAAAAGTTGGCATTTATACTTTGTATGATCATAAATTTAATGCTGTAGTATCAAACTTCACCTGTCATCGGACAAAATCATATTTTACGAATGGACAGTGAGATTAACCAAATCATCCATCCTCAAATTTGAAAAAAAGAGTCTTTCTACTAGAAACCTTTTCTTCAATACCTTTAATGTAGCTCCATTTTCAAAAACAAGAAAATACCACTAGTCCTGAAGAGAAAGTTACATAACCAATGTGTCCTCCCGATAGTCACCGATGGAGTTGAAATATAAACCTATTCAAAATATTGACCCTCAAACTGAGAACCATGCGACGTGCACAGGAGAGAATCATGCTCAACATCACATTTAAAGATCACAAGAAAGCAAACTATATATTTGAGAGAAAACAGGAGTCAGAGACATCAGGAAATACATTACTAAACTCAAATAAAAATAGACCCGTCATGACGCATGAATGTCAGACAACTACTGGATATTACGAGTCACAACATGAATCCACAGAGATCACAAGTGAAACCGTGACCAGCAGAATATAATATAGCGTGACGAACTAGATCAGTTGGCTCCACGACGTCCGTGATAGAGAGATCTAGCGAAACTTGGGAAAGGTCTATGTCCAATGACGGACTCTAAATGATAATGATGATGATGGTGATGATGGAAAAAAATACGACATCTAGTTGATTTTCAACAAATGTTTCGAAACCTTCAGTGTGTTGAAACTTGGAAAAAAACATAAGACCCCAAGAAAAGGACCCCAAACAAAACCTGATCATAGAAAGTAAACATCATTACATCGACTATAATTAACACAAAAGGGTAATATTTTTCGAATTATTCTTAATCATCTTTCGGACTTTAAATTTTTAGTAGTGAATACAAGTTTTGTAAATTTAAAAAAATCTGATCTTATTACGAATTTGACTATTTTTTTCTTCTCGATTCCATGTCTCTACCTGTATATTGTAAATAATCAGTATCTAATCCACAAAAACCACAGGTAAATTATGTCAGTAATTAGATATAATAAACTGGCGATGATGTAAATGGACATCGAAGCGTAAACAACTCATTCTTTTAGTTTTTTTGAAAATACACTGATAATCAAAGCTACAACATTATTAGTTTGGAAATTCTTTCATGGAAATTATTCATCTATCTATCGAATTTTATGTTTATATAATTAATCATTCTTTCGGGTCAAACATACATTTCTAAATGACATAATTGTCGCGTTTAAAGAAATAAATAAAGCAGATATAGACTGTGAATGAATACAATGATAATTTGGAGT
Source organism: Thysanoteuthis rhombus (assembly GCA_963457665.1). Taxonomy (NCBI): domain Eukaryota; kingdom Metazoa; phylum Mollusca; class Cephalopoda; order Oegopsida; family Thysanoteuthidae; genus Thysanoteuthis; species Thysanoteuthis major. The sequence goes on from OY735208.1 coordinate 25,038,593, forward strand.
GGAAACTTGTAAATATGCCTTGATATGTGTGTTTCTAGTCACTGATATAAGAAGAGACGCACATTTAAATCCCTCATGCAGCCTCATTATATTCCAATATTTTCATTTTAATCAAGGCGCACACTCACAAATGTAAAAGTATAAAATGTATCCAAGATTCAAAATTTAACATCGATGAATCGGAGATTACCAAGTGAAAGAGGCAAATCAATCTGTTTTCATGCAAACCTCAACCATCCATATTTTTTATATCAGACACACGTCACTGTCAACAGCTATCAGCAATAAATCCAAGCAGAAGTGGATTGCGCATGTGCATAACCGTTTCCTTGCCTTTTCAGTTTAGACAATTGCTTGTCATTTTATCACTAACGGCATTATCGCTTCATTGTTCCATAAACGACTAACTCGCGTGCTAGTCTCGTTAAGCATACACTGAGTTCTCTAATGATGAAAACCATACTTGGTCCATGTCATGGTTTCAGGCAAATGAGATAACAACACGGCCACGTAATTCTCATTCTTTCATTGTTATCTTTTATCTTTTCCTTCATTACCTTCCCAGCACTTTTTTCTTGTATAGTTTGTTGACTCTTCTCGTCTTGTTTAGTCAATAATTAATCTTTAAGCATAACAATGCCACAAATGACAATGGAGAAAAAAATAATAATAATATCATCATCATCCTATAGTAATGTTTTTCTCTCTCTTGAAATAAGCGAAACAATATAGAAATGCCACCAACGGTAAAAGTCAAATGTTATGTCGGCAGCCCAAGAAAGAAGAAGAAGAAGAAGAAGAAGAAGAAGAAGAAGAAGAAGAAGAAGAACAAGAACAAGAACAAGAACAACAAGAACAACAAGAAAGAGGAGAAGAAGAAGAAGAAGAAGAAGAAGAAGAAGAAGAAGAAGAAGAAGAAGAAGAAGAAGAAGAAGAAGAAGATTGTTTCCAGCAAAATACGAAGACTGAAAACAGAAAAACAAATTAGAAAATGAAATTGGGAAATAGACCCTTAGAATGGACAAGGCTATTGGACGCATGTTCTTTTTTGTGGGATGCATTTTTGGCCGGAAGTTCGTCATCATTTCTTTTTGTTTGTTAAATGGATGTACTCTCGCACCATTGATCGCCTTGAGTGAGGTAACTGATCTGCCACTGTCAGTTAAAGAGTCAAGATAATTGCAAATCTGAACAGAATGATTCAACGAAGAAGAGCAGCTCTGACGTTAATGAAACTCTGGAGTCAATCATTAATGGCTGATATCAGTAGAGAAAGGAGTGATTGTTACCTTTCCAGCGTTAAATTCAGAACATTACCGCGTTAGATTCCGCAGCACTATGTTTAAGTAATGACCTGAGAACGGTATTTTTTTTTTCATAGATTTTGAAAATATCTCTGAATACAGTTTTTTTTCGCTTTCTTTTTACCTCATCCGTAAATGTTTATTCTCAAATGCAAGCAGAAAACTTGACCATTTAAAACTGTATTTTATCAAATCTAAGTACAAAGGATATAAGTTACATTTGGGGTTATTGTTTAGGGTTAATATTTAGAGTTTATGATATAAATCAATTACGGAACAAATGAAAGCAATAAACTTGTCATTATCGCGAGGGTAGTTTCACCACTGAAAAAAAAGTTCATGTCATATGTTTTGAATTTATCGCCGAAAAGTAAACAAGAAAGAATTAGACGAACACGATGTGTATGGATGTATGGTGGCACTTAAGCAAGAAACTGGATTGATTTTGCGAGCTATGATTTTTATCTTTTTTATTTTTTAAAAGAATTACAATACTTATTAAAACACCATATACACTTAGAGGTTTTAATAATGTGTAAGTATGCTAATGATGTGCATTTATTTATACAACTACTTATTTACCTTATTCACATTAAATAAGATTATTATGCATTATGTTGCAATTATAATTATACCTAGAGACTACTTTGACATTAGTGATTGTGTAGTAAGGAGATTCACCAATTCAATATTGCTATTTTGCTGTAGTTATCAGTTATATATATAGTCTTGTGAGATTGGGTTAATTTAGTGCTACCAACAGGATGATATTCAGGGGAGATGAGTACCGATAAGTGACTTACGATAAAACTACAAAGCAAACAATATTTTCTTATTCAACGTTTCTATCTCAACTTCCATAATCGACAAAGACACCAATGTCATAGTTCTACATCCCAAAAATGAGGTAAATAATATAAAAACATCAAAGCTTCCCTGAAAATTATGTGAAAATGTTAAAATAGGCATTCCTCCATTTTCCTTGTGGTGATACAAAAAAAGGTTATTTTAAAAATTTAATCATTTATTTAGCTGAAAAAAGAGGTGTCATTAAAAGTAAAAGGAATTGATTAGCTACTTGATCGTAGAAAATAAAACCATTTCTATTTCTGCAATTCAGTCGCCGATACTATCTCGTATCAAGAATCGGCGATTTGACGAAATCCAATCGGCAGCCTATCGTATGTGCGACCTATGCTTAGCTTAAGCAGTCTTAACTCGTACGACGCGCGATTGGAAAGGTGTGTGCCTGCATACATAGCATGAACCAGAAACCTGAGATTTATAAGCATATAAGTTCACATTCACATTGCTCGACTCATACTCTCATGTACGGATACATGTATTGAGAGAGTACATTATCATCTGATGTGTGTATGTGTGGGCTAATACTTACATTGGTACTTACATCTTCCAGTACGAGCTGCATACATAATCTTATTGAACGTGAAGTTGAAGCAACTGAAACAAATTTCATTTGAATAAACTGTCGGCAAAGGTCATCGACTGATTTTTCCTGCTAGAAATTTATCATTTTCATTGGTGAACAAGAAAGTAGTTTAAACACGCAATGAATGTTCAACTCAAAGTCAGATGTTTCCATTTAATCGGGATCTAGTCATTCAGTTAGCGTTCAAAATTATAATAATATTTTTACGTCGGGGTAAATCGAGTCAGTCTTGGAAAGTTTTATTTACCAAATCAGCACAACTGAATACGGCATTGATTTGACAGATAAACACACGGACTAATTGGTAGACGGATATCAGTTGGCTAAAACCAACTTATGTGCAAAGCCACATTTTGGTCGACTTGGTGAGAAATAACCTCCCTGGTTATAGCTCGTTAGACCAGCACGAAAACCATTGCGTGACAGTTTCTTTTACACACACACATACACAGACAGACACACACACACACACGCACACACACACACACACATACACACACACACATATATATATATATATATATATTAGGTTGTTCAGAAATAAATGTCACATTTCTGGAGACATTCAGATACAACTAATGTTAAATCTATTTGCCAAAGACATAATCATCATTGGTGAAAGGCCACTGTGAAATCTTATTTCTTGTTTGAAGAATCTAGGATTCTGGACGAATATGATTCTGATAGCACTGAGTTGATCTCTCTTCTACCCCTGGAGGTTTTGCCAAAAAGTGTCTGTTCCAGTTTTGATTAAATGGACATCACGAGAGGTTAAATCGGTTGAGTTAAAACGAGGCAGTGAAAAAGATTAACCTAACGAGTTGATCTTCTCGTGAATTTATTCCACAGAGTGAGAGCTTTCATAGCGATTCTGGACAATAACACGCTCTTTGCAGACCAAATCAGTACATTTTTGTGTAAATTTTTGCTCTTTACTCGTTCATGATAATAAAAATCCGCTGTGATAGTCTTGCATTTTTGAAAATAGATGAAACCTACATTCAACTAGCTGCTCACCAATACTTTAAAAGACTGGAGATTTGGTTTAAATGTTGACATAGGTTTTTCGTCCAAATTCCGACAATTACTATCATATTAGGAGAGAGTTTTGTAAGTATAGGGTTTTATAATTTTGTTCTTGTCAGTATTATTATTTTTTGACTAGTTTTTCTTTCATTTTCTTTTCATCGATTTTTATCGGTAATTTTTACATTCTAAAACGGTTAAGCAAACAATGAATCGTAAATAGTGAGAGGAAAAGTTTCTGATGTGATTTAAACTAACAATCAAATAATGATAAATATAGTTGTATCACTAAATTTGAATGACTTCTGCTGGTCAGCCTTCGTAGCCTCGTCTATAAGGCATTATATCGACCAGACGGATTCCCAAGGATAAAAGATACGTCTTAAAATCTCGTCGTAAGTCTATCCTCTCTTTCTGATCCATGACGCTTAGTGAATGGTCGTAGAGTATAAAAAACGACCTGAGTTACAATTAAAAAAAAACAACGAAAAGGGTTGAAAGAAAAAAAAGCACGAACTTAATAATAATGAAAATGCTTTATCTAAGAACCTCCAATTAAGATTATTTCTTTAATGTTTGTTACATTTTTATTCAGTCTTCAGAGATGCAATATTACATTCCGAACAATCCAATATAAATGTATTATGAATCTTTATACATCTTATAAAAATAGCTGAATGGTTCGTTTTTTGTTTAATATCATTTGCAGAAATGCAAATCTGCACAAATGTAGAAAAAAAATGACCTTTGGGTAGTATATATAGAATTGTAACCCTAATAACACTGTGACCTTTAATTTGACTGAATTCTGAACGCAGACACTGGAAGTAGATTTATTTTGTTTTGAAATGAAGTCCCCAGACTAACTAAAATTGCCGCAAGTTTAGATGAGTACATAATTTTCTTGATTTATTGTTCATTTCCTCATTGTTCTGAGATAATCTTTAATGCCTGCCTATTCATCCAACTCTGTATTACATGCTTGTAAATGTCCTATGCGTCGAATTGTTGGTCAAATAGCAAAAAAAAAGAAAAAGTCTCCCCTAAATGCCGAAATCTAAATATCTAAAAGCTAAACTGAAAAAAAAAAAAAAAAAAAGAAAAATCTCTAAATGTGCACCAATTCCGTATATTCCAAAGAACCCTAAATCCCCTCCCCCGAAATTAACCATAAATCTACAAGGAAAAAAAAAGAAAGAACCCTCCCCCAAATGCCGAAATCTAAATATCTAAAAGCTAAACTGACCCTATACTCCCCCCCCCACTACCTCGACCTAACTTTGACTTGCCATAAAAAACAAACGAATGTAGGGTTGGATATATCAAGGCTGTATCTATTGTCAGTAGTAAATTCTTGCTGGGAGACGGGCACGAATTATTTAGCAAGGTACGATGGAAAAATTGAAACTTTTTCAACTGCTAAAATGAAGTCCCCAGACTAAAGATGCTGTTGCAACCTTTTTTATTAATTTAACCTCTGTGGACTTTATCTAAGTTAAAAACTTATTATATAAGGGAGAGGTATCCTCCAAGCTGTCCCCACCGGAATTTGCATCCAACTCACATCGAAAATTGATCCGATATTCTTTTTTTTTTTTTTTTTTTTTTTTTTTACCAATCGAACCGTGGTGCTCCGAACATCCACTTTCGTTTCACAAGAACAGTTTGGATGTGTATCAAGAGCCGGTGGAGCTCTTTTGCCACTGACCCGCAGTGGACAATCCACCAGACCCCCTGCCAACACGTCCTGGGCCAGCGTGGCAGGGCATGGCCCATTACTCCCCATGATTTGCACACCAAATATTATATCGGCCGTTCCTGCTGGGACCTCGGTACCAAAAGGCCCAGCCATATCACTTGCTTTGGGTGGGGGTGATATGCTCCAAGGGCGACTACCCAAAAACTACACCAAGAGTACGTCAGTTCCTGCTGGGTCATCGGCCCCAAAAGACTCAGCCACATCACTTACTTTGGGTAGGGGTGATGTGCTCCGAAAGCGACTACCCAAATCCTTCACCAAGGGACCATCTGTCCCTACTGAGTCACCGCAGAAACAACGACCATTTCAACAGAACTCTAAGACTATCAACAAGAAGACAAATTTATACATAGGCACATACAACGTCAGAACACTGTCAACTGACATGCACCTAACTGATCTAGAAAGTGAAATCAGAAATGTCAAATGGGACATCATAGGCATTAGTGAGGTAAGAAGACCCGGAGAAGAACTAATCGAACTGAGAAGCAAGCATCTTCTTTACAGCTACGGTAAAGAGAAAGTAAAACAAAGTGGAGTTGGCTTTCTCATCAATAAGAACCTGAAAGACAATGTAACTGGCTTCAAAGCCATCTCTGACCGGGTAGCTAGCGTCACCATACAACTTTCAAAGCGATACAAACTCAATATAATCCAAGTCTACGCTCCCACTTCACAATCAACCCAACAAGAAATAGACAACTTCTATGATGACTTGAACTCTCTACTCCAAGGCACCAGAAAACACTTCAATGTTATCATGGGAGACTTCAACGCACAAGTAGGACAAGGAAATGAAGATTGCGTTGGCAAATTCGGATACAAAATACGCAACGAGAGAGGAGAAGATCTTGTAAACTTTGCGACGGCTAATGGATTCAAAATCATGAACACCTTCTTCAAGAAGGGACCCAGTAGGAAATGGACTTGGAGGAGCCCCAATCACGAAACAAGAAACGAAATAGATTACATCCTAACGGACAAAAACGATATCGTCAAGGACATCCAAGTCCTAAATCAAGTCAATGTAGGCAGCGACCACAGAATGGTACGATGTAAAGTACAAATAAACACCAATAAAGAACGCAGGAAAATGTTCCATACAAAACCGCAGCCTCTAAACATACCAAAAGAGCACGTTCAATCTTTCAAGCTCGAATTGAAGAACAGATTCAGAATTCTTACTGAACAAGACAGCACCAACATCAACGAACTAAGCAGCAAAATGACAACGTCAATAATTGAAGTAGCCTCTACATTCAAGCCAATGGGCAAACAACCCATTAGCAAAATCTCGGATGAGACTAAAAATCTCATGGAAAAACGCAGAAACCTCAAGCCACCGACAACAACGAGGGAGAAAATTGAAGAGGCTGAACTAAACAAATTAATCAAGAAGAAACGAAGAGAAGACAGAAGGAGATACACAACGGCAGTCATTGAATCAACTCTTGAAAAAGGTCGGGGCTTCAAAGCTATAAACAAACTCCTCAACTCGGGACGAAGGCAAATAACTAGCATACTCGAGGAAAATGGAAACCTAACAACAGACAGAGACAGGATTGTCGAACGCGCCAAAGAATTCTACCAAAAACTTTATTCGTCCAAACAAGGACTGCAAAACAATGAGCAAGATACGCAAGACACGGGCAAACAACTAGAGGACTTCCCAAAAATAACCCCGTGGGAGGTGAAGGAAGCCATTAAACAGACGAAGAAAGGAACTGCCCCTGGACCAGACAACATCACCATCGACCTACTCCGAAAAGCAGGTAAAACCATCAATAGGAAACTGGCCGTCCTCTTCAACCTGTGTCTAAAACACAGTAAAGTCCCAGACGATTGGAATACTGCTATAATAATGCTATTATATAAAAAAGGAAACCCGAAAGACCTCAACAACTATAGGCCTATAAGCCTACTCAACTGTGTATATAAACTTTTCACAAAGATCATCACCAACCGAATCACAAAAACACTCGATGAAAACCAGCCACGTGAACAGGCTGGCTTTAGAAGAAGCTACTCGACCATGGACCACCTGCACTCGATAAATCAACTGAAAGAAAAAGCAGCAGAATATAGACTACCACTTGCCGTAGCATTTATCGACTTCAAAAAGGCGTTCGACTCAGTAGAAATCCCTAAGGTCATGGAGGCCATCAGTCGGCAAGGTGTAGATCCAGTATATGTTGAAGTGTTGAAACATATATACAATCACGGCAGCTCATTTATCAGGCTACATAAAGACTCGGACCCCTTCCAGCTCCAGAAAGGAGTAAGACAAGGTGATACCAGCTCACCTAAACTCTTCACAGCCTGCCTCGAGATGATCTTCAGAAGGCTAGACTGGGAGAGTAAAGGAATTAAAATAGACGGCGAGTATCTGAGCAACCTCAGATTTGCAGACGACATAGCCCTTTTTGCAGAGAACCTACACGACCTCCAACTAATGATAGATGAACTAAATGAGGAGAGCAAGAAAGTCGGCCTGCACATGAACTTCAGCAAGACGAAGATCATGTGCAACAACCACATTGGAGATAAGAACACTAAGATCGAAATCGAGGACACAGAACTCGAGAAAGTAGACCACTACATCTACCTAGGGCAACGAATCTCCATGAGACCCTCAAAAGAAGAAGAAATCAAGCGAAGAATCACACTAGGATGGCAAGCCTTTGGCAGAGCTAGCTCAACCTTCAAAAATAATAAGATCCCATTAATCCTAAAGAGAAGGGTGTATAACCAATGCATCCTCCCAATAGTCACTTATGGAGCTGAAACATGGAACTTAACCAAGAAACAGACCCGTAAGCTGAGAACCATGCAACGTGCACATGAAAGAATAATGCTGGGCCTCACATGGAGAGACCACAAAACAGCACAACACATCCGGGAAAAGACAAGAGTTAGAGACATCATAGAAGCCATAAAAAATCTCAAATGGCGGTGGGCTGGCCATGTTGCAAGAATGGCTGACAATCGATGGACATCACGACTCACAACATGGATTCCCCGAGACCATATGCGCAACCGAGGCCGGCAAAATATTAGATGGAGAGATGAACTAGACAGGTTCAGGAAGTACTGGCTCCGTGACGCCCATGATAGAGAAGTGTGGCAAATCCTGGGGAAGGTCTATGTCCAACGACGGACGCTAAAAGACTGATGATGATGATGATGATATTTCGTTCAGAAGATGTATGTTTACGGGTCAGTTTATGAGGCTGTGTGCAGGTAGCATAATGTATAAATAAGTATCATTTTTGTCGTTCTTTTTAATAACAAGAAAATTAGGATGTGTAGCTTATAATCTGTATTTCTATGTGCTTGACGCAAACAAATACGTGCACACACAACTACTTATGTATAAGTGTGTGTTTGTATGTGCGCTTCACGAGCTAGTACACGTGCCGATTTTGCTGTTTGCCATTGATGCCGACCATTTTATTGGGATTATCCAGTCAGCGAGCTGAAGAGAGGGAAGAGGTGGTAGTAACCTTAAAGAAGAGAGAGAGAGAGAGAGAGAGAGAGAGAGAGAGAGAGAGAGAGAGAGAGAGAATTACCTGTTTATTTGTATCAGAAGCAACCATCAATTCTCAGGTCTGATAGGACATTACAAATGCGTCCTGTCAGATGTCACGTGCCTGGGAGTTGCGGCCCCACAGTGTTCGTTCAACTTCACGAAGGATGGGGACTGAACAACAACGACCAATGACTTATAAAACCACCCTGGCAATCCTGTCGAATAGGAGAACTACATGGGTTTTCCAGTTAGATTATAACGCTATACCATTTTAATGCACAAGACAACGAAAATGTTGATATTTTGGGGAGCAAAGCTAACTTCTATATATCGCTATATTCATTCAGAATCCAGTGAGGAACAAACTCAATCGCAATATTTTGCGAGGCTAAAGCGCCGATCTTTGGTTTAGAGAGGCGAGCAGTTGAGTGCGACAAAGTAATCTGTCATAGTGTCCAACAACAACCTATATCCCTATCTTCAGTTTTCTAAAAATACTTGGCCTCTTCCAACGGAAAAAGTTGACAAGTTCTTTGATTTTATACTGCGCAATAAATTGCTTTACCTATTCAATAATATTGATGAATTAATAATTGGATTTATTATATTTTCTAATGCTTTCTTTGGAATATTTATTTGGCTTAGCTTAGTTTGATACAAGGTCAAAAGTCGGATGGAATAGAGGTAGGAAGATCGTGTTTCACCCAAGTGAGGATAATCTGCCTCAATGCTGATTCTTGAAAAGTTACACTCACACGGATACACCTTAGCATACATGTTTCTTCCTGTCAGAACAAATATCAACAGGTTCAAAATTATATTACCACCATTTATAACCATTAAATCTAATTTTATCGTGTGTTCTAATCAATCTTCGTTGCCACAAGTTGGTGCTGCGTATAAAAACAGGCTAAGAAATACAGCTTGTTTGGTCAAGCACCAGGCAACATAATCAAGACTTCTTTGAAATGTATAAGGCTTTCTTTGGCCTTCGTTTTCATTTTAAAAATAATTCTAAAACTGGACTTTATTGAATAAAGTAAAATCTTTGAATCGATATTGATATTTGATAAGCTTGCCTTGGTTCTGTAGATGGCCAAAAGAGTGGTACGCCCAATGAACTATAGAGGTGCTAATCTGCGAGACTAGAATGCTTGCCACTGCTTCTCAACACAGCGGTTCTTTCCTTGACACATTTCGATATACTAAAATGTGCTTAATCCTAATCTCAGAAGTGCCAGTAAGTAAGGAATTTGCTAGACTATCCCCGATACCAACACATAGTTCGTATATTTTTTCTTTTTTTGAACGGAAAGTGCATTTCATAGCCAGTGTAATCCAGAATATTTATGACATATTTGTAAGTGAATCTAAAACCTAGAATATTGACCTATTGTCTGTTGGCCGACAAGTGAAGAGCTCAGAGCAATATAAACTGACAGAGACAAACAGTTGGTTTTTTAATCAGTGTCGAGAGGACATTCATACGTACAAGCAAACATACAAGCAACTACTAACAAGGATATGTCGGTTGACGAGTACAAAAGCAAGAGAGCCATTAAAAAGTGTTATTGTGCACCCGTAGCGTATACCTGTCATTCGTACTGTGAACATTTTGTTAATAGTGGTGCGTTGACATCAAAGGCCATAAGAATGTCAGAACGGGTGGAAAGTGAGCGACATGTTACCTGAGTTTGTTGTACCTCAGCTACAAAAACAGTCCTTCTAGTTTCAACTTAATCAGTATCGAGTGGCGCTACCCACTTGGTAAGGAAACTATGCCCAATACATTTTGATTTGAGTTAAAAAGCAACAGTAGAGCCTTTAATGACTTTATGTTAGAAACGATTAATACAAGTGTCTGAACTTGAGCGACACGTGCAAACAAACACACACACACACACACACACATACACACACACAAACACACACACACACACACACACACACACACACATATATATATATATATATATATATATATATATATATATATATATATATATATATAAATAGTGCAGTTTTGATGAGGGTTTAGGTATTGCTATGTAAATTCATATACCTAAGTATAAATTGAAAAAAAAAATCATAAGACATTAAACAGGGCAATTTTCAACAGAATAGCAAATTTTTTAACGAATTAATCGCACACACTGATTATATATATATACATACATACATACACGCACATATATACATATATATATATATATATATATATATATATATATATATATATATATATATATATATATATATATATATATATAATTCACTGATGAGTTTAGCAGCAACAATTAACAAATGTGGTAACAGAAATGTTCTGTGATTAGAATACAGCATCAAACTATTCTTCAGGTCTTTGTAAAAACTGCGTTTGTGTACTTGTAAAACCAGATTAAACTAAGTAGGATAAAATAGCTTCGGTATAATAGCTTTACGTTTATTGCAATATATCAGAGGTCTTATTTGACTGCACCACCATGATTCGAGTTTCAGATCCAGGAAATTGCATATTTAGATTTTTTTCAAATCAATACCTTATGGGATATTGGGGAAACGCAGTAATGATGGCCCTGTTACTAGAATCATTGTCTCTTAAATTAATTACATTTTATGATATTTCTGTAGATTTACACTCTCTTTTTGTCAGTCCTTTTTTTTCTCTTCTTCATGTGTACCACTCCTTTTCAGAATATGACGCCCTTTCAATTCAAATCAATCTACTTGGGAAGTCAATAAACATTTACTAATTGATACGACACAAAGTTCATAACATTGATTGATTGTCTTAATATCACCCGACATGGGATCGCCTGTGAACCAAAAATCATTTGCTCTTGATGACACTCTTTCTAGAATGATATTTAATAACGTTAGCTCGATATTAGGTGTATGCACGAGCTCCAAGCGCTCCTTTTTGAAAACTAGACACTAAATACACAGATGTAAACCGATTTTTTCGCTGGAAACTTTTGCAGACAACTCATACATCACAAAGATAAATTGAAAGGAATATGAATAGGAAGATTGCTTTTTAACAAAGTGTCAGGTCTTTCTGTTTTAAAAATCAGCATCTTAAATCCTAGATTTGACCTTGACTCGAACACCGACCACTGACACTTATCGTGCAGACGAGCATCTATTGTGCCTTGTATGGAAAAAATCTGGAGTTATCCTTAATCATAAACTAGAAAATTGAGAATATAGTGTTCTTGCTCGCATAAGAACGGATAAATCTTGTGATTGATAATTCTTATGACTGAGTGATATAAAAGCAAACAAATCTTTTCTATCATTTTGTTCTTTTGATGATATAAATGAACATCGACATATCTATTGAATTCACCAAGCCTTTCTCGACTAATTATCAAACATCATTAACTCTCAAGAATCATCGTCACTATCTTTTTAAAAAATTGCTAAAAATGCAATATCTATATTTTTGTTGTGTATGTGTATGCAAATGCGTGTAGCCGCATGTACACAGAAGCCCTTCCATATCATGAAAATCATACAC
>OY735208.1:25053680-25106180 GCA_963457665.1 Thysanoteuthis rhombus
GAATTTTCCATTTTGAAATGTTCGTTCTGTGTGATTAATATCTACCTCTGAACTAAATGAGTTGCCAGCGAAGGAGATTATGTTGAAAAATAGATATTTGTTGTGTAAAATAAATCAAATAAAAGAAATTGCCGACACTAGGCGAGTAGAAAAAGAGAGCATGGAGCGAGATGGATAAAGAGCTTAAAAAAAAAAGAAGAAAGGAAAGAAATGAGAAAGGAAAGAAAAAAAGAAAGAGAGAACCGGAGCGAGAACAAAGAAAGAAAGAAAATAGGAAAGAAAGAAAGAGTAGAAAAAGTAAGGAAAACAAATGATTGAAAGAAACATAAGAAAATTGACCAGAAGAATGTCTGAAAGAGAGCAATTCAATGAAAATGGTTGAGAATAATTTTAGAAGAAAGAAAGGAAAAAAAAAGAATAGCTAAACGAACAAAATACCCCCTTCAAAAGAAAGGAGTAAAAAGAGACAGTCATGTGACCAATAATTTTTAGCAGCATGCTGTGTTGAGGATGATTAATTAAAAAAATGGGATAATGGTTTATCGATGGATTATTCATTCCTCTTGCATTTTGTCGGGATAGTGATCACTGAAAGAGTCAGAATTAAAAAAAACAAACAATACAAACAAAAATCCGAATGCTGCGAGATTCGAAGTGAGAGATCAATTTAGCATGAACTTGGATTGCAAATTAAATTCTCCCCAACTAAAAACATTTTCAAGTGGATACTTTTCATAAAAACAAAAAAGTTTTTTTAAGACATAATAAAGCTCAGTGAAGGCGGCCTGTACGGATGATTTATTAAGAAGAATAAGGAAAACCAGAATTCAAGGAGAGATGCTTTTAAAAGAAATAAAAAGTCTCAGATAGAAACACTAAAAAGGAAGAAATTAGGAAACCCAGAAAGGATAATCGTTGGAAAAAAGTCAAGGAAGGAACAATAAGGAAAAAAACTGGATAAAAAATGGAGAAGAAAGAAAACTAAAACAACTTGAGAACTCTAGAAATGGAAAAAAGAGGAAGAAAAAAAGCAACTGAAAATGAGGGAGTTGTAAAAATGACAGAAGTCAACAAGAAAGAGGGAGAGAGAGAGAGAGAGAGAGAGAGATGGGGGGAGAAAATATCATTGAATATTATTAGATAAAGATGGTCTTATCATCATTATCAGCAACAGCAACAGCAGCAGTCTTTTAACGTCTGAGATTCGCCAGACCTCTCAATCATGGGCGCTGAGGAGCCAATACATCTTATTTTCTGCCCGCTGCAGTTTCGAAAAAATAATCTTGGGGATTCATGTTGTAAAAAATCGTGTCCAATGGTTGTCTGACATTTTTACAACATGACCAGCCCATTTGAGTGTTCTAATCGATTCTATGATATCTCTGATTCCTTCTTTTCTCTTCAGGAAGGTCTTTGACTCAGTGGAAAACCCCAAAGTCATTGACGCTATCATACAAAGCATACATCCCGTATACGTCAGACTTGCAACATGTCTACCAACACAGCAGTTCCTTCAACAAGCTACTTTTAGCTCTCCATGAAATCCACCAAACAAGAGATCAAGCGAAGAATCACTCAAAGTTGAAAAGCTTTTGTTAAAACAAGCAGAACCTTCGAGAACGAGAAAATCCCATCACTCCTAAAAATAAGAGTTCACAACCAATGCATCCCCCCGATTGTTACCCATGGCGCTTAAACTTGTAACCTAACTAAAAGATTGATCCTTTTATAGAGAACCACATAACGTGCTTATATCATGAAGCTAGTCTCTTTCTGTTGGTTTGGTTAACAAATAAAAGGGTGGGATCTATCTTCACTCACACAGACCACTAACTCGAAGAAGATGAATCTTGGTTTTCTGTCGTAACTTCCTATTCTTCTGGAAAAAGGGAAAAATGATTACAAATAAAGGATAATGTTTGTATTGCCTTTTCCTCCTGTATTTTCTTGTTCATGCTTTCGGTCAAGGTGACATTTGCTTTTAGATTGTAGTGTGCAAGCTCAATAAAATTTATCTGTAGGTTAATGCCAACATCTTAAGCCGACCACACGCCGACACATTGGACTGAGTATTGAGAGTAATATATTACTCGAAGTACCACCAATTGATATCAGGCGTGCAGAGAGATCCATAATGCTCATAACTCTTATCTGTTTCAACCGTGTTATGTAGTTGATTTGCTACCAACAGATATAAGGGCAAGATAACTTCTTAAAATCGACAACTGGTTTGTACATGGAATAAGTTCATTCTAATATGTATTTGTGATTAGCTTTTTCTACTTACGTTTTTCTACTCACGTTACTAAGACTTGAATATCGGTGCTAAATTTTCAGGTCATCTTTTAAAGATGTTATATATTTTACTATAGTAAGCAATCTTTATTTCTATATGTATCTTTTGAATTTGGAACTCAATGTTCTTTGAAAGAGAATAAATAAGAGAGAATACGATTCCATATCTTTTTAATTAGCTATACTTGTAAATTTTTGAAATCTTCGAATGGTTCTATAAATAAAACCGAGAAAATTGATGACTACATTGTTCAGTTCTTATTTACGAAAAAAAAAAAAAAAAAAAAAAAAAGATACCAAGCGATATAGCATGTGGTTTTTCGAACTAATTACCTCGTCTTCGTAGTAATTTTTTTACAACATTTCGGTCGTGTAACCCCCAGCCTTCCTTGGGTATTTCTCGTTTTCTAGAATGTTGTCGAATACAGAATAGAACAAATGCGTGAGGGAAAATGGGCATAAACTGTCCAAGCAAATGATATTCAAATACCTAATCAAAATAGGAACACACACACACACGTACACGTACACACACACACACACACACACACACACACACACACACGCGCGCGCATATACATATATATATATATATATTTATGCCTTCGAACGCAGAGTAGAGTGGTGGTTGTTTCGAGTACGCTATTTCGAACTCCTGCTTACCAAGAGTGTTGTTAGCCCGGTCAGTAAAGCAAAGTCACATTATATATATATATATATATATATATATATATATATATATATATATAATTATAAATTGCGTTATATTATATGAAAAAAAATGGCTGAAATTATCTTCTGTTGTTATACGGTTAATGAATCACTCACCCTAGACAGCATGAATAGATTAAACAGTTGAAGAAATGGGGCTACTGCAGAAATCGAACGTGCCACCGACCGTTTAGCTCAATGGGGAGAGCAGCGCTACGTTGACGCGGCAGCCCTACCTCCTCTAATGGTTTATTCCATTTACGTTTTCCAGGGCGAGTGATACATTAACCGTGTAACAACGGGGGATCATTTCAAATAAGTTACTTTGGGTCATATTTATCCATTTCTTTTATATCAGCATATTAACCGTTAGAAATGGATGTTTGTTATGAATGGATGAATTATGCAAATATGTATTTTATCATAAATGTATATGTGTATGAATTAGGATGAAATTTACTCGCAACGTCAGGAGTTTTTTTAATGTTTGTAATGTATCGGAATGGACACTTGATTTTTTTCGTTTCTTTTATGTAGATAATATTTTTGCGTTAAACTTATTTAAAAAATGAAAACTAATATTGAATTTTTACTACATTTCAATTATCGTACAGTTGTCTGTGTAAATTTTCTAACCAGTCATTGTTTTTTTGACTATTTTGTCAATAAGGACCTTCCATGCATTTTTCTTACTTAACTATTCCATTTCCTCTCATATCTTTTATTGTTCCGTTTCAAGATGATATTTAGTGTTTTCTGCTTTTTCTGTTATTTTTTCAAATATTCATTATCATTAACGTCAGATGAAAAAGTCGCTTCTCGTTATATCAATTTTGCTGATCTTTATGTACTTACATTTATATCTATATCAAGAAATAGATACATGATCTGACGGAAAAGTAATACAACGCATTTATAACTATAAATATGCATACATAGTTTCAAAATATTTTTGGTGTCTATCAATGTTGACTATGGCAGTAACAGATTTTTCTGTCACTGCATCGGGTTATATAGTAATGGATGATTAGTTTACCCGAGCGCCTACCCACCCATTGGCTCCCCACCGGAACTATCGTAGCAGGCCAATGATATATTTTTAAGATGTTATGCAATGTGACAGAGAAGGGGGAATTCATACCCTTTCTGAAGTCTAATAGTAAAGTGAACATAGAAAACC
Organism: Thysanoteuthis rhombus; assembly: GCA_963457665.1. Taxonomy (NCBI): domain Eukaryota; kingdom Metazoa; phylum Mollusca; class Cephalopoda; order Oegopsida; family Thysanoteuthidae; genus Thysanoteuthis; species Thysanoteuthis major. Next base: position 25,057,867 of record OY735208.1, read on the forward strand.
CCAGTTTAAATTCGCCGATTCTGCTTTCCGTTCTGGTAACCCTTACGCCATAATTCATACATACACATGGTTATCAACGTAAGCCTCTTTAATGTCCTTTCTTATTTAGAAGACTATCGACTCTACGAATAGATAAGGTGAAAGATGAAGTGTCTATCTCTTAGGAGTGGAATATGATCGGTCGGAGTATTAACGATCGGTGACGAAGTCCTGGTTTCTGTAGCATGTATTAGTTTAGCAATCCTTTCAAGTCTTATGTTATGTCGAGACAAGGACTTTATGCCTACAGTTTTTTTTTTGATGACCATCCTCTTGGCACGATGTAAGTCCATCGAAGGAATATCACTTCCCTAATTACACAGCCGAGAGTTTACTTAATTAGCTGCTGAGTGAATAGAGAAATCTATCCTAATGATGTTTTTTCCACCTTCCACGCTCTACACTCATACCTGGATTCGAACCAGGGGTCCTCAACGTGTAAGGTAGACGTGCTAATTATTATACTATTCAAGTGGACACAAATCGATAAGAGCAGACTACTAGTCTGTGAACTCGAAAATATTTTTTGTTTATTGATGAGTCTTTTAATACGTATACGCGCAAAGGTTGTCTGAGACGATCAGATTGAATGGGTATTAACTATCACAGAATCTACGACATCTCCGTACAACTTATACAGCTGTAAATGTTGTGTATTTTACATTGCTACGACATCGAATTTATGTGTATTACTGAGAATAAAGAAGTTATCTTCAAGGTTGAAATAGAGGATGTCGTGTATGAACAAGAAATGTGGATTTGTTAATCGTGTTCCCTATCCTAACCGTTCAGCGAAATTTATACGGCTGTAAGTTTTGTTCGAATGATGCAAAATGAATAATATACAGCTAAAAATTATTTATTTCATCATCCAATGGTACAAAATTGAAGAACAGCTAAAGAGGAAAAAAGAGTTGTTTTTCACATATGCTGAGAATTCGATTTAATTGGTTTTCTTGGTATGAGCGATCAAACCAATTTATACTATTCCGAACTAGTCAAAACAATGTATTGTCAAGAATTTTGAGTCATAAGCATATCAACTTTTTCTCCCGGTCAATTTGGTCTCTTCTTTTCATCTCCGATGTAGTTACGACAATCTGTCCTCAAACCGTTGCTGAGGTAAAATATTCACCAGCGTTGCTTTCAAGCGTGGATTTCATGCTTGATACCATTTGCTTTCTAGAAGACACCGATAAGAGAGACTGTCTTTCTTGAAGAGGGTCGCAGAAATGAATCGACCGAAACATCATGACTAGATCGAGGATGGAAAGAAAAGATCAAATCATCCGAAATATGTTGGTTTAATCAGAACAATTTAGGAAAAAATTTATTCAAATAAAGTCTAATAATTTTTCTTTCGCGTTACATCGGATTTGTGGATATGGCTAATGAGATACCTTTCTTTCTGTTCAAAATGAGTTATGCAACGTTTTAAGGCTTGAAATCAATCTGAGAGTAGGCGCTTTGCCATGCCTGATTTATATATATTGTCAGGTGCAAATAAATCTGTTATGTTTGATTCTTATGTGTAGTTTGCCAAGTTGTCAAGTAACTGACGTATTACTCGAAAACATTGGACATGAATTGAAAATAATCTTTGTCATAATTAATGCAGAATTTTTTTTTCACTTACTTACCTTTTACCTACAGCTTTCAAATGATTATGACTACGATTTTGAAATACCAATCTACTATTTTAATTTTTTATTTTAAGACTTATTTTTATCTTTATCTCAATTTTTTAGTTACTTTTTATTGCAAATTCTGCGGTGAGTAAACAGCGTCGATTGGAAAATGAAAAATAAGTCTCTGGTGGGATTTGAACCCACTCCCTTTGTGGAGGGAGCACAATTTACGGCTGCCTACTCAGTTAAGTTTTCACGACACAGCTAAAAGACAAGTCATTTGTTCTGCTTCTAATACTGAAATTTAGCTGTAAACTCGACCTTTCCGATAAGCTCGGTACAGCTCATACATTTACTTATATATACAGATGGTGTATGTGTGTCTGCCTTTGTAGTTATTTACGAAGCTCGGCGTTGGAATAAGGCCACAGTGTGGGACACTTTGTGAGGATCGAACGCAATTGTAATGATCATCGAAACCAGATTGTTAATCATTCATCACCTCACGACCAAGCGCCCATGAGTGTGTCTCACTATCAGCACCTTTATATTTAACAGCAAATGCGTGAACTTTTTCGGCAATGATTCTCTCTATTCTCTCATATTCTAATAAACAGAACATTCGGGCGTGTCTCGCTAAGCCGACATTCTACAAACGTTATCCTTTCTTCTTTGCTTGCTGACATCCATACTGCGAATTGATGGCGTCCCTTCTGAAACAGCTAACACAATTTCGCCGCCCTCCCTTATTCCCCTGGGTAAAGGTGAGGCACGCCACAGCCGTCGTCAACTCCGCCCATAACCTTTCGGCCATACATCAGCGATTCTCTTATTGTATCTGTCGGTCGGTGCCTACCGTACGTCCACAACAACTCTTAACCGATGTCGGCTTTTCTCTCACGTACCACCCTCAGCCCAGGCCACGCGCTCAGATCACACACTTTTCTCTTTTAGATCTCGCTTTTGTTTTGAGAATTCTGTCACCATTTCTTGCTGCGATGCGACATTTAAACGAAGATGTTAGTCGTATTTTTTCCGGACTTTTCCGGGCAGCCATTTTAATTTTTACTTCGCTTTTGAGTAATAAAAAAAACCCTCTATAGTATAAGCAGGACGTAAAAAAAAATCCCAACCTTTTTGCTATATTATTTCTTTGTTTATTTGTTTTTTTATTTATAAAAAAAACAACAACAAAAAACAAACTCTGTACACGTTTTTTTTTCCGAATCAAATTCTTTCTTTCTTTCTTTCCTTCTTTCTTTGCGTCTCTTTTGTTCAGATTACCATGCTTTTCTTTTTTTCTTCAGTTTTTTCCCTCTTTCCTTTTTTCCCACAAATTACCCCCGTTCTTTTTTTATTATCCACCTATAATTCTTTTTCTTTTTTTTTATGTTATTAATACACCTCCACACACATGAACATGAGAGAGAGTGAGTGTGTGAGAGAGAGATAGAGAGAGAGAGAGAGCACATCTATAGACACATACATACACACACCCACACACACACACACACACACATATATATATATATATATATATATATATATATATATATATATATATATATATATATATGTATATGCATATATATATGAAGCAATTCTGCGTATTCTGTCTCTCAATATTTGTTCATAATAGATTTATATATTCATGCAGCTGCATATGTGTGTGAATAATGATGTATTAGGGTATCCAAAATAAGTCCACAGCCAGGCATGTCGTTGGTTTTGAGTTTTTATGTGAAATTTTCACTGAATAATTTCAATCTATTATAATTAATATTGATTACGGGATTGAGTGCATTTGCATGGAAGGAGATCATGTTGAAAAATAATTGTTTTGTGAAATAAATGCTTTTTAATCATTAGGTTCCGGGCCTATTGATGTACAAACGTATATAAACTTTCAGATTTTGAAAAAGGGAGGCAAGGAGACTTTTTAGGATATTTTTTGATCCCTCAATTTTAGAAAATTACTGATTTATGATTATTAAACTCTTTTCTTAAAACTTGATCATTTCACACAAATCGATGCGTTATGAGCATTAAAGCTGTACATTTTGAGGATATATAGAACGGGAAATTTTGTTGGAAGTTTCTCTGTTGGTTATCTTGATTAAAGTGAGGAAGGAATTTTAACTCTCAAAAAAGTTTATTTATAGATACTGGGTTTTCATTTTGAAACATAGTGTGGAAGCATATATATCTTCTGTCAATGTTCTACGGAAGCTTACATTACAAGTCAAGTATGGGAAAATATCAGTTACAAACTGAATTATTGTTTTGTGTACGAAGTATATGTCTGGTAAAGAAGAAAATGAAAACGAAACAAGGTTTTGTAATGATCGTATATAAATCGAAATAATTTATTCTGAATAGTATGACGGGTCATTTGGCTCGTGGCCTCTACTGGTGAGGTGCAAGATGGTCTGAGTGGATAAGTGCACTGAAAATAGACCCAGCGAATCGAGATCGAACCCCGACTGGGACAGTTTGTGTTGACTTCGCTCTAATACACTTGCGAAAGGCAAGGATCCACTTCTGGGTGAATTAGCGCAGCGTGAAGTAACTGATGCCACTTCAGGTGCTTGCCGCCGCTAGGTTTATTTCACATATCGTAAACGAGCCGGGTTAGAAGTTAACTGGTCGTAGCCAGCGTAAGAGCATGATTTACTTTTTCAAAACTCTCGATCTATCTGCTTTTCTGTTTATTTCTATATTTTCCATCGTTTAATAGAAAGCTGAGAATAGAATACAACTTGAATTATTCTGCCATCTGCTCTCGATTCAAATCTTTTTAAATCATTCCATTTTCATATTTATGAAGACGTTTACTTTTTTAATGTCTAATTCTTTTACTTTCTTTCTCCTTCATCAATGCATGTTCTTTTTTAATTGGTGTTTCTTAAAATCTTTTAGAAATTATGCTTCCTTCCATTCATTAATTCGATCATTCTCATTTAGTCTTTCGTACGTTCATTGGCGTTAATTTTTTCTCGAGTTATCTATTTCAAATATTTTATTTCATTTTCTATTTTACACGCTGTATCTTTCATTTTTTCCACTTGTTAATCTTTTGATCAAAAGTCACTCATATGAACATTGTTCCTCTTTCTTAGGCTGTTATTTATCCGTCTGCCTCCGTCGGTTGATATCTATCTATCTATCTATCTATCTATCCAGTCATTCAATATCTATCAATCTATCTCGGTAGATTATCCATTTATCTATCTGTCTGCACCAGTCAGTTCATATCAATCGCATTCAGGCTGTTCATATCTACCTTTATCACCGTCATAGAATGGTAATTCAAATGCCCATCGTGGTTAACATGAAAAGTACAATTTGCATTAAATTTACACCAGGGAAAGAGAACCTGCCAGATCATAGCCACGGTTGTGCCCATAAGACACAAAGTGAGTATAAGGCATTGTGAAAAAGTACCAGGCCTTGACCTGTGAGCTGTGGAAGACGCAGAACATGGAGGCCAAAGTAGTGCCAATAATGGTAAGTGCACATGAAACAGTGCCAAAGTGCACATTGGAGTCAAAACTGAAAGAGTTGGAGTAAAAAGGAAGGATTGAGACTATGCAGACCACAGTTCTACTGGAGTCTGCAAGAATACTAAAAAGAGTACTGGAAATAAAAGACCAACGACCTCCAGTCGTCAAAAATGCCCCAACAGCTAATAATAATAATAATAATAATAATAATAATAATGATGATAATAATAATAATAATAATAATAATAATAATAATAATACACAAGAAATTAAAAAGACAAATAGAAAATATCGTAACCGAGTGACCATTGACATGCTATGGGAAGGACATCTGAAAAGAGAAACTTAATCATGGTGGACTCAAACAAATAACCAGAATGAAGCTAAGATCTAATGAACCGAGAAACCAGCGAAAGTAGCAAATTAGCCCAAAGGAGTAATAGAACGTCAGGGTAGCCACAGTCAAACACTGAGAACTATGCAAGCAATTAGGATTCGGTCATGCAGACAAATAATACCAGCACAAACCAGAAACCCCTTCCTGGAAAGTAGTAGCTATGAATTACTCTGGAACTTCGACATTCAAAGTGACCACCCTAGCAAGAAGACCAGATATGGAATTTATGCACAAGGGAAAGAGGAACTGTCATATCATAGACGTGGATGAGTCTGCGAAACATAAAGTTAACACGAAAGAGAGAGAAAAATTGGACATAGCCCGCGAGCTGGGAAAGGTTTTAAAAAAAATTCAATTTGCAGTCTTTGGTTTTTCATTTGACTTCTGAAAATTGTTTTTGTGGTCTGCTTTTCTCCTATTCATTTGCCAACTTTCTTCTCTACTTTCGACGTTCAGGGTTTCCCTTCTTAGATTTATCTCGATACTTATGATTACCTCTTCTATTTCTGTTGTAGCTCCTCTACTACGTTTCGTCTTTTTTGTTTCCTTTTCTGTCTTCTTTAGCAGCAATGGCAGCGGAATCTTCTTCATTGTCCTTGTCTGTACGTTCATAACCTCTCATCAAAAATGTCACTTATGGAAAAAAAATAAGCTGTCACCTAATAAAGGGGGAAGCAATTCGGAATTTGGTACCAAAACACAACATCGATATATATATATATATATATATATATATATATATATATATATCTTCCATAGGAATAGAGCACTCTGGTGGATGAGGAGTTTCTGCGTAAATGAATATATCGCTTAAATTCAGCCTTACTGACCATCCAGTTCCGTAGTCCAGATAGGATATCGGCCTCCGGGTCTTATGTGAGAGTTTCAATTCTGCTTCGCGGCACTGGATGGGATAAAAGTCTGTAGCCACACTGAAGAGATGTAATACATCGAAATAGCTGTCTGTGGATGACACAATATATATATATATATATATATATATATATATATATATATATATATATATATATATATATATATATATATATATATATATATATATCAATCAGACGAATGTAGTCTAATACGAATATGCGTTTTAGATAGTGATTCGACCTTCTAGGTACACGACCAAATCGCTGTAAATAGATGAAAACATAGACGAGGAAAATAGCCCGACCATATCACGCACGATTTACTTTCTTTACCACACCTTTCGAGCTCATCCTTTCTCTTCTACTTCTTCACTCTCTTTCTCTACTTTTATCCCTTAATCTTTATCGTGCGGCGTCATCTACAATATAATGATAGACATTACCTTCAACATTGGCTGTTCCCCCTCATTCTTTCCCATTATCCGAGCCATTACCTCGACCATCATCTTTGACGTAACTCTGCCAGGATGTACCTTTTGGGCCATCTTGCCGATACCAATCCCAGTTAAAGGGGTCAGTCGGGTGTCGGCCATCTTGCCGATCCCAATTCTTGTTGAAAGAAGGCGGTCGGATGTGAGGCTAGCAACACCACCCTATCAAATCTACTTACTACTGAAACCGTAGCAGCATCACTCTAGTGATTGCCTTGGCGAGAGCTTGATCTGGAAGATTCCTCTTTAGGAGGGCTCATAACGCATGCTGGGAAGCCAGTTGTTTGTCAGATTACCTTTTTGAAGACAAAGGCAAAAACCAGGATAGGGACCAGAACATCAGAAGCCTATTTGAGAAATGGAAATAAGTTTGTAAATGAAACGAAGAGATACGTCACCATGAAAAATGTATGGAGACCGGAGCAGATCAGAAGAAGATTAGTCAAGAATGAAGCAAAGGCGGTCAGACTGACATAGTCCCAGTTGAGGATAGTTGCCCACAACCGAGTTAGAATGTGTGGCTTGTTTGCTGATTAATAATCAATAAGGAGTTGGCAGTAATAATAAGGATTACCCCCCCCCATCTTTGATATTATTGCATCGCGAAGAATGTGACGGTCACAGCAATCATTATTTCCTATAATAATAATAATAATAATAATAATAATAATAATAATAATAATAATAATAATAATAATAGTAGTAGTAGTAGTCGTAGTAGTAGTAGTAGTTGTAGTAGTAGCTGAAGTATCTGTGGTAATATTCTGATATAAGACCTTAGTGATTGCCTCCTGTGTCATATTGATCGCTTCGTACCTCGTTTGGCAATCAGATGATATTGCATAGAGATCTACACCCGGGTGGCAAATAGTTCCCTTTTGCTCCCACAGTCTGTCCAGGTGGTTTTTGAATGTGTTCAGGCTCGATGCTTCCACTACCTCTGGGGAAATTGTTCCACTGATCACTGATTCGAGACTTGAAAGAGAATCCTCTGATATCTTTTTTTTACAGCTCTCTTTGTGTACATAGAAATTGTAACCTCTAAAACTGTGATTTTGCCAGTGACTAGGTAGAAAATGAAGGAAATTTCGTGGTGCACCATCGTCGTAAAGACTGTTCGAACTTATACATGATGAAAGAGGTGAGTATTGTGGCCAGTCGTATTATTTGTCCAGATCTTGCTGTCGTGATTCGATGTCTTCCACAGATTTAATCTCATTGTAAATTTTCAAATCATCTGCTTAGAGATATGAATCAGTTTCCCCTGCTTTAACCACCATGGAATTTATATAGACCAAGAAAGGGATGGATCTGAGGACTGATCCCTGAAAAACACCTGATGTAACATCGAATTTAGCTGTCTTTGAACCATTGATGACATGTTGTTTCCTATTTGACAATACGCCCTGCAACCAAGATAACACAGGATACTTCATTCCAAAATAACATAATAAGTCCATAAATCGACTATGTGACGTAGTGCCAAAAGCTTCCTTGATATCACAATATATTGCGTCGATATTGCCTCCATTGTCCAGAATTTCAGTCCAACTGTCAATCACTCTGAGTAGTTACAAGATAGTTGATTGACCCTCGAGAAATTCTAATTGTTAAATTTATCAACACTAAAATCATAACAATCGCTTACACTACTATTTGTACGATAATAATCCTTATCAATCTCAACATTCTGTTATTACTGAACCATCATTGCCATCGTGTCACTGTCATTCTCACTTTACCAGCATGGTTATTCGTATCATTACATCACCATAAGATATCACTACTTTCAATTTCAATCTCAATTCAATCAGCGTCATTATTTCAGTCTCACCTCTACATTCATGACTATCATTCTTACTTTCACCATCACCACTGCCAACACTTTAATTATTATTCACATAACTATTAAGGTCACCTCTACTACCATTATTTATATTATCTTCTTTATAATTCTTTGTGGCATCAGTGCCATTGTAAACATTACCACTACCATTGACAATCAGCATTATTGTTATCGAAAGCCCAATATCTCAAATAATGACATAGAATCGCCATCGACTTCCTAACAGTCATCTTTCTCATTTTCGCCATCATAACCGCCATACTCATTGTCGACGCCACCAATAGCTAGAATATCAGTTTCATCATAATCATTGTCATTGCCTTTATCATTGTACCCACTGAGAGTACCTTTCTCACTATTGCTATTATCATAACTAACCTTCAAGAGCAGTTCAAATCACTACTGTGTGATGATAATAGTGATGACTATTATGACTATTATCAATATCATTATCAGCACCTCTTCATGATCATGATAGCCTGGAGCCCTCTTTATCCCCATTTCAACTCTCCCACCATTATCAATACCATTCTTAGCGACACCAATACCATTCGGTCAACACTGTTAGTATTATCACCAACTAAATAATCGCAACTGCCACCTCAACCACATAACCATTCCAAGTATCATCACCACGAACATGATGATCATACCACATATATTACTGTTGTACTCGTACTCTACTACCATCAATACCACCAATATCGTCATCACTAGCAGCTCAACAATCATCATCATTATAATTGCTAACAACAATCAACACAACAAGGATATAATCATAAAAAATAAAACAATAGACATTCGCCCTGTTATTGTTCTGTGTACACATTGAAAATTCAGGTCTGCAACCCTATAATCTTGCATTGAAAAGTCGCAAATACCTGCTAACATTGACTTTGAAAAAGCATTTTCCGGCTGGATGAATTGGCTACTGGTGTGTGCCCGGCGTTGATGACTGGGGAAGAGGGAGAGAGTAGGAAACGGCGACCCTCGGGGCCTTTCCCCATCTTCAGCCTCCCACCTTAAACAATTATGGGGCAATATGCGTTCGTGAGAATAAATGAAATATGGGCGGGGATGTCTCACGGCCGGCAGCTGCAACAACACCCTAAGGAACACGTACAAATACCCTCTCCCACATGCACACACACATACAACTCCGAACATATACACTCATAATAACATACATAAAAGCTTTAATTGTTACTTATGCGTCCGTTTAGTTCATATTAGTAAACATAGGTACGTCCATAACACACACGCCCAATCACATACACAGATATTTATATAAAGACGAGTTCTAACTCATTCATACATCCACACTAATATAAAATATAAAATCAGTGAGTATATATTGTTTGGAGTGTTGAGTAGGTGAATCAAAAATGTTTTTTTCCAACTCAGAGTACTTGAGGATGATTCTAAACCGATTTTGGTGATAGATGTATTTCTAAAATACTCTTATAGGAAGGAAGTTATGTATATGTCTAGTTCATTTTGTAAAATAAGTCCTAAAGTATAAATGATAAAGAGCTACCCTCTAACGTAAAGCGTCAGATGCTTTTGAACCTAAATGTATCATTATATTCCCATTTGCATACATTCCAGACCTTGCCCCTCAGACATCAAGAAAAGACGAAAATAATACCGAAAAAAAAAAAAAATACAGGCAGGAAGTCATTTCAAGTCGTCTGTTTTATTAGAATCTGTCAACCGAAATTGTCATCAAAACTGTCAACATATGTTTCATCAATTTTTAAGTTGGTCTGCCTTGCTGGCTGGCTGGCTACATATGTATTCATATGTTTTTCATTATGTGTACAGGCTACAACAATGGAACTAGAGGGCTGAAAATTTCAACATTTACTCCTTATGTTTACGAAAAACTTTTTTTGCTTTTGAAACCCCCCCCACTCCAAGTAGATTTTTAGTGGACGGCTCAGTTTGCTTAGTAAGTTTATGCTAAACCCACCCCTGAGTTTGTCCGTCAGCGTTCACAGTTGTTTTTTTTTTTAAATTCAGATTTGATCACTTGATTATGATTACTGCCCAACAAAAAACAATTGGAGTTACTTATTCACTGATCATCCCTCCTTCCAATTTCTAATTGATCATCCCTAACACAGCATGTAATCAAGAAACAATGGTCATATGACGGTTTCTAATTAATGATTAACCAAACCTGTTTTATGGATATTTTATTGTTTAATGGCATCTCTGGAAGATATCAAGACACAATTTATGAAGCAATTGGATATTGATATGCTATTTGGATATTTCACGGGTTACTTTAATTTTTCATTCCTTGTTTTTCTTCTTTGTGTGGATGATCCAAATTATATGTACAGACAATAAATATTCACGTCTCTCGATCCCTATTTTAACGTTAGTCGAGTATTGATTACTTTTTGATACTTCAAAAACTTTGAGATAAAGAACGATTTATTTGGGAATGGTATTGTGCAAACCATGGAATAACAATTATTGGCAAAAAGAATGCTCTTTTAAACGCACCCGCTGGTCCTGAGTAGCAGAATTTCCCAATTATCTATTGCTAGGATAGCTTATTGGCATAATGCAAGAATATTTTCAAAGTCATTACTTCCAGGGATTCATAATCGTATGTGGTACTCAGGATCTCTATAAAATTCGGCGTCCCTTCCCCCAGCCACTTAATCCAGCCGATTCATTTTACGACCTTCTTCATTTGTTTTTGACCGAAACGTTGTGTTCACATCAAAGATGGAAAGAAAATATTGGAGTGTCCAAATAAAACTTGGTACGCTGATGAAAAAAAATCCACAGATATATTCAAATTTCTCTGAGGTTATTTGTTGAGAAAAGAAATTGCTGAAATCGTTTGAGTGGAAGGGTCAATTGTTCGAAATGCTGGGTTGGAGATATTTCATCTGTAACATTTTTATCTTCAAATTGAAGAGTCCATTGTTATAGCAGTGAAAGAGAAAAAAATGCACACTGTTCATTATCTACGGAGGCAACATATGATTTATTTCCATCCACTGTAACCTCTCTTATCAACGGACCTCTTATCGCCTGATTTCGGAAATATCGCACAAAATCTTGAATATTTTGTCCGCTGCGGGAATATCGGGAATATTCTAAGTTACCTGTGTTGTCTTTCAGGATATTATGACCAGCAGACAACAAGCAACTAGACGTTTAGCTTACATAGACATATAGTACCTATTACAGCAATCTTTGGAGTTAGGTGCGTGTGAATCTTAACCATTGATGAAATCAACGAGTGATGTACAAAATGGCATCTCGGTTAAAACATTTGGTGGCGTGATTAAAGTTTATACAGAAAAGATGAAAATTTTCACAGAGACGAGTTTGATTTCAAGTCAAGTCTTTTGTCAACATCAGCTTTTTAGTGTCCATTGATGGACATATAAGCCCCCAAGATTCACCAGGCCCCCCTATCATGGGTATCTCAGAGCTAAAACTTTCTTTTTTTTTTGCTGGTCACATTTTTGCATATGATCTCTGGGGATCCACATTGTGAGTTGGGATGTCTAGCGGGTGTCTAACATTATTGCAACATGGCCAGCCCATTGCCATATTAATTTTCAATGTCTTGTATGATATCGCTGACCCCTATAGATAGATATTGATATAAATGAATGAAAAAGAGAAAGAGTAAATAAATGATTATATTAAATAATACACATTGGATTGAATGAATAATCAGTTTCACTGTTTAATCAGTTGCAATCAACTCTGTTCTTTTTCTGTGTTTGTTTTTGTTCATTTGTTCATCTGTAGCCAATAGTTAAGATACACAAGCACCCAAATCCAAAGATTGTCGTCATTAATAATACTATAATTATTTAAATCGTTACGTTTCTGTCAAAACTAAGAATTTAACATTGCATTAAATGTTAATGTGGTAGGGTTAAGTTTCAGCTAATACCAGTGGAGTTGGATAATAATTAAATCTTATGAATTTAATCCCACTCGTTACAATTCTGTAATGTAAATTCTAGTGATTTTGTTCTTTTAAATACACTATTCAGTAATATCGGACAATCAGCACTAATACAGAGAGAGAGAGAGAGAGAGAGAGAGAGAGAGAGAGAGAGAGAGAGAGAGAGAGAGAGAGACCAAGAGAGAGTATACAAGCGAGCGAAAAAGGAATAAAATGAAATAAATATTGAGAGATGGAACAAAATAAAGAAGGATTCTGCGATGAAGGGTTGTCCGGAGAAAATCTTTTCTTTTATTGCAAAAGGAATGTCAGAAAGTGGGCGGAACACGCGGCCCTCGCTAAGTTACCGTCACGTGAGAATCGCAAGGCCGATTTGTGAGCGTCACCCATTTCGTTCATTCGAAATCCATTCAGCAATTTACAGCGCCCGAAATTAGAAACGGAATCGTCTCTTATTAATCCAGACTCACGTCAGAGCCTGTGCAGCATCTCACGTGATTTATGAGGTCACCTAATGCAGCAACTCGTCCCCTGTTGAGTGAGAAACTTTTTCGAGAACGAATATATCCGCCTGTCGCGCTGTCGACACAATTCCTTTTTATACGCTATTTTACTTGGAAAATATATAGATGGGTTACAGTTACATTTATATCAAATATGGCCGTGTATATTAATCTCTTTATCCAGGAATACATCTATCCCTGTAGGATAAAAATGTTTCAATCACAATGTAACCTTACCAACCCACCTGAATTTAGCTTTTTGAGAATTATTATCATTAGTTTTATACTATCTTCTTTTTTATCACACCATTTTGGGTTGATACAATCTTCGACTGCCAGAGCAAATAGATGAAATAAAGAATTAGTTTTTGATTCGAACTCGCATTCCGTATGTTTAGAGCTTATCTCCCCTTAGTAAAGTAGTCACTTTAATTTCAATTTGCTCTAACAATTGATGTATGTATTGATCTCGAGTGCAGTGATAAAGAAAGCAACTGTAATAAGATAGCGTAAAACTAGCAATAAAAAAATGATAGGGAAAATTCCTAATCTCGATAGTCAAAAGATGAATAATTAATAAACATAATTTAAAAAAATAGTATACCTTCCTGAGTATAGGCCAGTGTATATGATTACCTTTAATTTTCCTATGTTCTTGTTGGCTATTACTTGCTGATTGTCTTGTTAATACACATCGGTACGTTCGGCCCTGTATTTAGTAAATTTAGTGGCACGCTTGAAGGTGTCTATCGTAGCAAATTAGTCTCACAAAACACTCGTTTGTATCCTTAATTGATTTTATAACAGACTAAGCCAAGTTTATGTGTAAGCACAGCCGAGAACATGTCCACACTTTATACCAAATTTACATAGAAACGTGAAAAAGGGAGGGAATGAATGAAAGAAAAAATAAGTAACTGAGCAGGAAACATTTAGAAGGAGCGAATTAAAAGACTTGAAGGATGGTAAATGAAGGAAACTAACTAACAAGAAACTAAATAAAAAACAAAGCAAGAATAAACTAAAGAATGAAGTACATACGTATATAAAAGGAAGAATTATGTAAGACACAAGTGAATTAAAAAAAAGAAGGAAAAAGAAGAAAAAAAAAGAAGAAAAACGGGAGAAAGATAGAAGACCAAAAGCACGAAAGAAAAAGGTAAGGTTGCATGAGCAAAAGAATGATATTGAGAAATAATTGAATCAACAAAATGAAATAAGAAGAAGAAAAGGAAAAATGCTAACAAATTTAACCCCCAAAAAAGCATGTGACCAATGGTGAAAAGTAAATAAAGAAAAAAAACTTAGCATATAGATATGTAATGAAATGGGTATGTTCTGATATAAGACCATAATAATATAGCGTCTAGTCTGGATCGAACTCACTTGTAAATTGAAAGTTAAATTAATTAATTTGCGTCAATGAAATTCAATTCAAAATGAGAATGCCGAGCAAATGAAAAAGAGCATGAAATAAAGAAAAGTTAAGATGAGATTAAATTTCTCTGTTTACGCTAAAACCTATAGAATTAGATATTTCATTTAAGTATCAGAGCCCTAACTAACATTATTTTCCTATTTCGGGCATGTTAGAACATCTAAATGCTTAATTGGTTCCACAAACAATCCATATTGACTAGAGTAACAGATGTAGCGCCTATTCAAAAAGTCTCTCTCTCTACGACTCTATCACAGTAAATGATTGAACAACCGTAGCGCAAAAAGTTGAGTCATGTAAAGAAATTCCTTCAAAGAATAAACATGGTCAGAATAAATTCTATTTATGATATCACAGACATTTTCCACTGGAAAACATTCAAAATGGAGTAAAACAACCCCCCGAAAACGTCTAGATTCTGGAAAATCTTGATGTTATGAATAAAAATGTCTGAATATTCACCCAAAGGTAGAAAAGGCGTTTTTTAAAAACAAACAAACAAACATTTTTAGAAGTAGTCGAGTAGGGTACTTGCCAGTTTCCAAGTCTGTAGACAAGACAGTATGGCCAGGAGCACTGGAACATTCAAATACATAAACAAACACACGAATAAAAACATAACCCTTCACCACCTCTGGTGGCTAGGTTTGTTCAATTGTATGTACTTTTCTCCACACACACATACATATATATATATATATATATATATATATATATATATATATATATATATATATATATATAGAGAGAGAGAGAGAGAGAGAGAGAGAGAGAAAGAGAGATAGATAGATATATAGTGGACGTGATCCCAGAACACCAGCTGATATAATGGTCGGGTGATAATCACCCCACAATAATAACATCGCGTGACCAGCAAGAAGTCTCAGCCCGAAAAATGCTTACACAGCTAATGACCTCATTGGATGTTTCATGGGAAATAAAGATTATTCCTTCAAAAGAAAAAAATTCTACGGAAGCAGCGAGTATATAGTGACAAAAATGCAAGAATTTCGCTCTGACAACATCGTTGGTGGGCTTGGTGGACACTTATTTTCTTGAAGACCCCTCTAATATGAATATGGATAATTGTAAGCTCATTACCAGACAAGGTAAATATCATTTCTTCATTATAATGTAAAAAGCATTTATGCTACTATAAAAGTGGATAGGTAAAAAATATCAATACAATTTAATTTAACCCAGAATATTTTTTACAAGTTCATTATTTGCGAGACGGGCAATGGATAATGTAATCCAGCTATCACTCAATGAAAGAATAAGAAAGAATACGATGGAGATGTCAACATTGTAAAAATGTAAAAGACGGGGAACAACTCTTGCTTTCATCCCTTGAAGACCCTGATTGGTGGATCTCTGTAAGAGCATTCTCACATAAAATCATACTCTCTCCCCCTCTCCCCTCTCTCTCTTACGCACACACACACGAAGGCCTAGTGTTTGTACCGACGTAAACGCTAAACCTTTGAGTTCTTCAATAAAAAGTCAGTCAAATTGGTGTAAACTGCCGTTACAACAAGTATTTTTTGAAAAGTCTACCAATTTTTCTTTGATTTTTCTTTGATTTCATACCATCTCTTCTTCTTTCAAAGTTTTCGTTCGTTTTAGCTTCATTCTTTTGCTTTCCCTACAGATTCCTGTCTTTCCTACGCCTGGAGAAATGTAGCCTTGTACCAGACTTGCCTGGGCCAAGTACATATTTGTTCTGAAGTAGATCTACAAAGACATGGTGAATACATTTCTTTTTTTCGTAATTTTTTTTTCTTTCAACTCTCGTTTATTCTGTCTTTCCCTACGAACTCAGCTTCCTTCCGAATATTCCTTATCACGCACTGTTTTCCCCTCTCCCCGTAACAGCGGACATTCTTTCCTTTTTCTTTCCAGTAATAAACTCGTGGAGAGAATTTTAATGATTCTTATTTTCATTTTTTACATGTTTATCTTGACAACCAAGTCTAGTTACATGAATTTCTGTCCCTTGCTTTCTAAATAAAGGAACTTTATTGTGGGTCATACATTATGCTGAATGCAGAATTCTTTTCAGATAAGAAGATTTTGTATTGGTAGGCTAGTTAAATTTAATTTTACTTCGTTAATAGGAAGGACCTTGCATTTCTTTTGAATACAGGCTATTTTTATCCGTTAATTTGAAAAATATACATTTTAATAAAAGCCATTCTTTTCTTTATTTGATGCTTTAAAAAAAAATGGAAACAGTCAGCATTTAGTTATTTGGCTTGCTCAGTTGAGATTGACTGAACTGTTTGATATATATACATTTGAGAAAAACATAATGAGATTATTATTTTAAAACTTTATAATTAGGATCATTTTGTACATTATGGTATCCATATGAAATTATGTATATACTTGAATATGTGTGTGTGTACGTGTTTCAAAGAAGACTACTAAAGGAACACTCGACCAGCCTCTCTCTCTCTCTCTTTCTCTCTCTCTCTCTCCCTCTCTCTCTCTCTCTCTCTCTCTCTCTCTATATATATATATATATATATGTAATTGAATAGTAAAATATCATCAATCAAGGTACATCTCTATCGAGAAATTGAAAATGGTAGAAGTTGCTACCGAAAGCGCTCAATCTTTTGAAAAAAAATCTATTATTCAAACTAAAGATCCGTTCACTTGCAAGAACACAAGACCAGATTTCTAAAGGATTAAAAAGATGATCCTCGTTTGTCATTTTTAATGGGAGATGTATCAAAGAAAATATGCTTCCAAATTATTCATTATATATATATATATATATATATATATATATATATATATATATATATGTGTGTGTGTGTGTGTGTGTGTATGTGTGTCCTTACATATGTGTGTGTGAAAGAGAAGGAGAGAGAGAGAGAGAGAGAAAGAGAGAGTTTATGTGTGTGTATGTATGTTTACTCAAAACTTCAAAGAAATATGAAGAGCGGGCGTGTTAGAATGTTTGGTATAAAGAGAGAATATCATCATGTACATTTAAATTTGAATGACGATTGAAAGATTTGGATACAGATTCGTTGACTTGAGAAAAAAAGTATCAAAAACAAATTTTGTCAGAGGAACAGACCAAAGATCTTTAACGAGGATGTTATTGATTAGATATGATTTGATATGACAGAGCAAGAGTTTACACTCCGAATCGCATACAATCGAAAATTAAATATCAAGAATCCAAGACCTCTCATTCCAAATGTCTCCGTGGAGATTGGTTCCGTCGCAGGAGTAAAATGTCAAATAAAACACGAAAGAATTATTTGGACTTCGTCAGAAGGTATAAAACATTAAAAATCAAAACACAAGAAGGTTTTTGGGTTGATTAGCGACGTACACACATTTTGAACTTTATAAATAGAAATGTCAATAACGAGAAGCATAAACCGCTGGATCTTGTCGAGTATTTTAATAGAGCCTGTGTTTTTGTTAATACAACTCGAGTGAAGCGACGACAGACAGAAGGAGAGGTTATTAAAGCGATTAAGCATACTGATACGCTCTGATCATTCTGTGCGCGCATTAGTTTGTGTAATTTACGCGTTGTGGCGTGAGACAGAGGATTTAGATATGTTGGTAGATCAATTACTTTTGTTCTTCAAAGCAAGGTGCAATGGTAATGTTAATGTTGTTGCACCCACGCCAGACCTGAATTGGCTCCTACCAAGGTCAGGTGACGATCACCCCATACAGGATGGATCATCAGCCCACATCTTAGACACCTCATCGCCTGACATCAAAGAAAACAACAGGAACAAGATATCTATCTCTCAGTCTGTTTGTCTATCTCTCCGTTACTTTTTTTTCTGTTTGTCTCCCGTGAATGCAGTACTGTTCCGTTATATTCACCGTTTCTCTGTAGATCTACGTCTGAACTAATATATTCTTGGCCAAGTCAAGTCTGGTACTTAGTTACATTTCTTCAGGGGATTTTTTTTCATCTTCCTTGATCGTAACCTAAAAAGTAAAAGTTTCAAAATCTGGTTGTTAATTACTGGGGTCCCTTTGCGCTAATATCTTGGAGAGAAGTTTGAACCTAATTTTCCCTCTGTCCGATAATTTTTATTTTTGAGCCGCCATTGAACACAAAAAGATATTCTGAAGTTGCTAGTTGTTTCATACCAACGTTCTTTGAAAAGATATAAAAACTCCAACTGAAACTTTATTCCTGTTTTCTTTATTTCTCCTACATGTATAGAGAAGAACATATATCGATGATGAACCCCGGATCAAACTTGAAGAAGCAAAAAGGTAGCAATGATAGCGGTGATCCGAGGGTGTTACGTTGACTTTCAACCATCTGTTCCACAAATTTGCAATACCAGGAAGCAAGCAAGGCGTCTGGTTGATAAGAAGCTACGCTTAGAATAAAACCTAACTTATCAGACTGCCTAGCAAAAAAAGAAATAAACAATGTTTTCCAAATATGATTATAGACATTCTTCAGTCTTTTGGAGAATAGATACAATGGAGTAGTTAAGGGCATAAATCATTCCATGTTGGATTCCAGGTTAAACTGGGATGAATATCTCAGTTGATACTAATTGGACGATTAGTTTTAATCTGGGATAACAAAAATCATATGAACCACCTTCGAGTGTTATTGTTTGAATGAATTGAAATCTGATTCATCACACAAAAAACAAGCGAGATTACACATTGTAGTGCTGTTTGACAGCCTTGTTTAAATTATTTGCAACCCTTTTGAAAATATTTTGTAATTTGCTTATATATTTTGAGGTGTTTAAGAAAATCTAATCGGTGTCAGTAGGCAAAGGTCAGTTTGTGCTTTTCGTTGTGAAATTTTTTTACAGATGTACCACAAAGACATCTTTAGTTATTTAGGCTAACTTAATGACCAGTCACCCTCTTCTTCTATCTCAGTTCACACAGTTACCACCAATTCCATGTCAACTCTTCTCAATACTTAAAGATACTTAGCCTTTTACTTTACAAACTCACTCTTTTTGACATTGTTCTGAATCAATTCTCTCTCCACCTCCCCATTTCGTATATTCATCTATAGTTTACAAGGATGAGCATATTTTCAACCCTCATTTTCTTTGGTTAAAACCATAATAGAAAAACCTCAACAAGAGAAGCCAATATGACATCAATGATAATTCATAACTATAAGTTTAGGATTCTGAATGACTGCCATGGTTTGGATTACTTTGCTTAAAATTATATATATTTAGGAGAAATTTGAGTATTTTTCCACGAACTAGGCAATTTGAGTGTATGCAAACACGTGTACATGTTTGTATGACAAATGATAGTAGACAACGTATTAGATAGATAAGAAAATATATGATGATTTTCACCTTATAAAACCAAATGAAATCTCCAACTATACACCTGAACTTTTAAATTAATATGCTTGCACACGTTAAATATTATACTATATAGTGTCAATCAATTGATAATACAAGGTTTCTTTGGTGAATATCTTGATAATATTTTAAACCTTTTCAGTTAACCTGCAGAGGGAATTCGGGCATAGAGTTAATTCCGCGTAAAATGGATTTTTATTGGTCTATTTGTTACTGGGCCAACGAACCAATGCAAACAAAAGAACAACAATAAATAAATGAAAATCTTCACATAAAAATACTTCGTTACAAATGAATAAAATAAGAAGATCCTGTAAGTAATCAATCAGTCAATTAAATAGCCCAGATAACAATGATTATCTCCCCTTTGACACTCGCCAGGTGGCAGGAGCTTCCATTGTGTGATTTTCTTTTAAAAATAAAAAGCGAACATCTTTGCTCCTATCCCGGGAAACACACTGAGTGTATATACCACAGGAAACTGCTCCGGAATATATCCGTCAGCAGTAAGCTACAGTTAACTTCAATACATCCTCCATAATTGATCGGGACAAAATCCACCGTTTTTCTTTATTGTCTGATTTGTTCTTTCCTATTCTTTGTTCGTTCGTTTCTATCTTTCTTCCAATCCAAGTTCATTAGTTTCTTTCAACTCAATTACTTTTTTTCATCACAAAGTTTTTACTTTCGACGAATTTTCCTCTCTTTTGTCTCAATCTCTTTCATTTGTATATCTCGTATTTTCGTTTTTCTTTCTTTCTCCCTTTCATCTCCCCAGTTTGTTTCTATATTTCCAATTTTTATTTACACACAAATCACCTTTAATTTCCCTTTCGCTAATCTTTCTCTCTTTGTATCAATCCTAGTTTGTTGATATCTATCAATCTATCTATCAATCAATCTATCTATCCGTTTAACTGCTTCCGCTTCCTTTTAACTACCAATACTTTATCTCTTATTTCCTCCTTTATACAATTCACTTATTTTCTATTTCATTTTTTGTTTCAACGCGCTCTACCCATTCCAGTTTCTGAAACGCCTTTTTAATTGCGACGAAAGTTGATGGTTCTATGAATGCCAGAATGTTTTTCGCCCAGACCAAATTCATATAGGCTCATAGCGTTCATGACAATGGATGGATAGAGTCCGTGGGCGAGAGAAGGGGATATTTTTTCTTTTCTACGTCACGTAATTTTTTTTTCAAATTCTCGAAATGAAAAAAATTGACTCGAGAAAAGGCAATTCGTAATTTAAGAAACTGGACTTATTTTTCAACATCTCAGATTATAATTGTAGACTTATGACTCGAAACTATTGGAGAACAGAAATAGATGGGTACAAACGGAAATGTAGTGAGGTTCACCTTTGATTTCCCTCACATCAATCTTTCTTTCTCTGTACCAATCCTATTCCAGAGACTCTTTCGAGAAAATCTCCTAAAAGCTTTGCATTACCCCTTTTTTTTGATCAATCAGAAATAAATAGTTTTATCACAAAAACAAATGTTGACAAATGATATCAAAAATTGCTTCAACAACTTCGCAGGTTTTGAAAAAAAAATCTGTTTCTTTTCTTGGTACTCTTTGTCAAACTCCTGCGGCGGAGTTGACTTCATTTTCTTCAGACAATGACAATCAGGTGCAGACCCGACACTCAAAATATTAGATTCATTCATAGAGCGAGAGGGGGACAGAGAGAGAGAGAGAGAGAGAGAGAGAGAGAGAGAGAGAGAGAGAGATTCATATGCCACCTATCAAAGAAACGGAGAAAAAAAGGAACAAAGGAAAAAATAAAGAAAATGAAAAGCTAATACATCGATAATAATAATAATAATAATAATAATAATAATTCAGACAAGTGGCTGAAATAGTCGCATTTCTTTAAGCATGTGTTATATGTATAGTATAAACTTTCCAAGCGAAAACTGTTTCTTTTTCGAAAATTCAGTAAAGTGGCTGAGAAGTTCATTTATGTGCAAAAATGGAAATATTCTCAAAATTCATAATCTAAGTCATTTAGAAAAGTCTTGTTCTTCTTTGCATTGTTTTAATTAGTTCTATTTCCCTTTGGTTATGCTTTATTCTATCTCGTGTTTAACTTTTTAAAAACTCTGCATACATCTTGGCTCTTCTGCTTCACAGCCCATAAAAAACATTCCTTTATTTTTTTTCTCAACTAAATTATTCGTTTACATCTTTACTAAATCATTCATCCTTCATCTGACACTCAAATCCACTGTTTATCATTCTCAAAATCATTAGGGCCAGAAAATTTAAGAGTACAGACAATAGTTTTGAGAAACGTTTCATACAAAATAAAATCATAAACATCTAATTCTGATAACTCGAGAGTGTAATTCTCAGGACATTTTAAATCATCTTTTGTCCTTGATTTTCTTCGTTATTCCTCAGTCGTTTTTTCTTTAGCACTTCTCCCCATTTCATTCCGATGCAGTGATAAACACTTTACAGCTACTCATGTTGCGCTGTTACATGAGTCAAGTGACCAAACAACTAGCAAGAACACTTCTGTTTCATATAGATACATATAAGGTGGCCCTTCACTGAATTCTCTTCTGTTGCATAATTTGTAATGATTTTAAATATTCTATGTACGTACATATACTGACAATAATTACAAATCAGTTCTTTTATTCAAATTCTCCAACTTCTATTCTCTCATTCTTTCTCTTCCCCTCTCTGCACACGATGAATCTTCCCTTTCTCTTCAATTGATTTTTATTCTGCACCTTTCTCTCCCTTCTCTGTCTCAACCCTCTCTTGTCAACTTTTTTATTCTATTTTCTTCGATTTTACCTCTCTTTTCTCTTTCGTTCTTATTTCTTCAACTTTTTCTTCTCATTTTCTTTTTTACTTCCTTTTTCTCTTTCCTTCTTATTTTTTTGTTGATTTTATTGGCTCAAACTTGCACTCTCCTTCCCCTTTTATTATCCCCCATGAAGTGATCTTCGCAGCCATTCCATGGAATAATAGCATTGCACTTAGACTTCTATTATAACCTCCCTAACACATCGTCAATTTTAATACAATCCACCACCTGTTCAAGTCAACACGCCTAAAGGCTCTACTTTCAGCAATTATTAGGGATTTTTCAGTTAATCTCAAATTTTTCAACAAAAGAGTCTTTTTTAAATAACTCCATAAATGTGTAAGTTTAGAATTGTTTTGCTACGCAATATGACTCATTGTCGACTACGTAACTGTTATTTTGTAAACTATATTAAGTTTATTGTCATTCACTTTTTGTGTGCATTATTATCAAAATCTTCAAATAGATCTCTATGCTCTTTCACATACAAACAGGACACACGCTACCTGACCACTATAGTGGCTGCCATTTTGATCCAAAATGGCTGCCCAAAATTGCGATGTTTGTACAAGAACATCCTATCGGGCATTCTCTGACCCTAAGATGATGAGGGTATATCAGGATAAGTCGTCGGAGGTTGGAGAGGTGTAAGATACAAGAGAGAAAAAGGAGGAGGACGTGCGCTACTTCTATAACGGCTCACTGTAAAACAAACAATGAATGCTATTTTCACTTTTGGCTTTTTCGTAAAAGCGATAATATGGTGTAGAGCGAACTTTTGAAAATCGATTTATGCCTATACTCACTAATCTCAGTTTAGCCAGGCGCAGTGAGACAATGCTGCAATGAGTAAGAACTTGATTCACTCCAATTGTTACAATATATTAGATAGAAAGCGTCGAGAACTTGATAAAGATGTGAAAATACGCGTACTACGACATATTCTTTCACATGAAAAAACGAACACATACTATCTAACAACCATTGTAAATATCATAATTTCAAATTGGCTGAGCATATAAAAGGTTGATGTGATTTCCTAAATCATCATCTGAAAGAAAGATCGAGGCAGATAAATTTGGACTCAGCAGAAGCTAGCACACAAAATTGAAGATTTCGCTGCAAAGGTAGCAGCAGGAATTGGGCCCATCCGAGATCGAACTAGATCCCATGTAACCTTGCATCGCTTGACTCTTTTGCGTCTTTTCATTGTCAATGCAAAAAATCCACCAGGTCAATTGTTTTAATCAGTTACTCAGGAACCAGATTTAACGAACTGGCCGTTATGTCTAACGTATTAACGAGACACAAGTGGAAAAGTTGTTCACCCTTATAAAGATGTACTGAATACACAATAGAAAGTATAGCAACAAACTTCTTTCTGAGAATAATATTTGGTTCCATAAAATCAATCCCTAGTCAAATGACATGAATATTTTAAAAGTGCGCAATTGTGAAGGACTTGAAGTTCCTTTTGAATCAAACCATAGCGTAGAACCTTTAGATACAAGTTCGATAACCAAAAGCTTCAGTATAATCGAAACAAAAGGCTGAAGAAAATTCAAATACTAAGTCAAAAACCGGACAAGGTGTGGTTGGTTAAATGGCAAATGTAAATCTTTTTTTCTGTGATAGAAAAAGAAAAAAAACTCGATAATTCGCAAGGCAAACAGACTTGATTGTCGTATTCACAAGTATGCACATATTCTACAAAACAGCAAATTAACTGGAAAGCCCTCTTAGGGGAACATGCGTGCATTAGATGCCAGGTATCATCTCACCTGTTTGCTGTCTCTGAATAATTGCATTCGGAACATTAAACTGAGCAGAAGAAAGATGACCAGAAAATTAGTCTTGTGTTGGATCAGTGCCTTCTGTATAAGGAATAGCCGTCTTCAAACTGTCTGACTTAAAAAGACTTCATAAATCCAGTCTGAAGGAACAAGATCCAACTGCACCCCTCTCTCGAGAAAAAAAAAACAGGCTCAGATAGTTTGAAGATAAATGTATATATTTGTTTGGACAACGTATATTGTTGAGGTTATCCTTCGTCAATGATTATAACTTTATTTGGCTATTAATGTCCTTTACAGGTGATTTGATGACATATTTTTCATATGCAATGTAAAGTGTGTGAGAATATTAGAAAGAAAACTCATGAAAATCACCAAGTAGGTAAAACAGTTTTAGAGTTATGATTCGAACATAATCAGAGACTAGTATGGAATCGAAAAACTTAAGTCAATTTCTGTACAGAAACTGATTCAAAGCAAATCCAGTTTTTAATCATTATGTTTCACAAGTCAGTTTCTCATTGTAAATACACAGTACCTGTCATAAATATTTGAACAAATGGACATTTTGTTCCTGATCGGTTGGTGTTTCGAGTTAAGCATGAACATTACGCAAGATGAACCTTTTTTTTGATCATATAACAACACATGCATTCCATCCTGTTTTGTAATTTTGTATGCTGAAATTCTGATGAATTTTTTTGTTACATAAAAAAAAAGGAATTCTCCTTTATATTCTTTTGGAATTCTGATCAAAAATCAATCAACGATATTGAAAAGGGCAAATTCACTTTGCTACATGGAAGGTCTACGAAACTAAAATGTTGATTAAGATCTCCCCTGCTCAATATCCTTGATGGCTCTTTATAATCTTAGGCAATAAAAACAGATTTTGTTTTTGTTCAAATACTTATGAGCAGTACCTTTTATATAAGAGATATTTTCTATACAAAAAATATTGCTCATGGGTATTTACACAAGAAAAAAATCTGTCATTTCGGGCCATTATGGATTTAGTCAGACGGATCCAAATAAACTAGTTTCCCAACTATTCCATATAGCAATGTGAGTTTGACTCTTTGATCACCTACATCGATTCTGAATAAGATTTTAGAAGGTTAAAAACAACAACAAAAAAATTAGTTTGGGCTCCTACGGATGAATGAATCATTCATTCACCTGGAGAAGCCTAAACAGGACAGAAACATAAACGTATTTATGAAGCAAATTCTTGTTTCATCGTATTTCAAGCTTTACTCTAACTCAACTTAATGTTCAATTTTGGATGTATCGACCATTTTATGAAATAAATCCATCGAACATCAGATATTATCTTATATTACATTCTGTTGTATTCCTGATTTGTATTGTACACACACACACACACACACACACACATACACACAGAGTCATATATATATATATATATATATATATATATATATATATATATATATATATATATATATATATATATATATAAACCTTCTTTGTTTCCATACGAGTAGGTAAGTGGTTCGTGTATAATATAATCGTTTAAACGTTTTTAATCACGCGCTCTCTGTTAATCATTTAACCATAACCAAGATCTAAGACTTTAATAGTTGGAGACAAAAAATAGAGATAAATTATAGATTTTATAATGTTCTAATGTCAGGCGTTTTTATTGCATGTAATTAACAATAAATAATGTTTTATAGTGAATGATTAAGTAATCTGATATACTTATCACATCCGATTAAGTTTGTGTACTATACCAATGAATATTCGTTTTGATGGCTGTTTCATCCTGCTTATAATTGTGATGTATCATGTCACGATAAAACAGATTTATTGTTGTCGTTATCATTATTATTATTATCATCATCATCATTATTATTATTATTATTATTATTATTATTATTATTATTATTATTATTATTATTATTATTATCACCAGTTTATATCAAAGTTAGTCAGATTTATTCATCAACAAATTCGTTAGGGATTGGGATTTTGATTATTTTTAACAACTGATTGATATATCTCAGCCCAGAGAAAATCCTCGCTTTTGAGTTGCCTTGTGCATTACATTATGTTTCATTGACTAAACTAATACAGAAAAAAAAAAAAAACACGAATGATACAATTTTGGGCTATTCTTACTCCATCACTGATATACACTTACCCCTGAAGAACCTAAAGAGCTCAAGTGAGAAAATTTACTAAATCTATAAACACGCCTTTGCTATTGTCACATGTGCGAAAAAGAAATTAAATAATAAAAAATGAAAAAAAAAAGAAAAAAAAAAAGAGCAGTCTACCCTACGATCAACTTCCAGCGAAGAATTGAATTGGCTTGAAGCTGGTACATTAGTAAATGTTGAGCCAAGTACTATTGAAAGGTTCAAAAGAATTAACGTATTTAGCAGGATACTCCGTTTCAAATCGACCGTGAGAAGCCTTAGGAGGTGTGGTTACCTCCCCTGGAAAAGCTAAATGAATTAGCACAACCGGATTTCTGGCCCAAGCCTTGTTTTCTATTGAAGAAAGCTTCTTCTTCCCGGTGTTTCGCGCCCCAGTCCCGTTGTTCGCTCATTTCATGATCGCTTGCAAAATCTGCGGGAAAGCTGTCAGAAAGCTGTTGAAATTTTATTCCTGCCAGTTTTCTGCTGACTTTCTTTATTGACTCTGGTTGGATTATTTCCTTTGCTTTACCCTCTGACTCCTTTCTTTGTTTTTTCAACCACTTCCCCTTGTACCTATTCTTTAAAATATTTCTTTCTTGTCTATTTCTTTCTGATTTTTTCTCTTTACTTCCTTAACAGAATTTATTTTTTTTCTTTTCTTTTTCGTGTTTTGGCGTTTTATATCTTAGTTTTTTTGTTTCTTTCTTACATATGTCAGTCATTGCTTCCATGAAGAAAAAAAAAAGACTTTTCCTCTTTCTATAATTTTTGAACTACATTATCTTTTTCGCTCTCTTTCATGAATGTTTTATTTCTTTAATTATTGATTTTCCTTTTTCATCACTTGTTTCACTTCTGGTAGTAAATTTCTTTCTTTAGCATTATTCCCTTTCATTTCTTTCTTTGCTTATTCTCTTTCCTTTTTGTCTTTCCTAGATTCAAACCTGTTTCCGACTTCCCTGTTCTTTCTATAGCTACGGGTTTTTCTCTCTTTCTCTCTCACTCTCTCTCTCTCTCTCTTTCTTTCTTTCTTTCTTTCTTTCCTTCTTTCTTTCTTTCTTTCTTTCTTTCTTTCTTTCTTTTTTCTTTCTTTCTTTCTTTCTTTCTTTCTTTTGCGAAGTCTCAGCCGCTGATTGAAATCCAATGATGTCGAAATCGGAACATGCGGTGTCATTGTTTTGATATTTACAGACGCAGGACACAGACCCTATCCCAGATCATCTACCGTTTCGCGATGGGGACTCTATCGCGACCCTCCTATTTATTTTCATGCTCCTCGTCTCAACCCCGGGGAACTGGTTTTCACAGCACGCAGACTGACTGCCACCCTCGGAGTGACCAGGCACAGTGAAAAAAGTTCAGTTTCTCAAAAAGGGGTAAATGAATAAAAAATGTTTTTGATTGGCTCTCATCACAGTTTCAATGTGAATAAACTTTGTGCCGAACAATTGATCAGATTTCTGCCGATTACCCACAATACACAGCGTAACAACTACTCAGAAATATATCTTCGCCACCCTCCACACGCTCATATAAAAAAGTCAAACCGATTTTGAATTTAGACAAATAAGCCAAGTGCAAAAAATTCTGTTATCATCTAGACGATGAGTACACGAATAAGTGGCGAATAGGGAATTCCATGGCAGCGTCATCTTACCAGACCAGCCTTGCCCACCCTTTACGATATACATTGCTTTCTCTTTCTTGCTCCCTTTTCCAAGGAAGCAGACACGATGTCCAAGAATTCACAAACAAAGAGACTATACAGGGGGAACAAAACCTCGAATCAGTTGTTTTTTAAAAGCGTAAAGAGCTTATCAGAAGCTCGGTTAGCCAATTTTGTCCTCGTCAAGCAGAGATTTGATAGCAAACTCTAGTGCCTCCGAAAACAAACATAAATCCCACCTCCCGCAATCCATATGGCTTGAATATCCGCTCCTAAGCACAACAGAGTCTAGATTCCATGTTTACATGTTTAGATTTTGATGAAATGTATACATATATATATACATATATATATATATATATCTATATATATATATATATATGCATATATATATATATGTATATATATATATATATATGTGTGTGTGTGTGTGTGTGTGTGTGTGTGCGTGTATGCATGTGTGTGTGCATGCGTGTGTGTATACGTGTGTGTATGTAAACAATTATATCAAGGCAGAAGGGAAATACATCGTTTAAGTTAGTAGTTTAAGTTGGGATGTAATGGTAGGATATGAATAAAAGATAAAGATAGGATGGAAGCAAATCATTTCTTTTTACACTGATCAAGCGAAAAAGCTGAGATTGGAATCCTATAATATATATATATATATATATATATATATATATATATATATATATATATATATATATATATAGATAGATAGATAGATAGATAGATAGATAGATAGATAGATAGATAGATTAATGGATTAGGTGGGAAATAGAGGAAATAATATGTTTGGTAAAAAGAAAGTGAGAGGGATAAATGGATCGGATAGTAGCTACGGAATATATCATTCGATAAGTGAGAAAGAACAAATACTTTAGGATATTTCAATGCATGTACAGAGACACACAGGCGCATACATATAGCTTATCTATCTATCTACAGTACTGCTCATAAATGAGAACAACCCTACCAATTTCTATAAATGATCTTAACGACATCTAGTCATCTGCAATACTAGTGAAGTCAATGTCGTCAAAACTATACGGAATAATTAGAAATAAAAGCTATCACAGCAGATACTGATATTAGATGAACTTTTTCGTAGGGATGTACTCATACATTGACGGTTACATATTCATATTTTTGCCTACAAAGATCGAGCTTTGTCATAAATAATTCTTGATAATATCTGTTTTGATCGTGTAATGTTCCACTAGAAATGATAAAATCCTGCTATGGTTTTATTTAAGGAAAATAACTTTTTATAAAAGGAAAAATTGGTATAGGAGTACTCATTTATCAGCGACATTCTATCTATCTATCTAATGGTGATTTTCGACGAGTTGACAGTTCCTGCCATGCAAACCTCCTATCTATAAAACAGTAAAAAAAAAAGTCGCTTACTGGTGAAATCTGCCTCATTCTCGGAGAATAAATCTGTCTCTTCAAATAATAAATAAGTGAATAGATGTGCACATCTGAAGGTATTTGCAATCACATATGTATATAATATCAATGTTCTTACTGGTTTCTTATAAAATTATAAAATGATTTTTGTTGCGGTATGTAAGTTTCTGTCAAAAATGTCCCTTAGTTCGGTGTCCGGTAAAAATTCACGTTTGTTTTTGTGTGTGGGGGGATTTGAACTTTAGTGATCATTGCACAGCGAAAGCTGACGGAAGCGACTTGATCATTAATTAACTCTTTTTCTATTTTTTTCAATTAATTATCCCCAACAAGGCATGCCTCGAAAAGACGTTGGTTACATGATTTTTTAAGTAGGAGTTCAATTTACAGGTCATTTTTTTGTTCAACTGCTACCTTAGATTGTGCAAGCACACTTTTTTGAGATTTTGCCATCTTTTAGTGATCACAGCACAAAAAGGTGAAAAAAAAAAAATTCATTGATCACTACCTTTTCTAATTTGAAAAAAAAAATGATTACTGCTAACAAAGCATGCTCCCATAAGATGTTGGTCACGTGACGGTTTCTGTTTGGTGACTAACCAGACCAGAATATGATTATCAATCAATCTGTGTCCCTATGTGCGTGGTACGTGTGTGTATATCTTCCACAACGGTCAAAATATCTTTATCTTTTCATACGTATATCTTCATTTGTATTTCGTCGTATGCATGTTTATATATATATATATATATATATATATATATATATATATATATATATATATATATATATATATATATATATATATTGCTGGGGTGCCATGTTAATATAATTGTTTTGTTTTCAAAATCACCGAAACGGTTACAAGATGAACAACTGATGATTCCAAGAAGAGAAAAATTTCAGATAGTCCCATAATAACAAAGTATATATAGAACACACACACAAAAAAACACTGAAGAAAAATACATAAATTACATTAACAGATTTCAGGGAAGAAGTGACACAAAATCTTTTCTGAAAATGTTTTTTCAATGTTTAATGTTTAAAGCTGTAAAGCTTCCTAGACTAAATCTTTATTTATATGTATGTTGTGTGTGTGTGAGTGTGTGTGTGTGTGTATATATATTTGTGTATATACCCATGTGTAGGTTGCTGGAGAGTTTATCTATCTAAACTTACTTTTCGCATGGTCGTTTGTTTGCAAGTTTACGCCAATCATATTTAGGCATCCAACTCCCTTCTTTAAAAAGCGTATTCCTAATCATATTAATATATTAATCGTAATGCCGCTGTAAAAATCCTTCTAGCTGTATTTGGTTGAATGTCGTGTGTATGATTGCTTGATTTCCCAGGTTTGTTGTTATCAGTTAAAACACAAAACACTTTCATTTATCGCTGGTCATGTACTCAGCCATGAAACGACTTTTTCAGCCATTTTGATAACGCCGGGCTCGTCTTCTTTTCCGTACTATTCCCACCGATATTTTCTTTTGATTAAAACATTAACCTACATATCTTTTTCTTCCATTCCTGGTCCAAGAGCGCCTCGATCTTTATTAATAGCTATTCTTGTTCTGCCTGGTTTAGTGAATTTCACATCCTTCCGGTGAGAACAATGCCGAACTTATCAACGGTTAAAGGAAGACCTTAATCCACTTGTTTTCAATCTTTTGCGTTTGGCCCTGGAGAGGTCGATTAAACTTTAATAGTGATTCAACAGAATTTCTGTTGAGTGTATTTTTTGCTTATATTTGCTCGATGTTAAATACTTGTTTGTATTACTATCAAAACAATATTCCCGGTGTATGTAGCAAACCATAGATAAAACGGAAAAGAAAGAGAAGCTATAGAATCCTGGAAATGAAACTGACATTATCAATTTTTAAAAAAATTATTTGAATAGTCTCCATATTTGAACTGCGTTGGCCATAACTAAAAAAAAAAAAAAGACAAAAACAAGACAGTGAGCAGCTAAATGTTTTCACCCTGGACATCAAGGTTGAAAAAGAATTTCCTTTTTTTTTGCTCTTTGAAATTAAAAAGAATAAATCGCGCAATCCAATTTTCGTTCCTTATTAGT
Source organism: Thysanoteuthis rhombus (assembly GCA_963457665.1). Lineage (NCBI taxonomy): Eukaryota > Metazoa > Mollusca > Cephalopoda > Oegopsida > Thysanoteuthidae > Thysanoteuthis > Thysanoteuthis major. Next base: position 25,089,840 of record OY735208.1, read on the forward strand.
GAGTGTTATTAAATAATTTCTCATATGAAAATGACTCCTGTTCCCTTCAAATTTTGCTTTTGTGATCAGGACAGTAAAATTTTGAAATTTACGTATTTCCAATTGTAAAACGCGAGTTCTTGAATATTTTTATTCATATTAAAAAGTATCACTTTTTTGTTTCAGAAATCAGCAGCACATGCACCACCTATGTTCACTAATATTAAACAAAAGTGATCATAAAAGATGTAGAAATGAGTGATTTTCCAGATTCACGATTGTGCTGTAACATCCCTTCATACAGCAGATCCAAAAATGAATCTCACATCCTGGTCTCTTTTGTATGTTCCTTGGTAGCGTCGTTCAAAGTCCTGTATATCCTGTTAGATGCAATCACCCTGCTCCTTTGAATACGCTCTGATGTTCTCCTTGAATTTATTATGATGAGCATGAAGGATATGGACTTTAAGGGATAGACTGCAGTCCATTTCAATGTTGTCCTTCACCATTATCACAACCAGCTCCAGAAAGTTTCGGCCTTGTGATTGCCCTGAAAGGCTCTTGCCTCTGCGATAAATCAGTATCCAATACCAAGCTATTTTTCCCTTCCTTGTGAGATTTTTAGGGAATGTTTGCACTCCAGGGTCTTCTTTCTTTTTCTTTCTTTCTTTTTTTCTTTCTTTTCTTTCTCTCTGTCTCTCTCTGTCTCTGTCTGTCTGTCTCTCTCTTTCTCTCTCACACACACACATATATAAATTCACACATGCATCTATGTACACATATGAATCTGCACATGTGTGTGTGCTTGAACAAACACAAAGAAATTGTTTTTTACCATGTAACTGTTCCAGGGATTTAAAAATAAAACATATATTAACACGAATCTGCAGCAGCATTAATAAAACACCATCACCTTTCAGCTATGATTTTAATATATAGTTTTACTATTTTTAGGGACGTGTCATATTACTTGTAGTTTGTTATTTTATATCGGGCATTATCATAATGTATTGCATAAGGGTGTTATTTTATAATACACATCATTTGATTCTTTTTTTAAGCACCCCCAAAACGTATTTGACGATGAGAGATCAATAAGTATAACAAAATATAATGAATTTTGATATCACTCCTGTTCACAGGACTTTAAATATTCTTTGGGTTTTGAAAACGATAATTCCTCCTCTGACTTGAAAGCTAGGCACGAAGACAATTGCATTTTACGTGACAAGGTAACGTTCTTTTCATTTTTTTAACGACTCTAATTTCCCCACACCGTTTTCTCTACATATTTCCCTCATCTACATATTCTTTTTTTTCTGTCTGATGCGCAGACCCAAGTTATTTTTGTTTTAGCTATACCTACGATTAAAAAAAAACAACTTTTAATCTATTTCAATTTTTGAGCACCGTCCTAATTCAGAAAAAAATAGAAAGATACAGGATTTAGAGACAGAAAGAAGATTAGAAAGAGACATCTTACTCACGTATCACTGGAAGCAGAGACAGTAATTTGCTTTGAAAAAATGAAGGGACATTCCTCACGTGGAAAAGTGTGAATAAATAAATGAACAAACGAAGGAATAAAAAATGATTAGATAAATAAATAGGTAGTTAAAAGAGAGTTTAGAAAAAAAAAATGTGACAAGAATAATTCTGGTCGTCTCCTGAAAATCTCCACTGGAGAAGTTTTTATTGCTTTTTTTGCTAATTCTGGATAACAGTTTGATAATTGTTGACAATTCTGAATATTCAAAGCGATCATGTTCTTGATTTGCCTTGTCCCATTCAATTGTAGGAGAATATATTTCACTATGCAATGGAAACTGGAATCGTTCTATTCTATTCATAGTAGCATAAAAAGCAAAAAATTTGGTTGATTTTCCATTTATCTGTTTCTCTTTATATTTAGTAGGAAGGAAGGTTTGTTCTGCTTTTGTCATTAAATGACATTGGCAACATTCAACTAATTTCATTAACAATATGGTTTTTGGTTGTATTGTGATAGTGTGCATTTTGAGAATTGTCAAAACCGTGTTTTTCATGTATTTTTCCAAATGTTGAAGATACTTTTTATTATAACATGAACATGCAATTCAAACGCAGAGAAGATTTGTGCATTTTATAAGGAGGACGTACTGTGAAAGATCGACCATGTTAAAAGGTGTTTGCAATGTTTCGTCCACGAGGTTTCTCGCTTAACGAGGTAGACCAGTGTTGGTTGATGGCGATCAAATGAAGATATTGTTTAAGAATAATCAAACTTATACGACGTAGGAGATAACAATGTTCATCAAATATAGAATATCTATCGCTGATAATCATTTGCACTTATACTAATAGTATTTTTACATTAAAGTTACTAATATGTCCATAAGTGGAATGGAGAAACGAAAACTAAAAGTATAATAAGAGGCGATAAAATGAGGATAGCACACAACAACGTGGAGCGAAAATTGTCGTGGGTTGGGAAAAATAAACCACCAATGACTGCACAAAAGGTCAGTCCTCATTAGAAGAAGTTGATGCTCCCAATTAGACAAATTGAAGGCAGCAATTGATGGAAAGCGCCCGGAAGTAGTTAATAGAAAGAATGTGATTTTCCACCAGGATGACTACATGTCTCTTTGGTGACCAGACACAATTGTTTCGCTCATCCGCCATTTTCACTTTGAGTAGCCATTTATCCCTGATTATACAGAATTCTCTTGATGAAAAGAAATTAAATTCCACGGACAACTAAAATATGTTCCAAGGACAGTTTTTTTTTCTGAGACAAATAGAAATTTTCTAAGAGGATGGAAATGTGAAGTTACGTGAAAAATGACAATAGATAATGGAACAAAATAAAGTTAATGTCGGAAAAAGCTGTGTCTTTAGTTACTTTTTTTTTATGGTGGGTATGTTCATTCTAAGTATCAAAATAGAGGTTTTGATTAAGAATTATAGCCGACCTTGATTTCTATTCCTTACAGGTGACCATGGATGTGAGTTTCTCTTTCTTTCAGTGCTTGTTTCAGTTTGGCAGATTTTTTAAAGGAATCTCACCCTAAACGGACAATAAAATCTATTTTTCTTTTAGCAAAAATGTAACTATTTTCAACGTAACCAATCCAAACCCAAAGGCAACATTGGAACATGGGCATATTCTAAATCCGATGATGCATAAACTACTAATGCCAAAAATGATCGAATGAATTCTCACTTTTGAGAAAAAATAATTTTTAATGCTTTAAGAGTGGGCGCACGGACGCATCCGAGGTGACGCGTTGCGTGCGTCGGTTTGCCCGGGAATGTGTGTTAGCTCAACTGATGGATCATTCAGGAAAGACTATAGCATATCCAAAATCAGCAGGTCTTTAATTACGTACAGAACAAATTTTAAACCCTAACGCTACCCTTAAACCAAATCCAAACTCAGACATAACAATAAAACAGTTTTCCGAAAAAAAAAAAAAAAATATTCGTAAGGTTTTAGGAGGGATACGCATTCCCACTCGGGATTATGCACTGGCCTACATCAGTCTGCCTGGGAGTGTGTACTGGTCCAACCAATGATGGGTGTTGGGTGCGCGCCCATGAAATTGATAAAATGGTATTTGCTAGCCAGTGTTGTTGGATTAAGAGTTTTTTTTTAACCGGGCAACACCGAGTACCCCAGTTACTCTCAAAATAAAACAATTCAAATTGTGTTTCTCTTAACGTAGAAAAATACATCATTTGAAAAAAATGAACAGTGAATGGAAATTAAAAAAAGTTGAAAACTCTTCATTGATTGGTTGCTTCTGTCAAATGAGAGTGAGCTGAGACTTCATGTTGTGCCGAACAGAATGGCGGAAATGATATCTGGCTTCAAGGTTTCTCTCAATGTCAGGCTTTTGCCTACATTATATCTTTCATCCTCTCATTCACTTCTCAACATCACCTCTTGTTTTTCTGTTGTTTTATTGGCTTATCTTTTAATATATGTCTCACATTGCATATCTGCATATCTATCTATCTATCTATCTATGCAAGCCTGCATATATACTTATACTTATCTTTCTGTACATGCATAGATTTATATATGTAACTATGAAACAGATATAAACATTTCGATCAGTTTATAATTATACAACGATGTATATATCTGTGTGTATAGTTCAGGACAAAACTTGCTTTTCCTTCACGTATCATTCGTGCGTCTGTGTTTCATGCACAAATATGCATGAATTTGTGTACATGCATGTATGCATATATATAGAAATATCGGTATATTTTCAAAACTATGAAAAAAGTGGGTATCTATTATAAATGATACTCTTCAATGCACACAAATAGATTTAGTACACAAATGTAGAATAATGTTCGAGTAAGAGTGATACGTATAATGATGATAATATCAATGATAATAAAATGATATTAAGGATAATGATAATAGTATAATACATCCTAATTTGTAGCTGAGCACACACACACGCACGCACACACACGCGCGCGCGCATGCACACACACACACACATATATATATATATATAATATATATATATATATATATATATATATATATGTATATATATATATATATATATAAACGAACAGCCTTAGAATAGAAATATGTATTAAAGTTTTAAAAAATATAATCGAAGCAAAGACCTTACTTCAAGTGAAATCGAAGCTTAATTTTTCAGCCTTTTAGTAAAGAATGAGTCGTTGTCCGAGTAAAATCTTATCTATCTATGAATCTATTTATCTTGAATTATTCCCTGGAATTTTCAATGTATTTAACGAGAGAGATAGCAGTGGACACAAAATCTTTGAATGTTCCTGTGTGAGGCAACGGAAAATGGCGTATCTTACTTCTAGCTGATTTCACCCGCTAACTCAGACTGTGCCAATACGCATGCACCGGTCTCGCACACGTGATCATGCACGCAAGCGCATACCGTCCCCATTGCTGGTGTTCTTTTAGAGGAATAGATGAGAGCCAACAAAATACGCCTTCTGCGGAGCACCGAGCGTGTGAAAGTCGAACATCACGTTGGTAGCGATGAAAGAAAATTATCTGCCAGCCTTACTTCTAAAATGCAACTTGGCGATTGGACACCTCCTTCCGGGTCCGATTGCTCACTCAATATTCTACATGTCTTGCTGTCCTGGGTAAACGCACACGCCGTTAGGGAACCCCTACGATGGCACAGCGTGATTCGATCCTTTTCCTTAATGCCCACATCTATCGAATGTCGACTCCAACATGTATTAAGATGTCACTGTTCTCAGTGACTTCTATTATTTCTTGTTCGGCGAAACGAAAGAAGGAAAGAGAACGAGTAGCTGTAGAAGAGGAAAAGCGAAAAAAGAAAAAAAATAGGCAGAGAAATAAAAATCGGAAGAACGAAGAAAAAACTGGGATAAGTTGAGAAAGAATAAGAGTATAGAAAAGGATGAAGACATGAGCAGAATTGTGGGAAGAGCGTAATTTGAAAAAGAGTAACGAATAAGAAAAAGAGGAAGAAGAAGAAGGAGGGGAAGAAGAAGGAGAAGAGCAACAAATGAATTAATAAAGTAAAAAAAAAAAATGAATAAATGAATTATTATTATTAATATTATTATTATTATTATTATTATTATTTTTAATAATAATAATAATAATAATAATAATAATAATAATAATAATAATAATAATAATAATAATAATAATAATAATAATAATAATAATAATAATAATAATAATAATAATAATGATGGAGTTGTTCGGACGAGAAAATATCAAAATATATGAAAAATAGAGGAAGAAGAAAAAGAAAAAAAAAGAAGGAACAAGTAATCGTTCTCAGGGTTTATGCGTAATTTTTCATTCCGACAACAAGCGGAACTTGTGTGTCACGTGACAAACCATATTAGAAAAGTCAAAGTATCAAGAGAGGCCAATGAGGGCTGTTCCATCTCAGATGTCACGGTGTAATAATGTTGGTACTTTCATGCATCTTATTCGTGAAAGCATACCCACATACATTGATGTGTACAGGGATATTTCCAAGCTAACCTTAGTCCAGGGCAGAGCAAATTTCACGTCCCCCCCACACCACATATGCGCATGCGCATGTATGCATATACAGCGTTTTTCCGTATATTTGCTCCCACACAAAGTATGATTTACGTGTTTATATTCACACACATGCGTGCGTACACACACACACACATATATATGTATATATATATATATATATGTATATAAATATGCAGATATTATATGTAGTTTGTATTCCCTAGAAAGTACTGATATCTGCAATCGACGTTACAATTACATGTGACTACTTTGCTTGATATTGAAAAATAGAACAAATCCATGAAACATTCATTATTGAAGCTGTAATATTATATAATAACTAATAGGCATACACAGAGTTGTGTGGTTTTTTAAATACCCAAAATAAATAAAATCCAATGATTCAACTCTATTTGGTATCGATTGCTCCAAAAAGATGCGGATGATCTCCACTTGATCCACGATCCTAAATTCAATAATAATTGTGGTATCTAATCAATTTATAAGACGGTAATGCCCGGGCTTGTTTTTTTAGGCCACTCTGAGTCCATTCCAGTGCTTCATGGCAAAATAACAACTGCCAACTCTATCAAAATAACATTTTAACCCTTTAGACACTGTAGGCGTAACCCATCTTGCCCAGGTTTATATATTCTATCCATGATGTCTTCACCACTTTATAATCTTTAGTGCCCGATCCAAAGATTTAAGAGCTTTGGGGAACATTATGAATTCAACCTACACAAACAATTGACAACTTTATACAAATAAAATTTGATCCCTTCAAACACAGACACTTTAATATATTTAGTAGGGGCAATAGATAAATGCAGTGATATCTTAAATTCCCCTTTATATACATATATATATATATATATATATTGTTTCATCCACAGACATCTCTTCAATGTGGCTATAGACATTCCATCATCTCATCCAGTACCGCAAGACAGAATTGAAACCTCCACTATCAGACCCGTAGGCGGATATCCTATCTCTGGACTACGGAATAAAGCTTAATTTAAGCGTTATATTTAAAGTACACAGAAATCCATCATCCACCAGAGTGCTCAATTCCTATAGAAGAGCATTTCATAAGCTTACAGTGGATGAATTACCTCACTTAAGGAGGGCTCAACCCTGAATAGCGGAGCATTAATATATACATGACAGGAAACAAACACCCTCTAATCCCTCCTCTCACAGAGCCTTCTTATTTCAGACCAAACTTGACCCTCATCTACACCGATACAAACACCTGCCCTCTCGCTCCTAAAAGAGAACTGAACAACACAGAAATATCCCCATCTTTTCCTTCAAACTCAAACATAAAAATATCGAAATTTTCTCTGTACTGCAGCAAGTTTTTCCCTGAAGAAGATGACTGGCACCCATCGAAACGCATCGAAAGATGCCCAAGTGATAACATTCTTTTTTTAGATGTAACACTTGCTTTCTCCTATATCTTTTCTCTTCACCTTCCGTTTGTCACTTTCATCAACATATATTCATGAGAAGGTATATTTTATAAATATGTAATTGTATAGAGTACATATATACATGTATATATGTGTATGTGTTTGCTAGTGTTTGTTTGCATTCTATGCTCGTGTGCATGTCCATATATTTGAATTTTAAAATATGCATTTATATTGCAGTAAATTTAAATACATTCAAATATGCAAATTTATGGACTAACGATTCTCAGAATATGCAAATCTGCAGAAACAATTCCATAACCCGAAAATGTAAATTAGTTTGGGTAAATATAAACACAACATATTTTGACAAAAGTAAGACTTGAAATAAATAGAAAAATTAAATAAATGAAATGAATGTACATAGGAAAATGATACAAAATAGATATGAAAACAAAAATCATGAAAGGAAAAAAAAAACACAAAAATATTATTCGGCATCATATATATATATATATATATATATATATATATATATATATATATATATATATATATGTGTGTGTGTGTGTGTGTGATTCTTTCAGATCATATATCCATCTGTTTATAACACTCAGACACACACTCATATGTGTATATGGTTCTGTCGGATGATATATAGATCTCCCAATAACACACATACACACACATGTAAATATATAAGCATATACATGATTCTGTTGGATCATGTATCCATTTCTTAATAACACCTTCCCCCACACATATACATATGACTATGAACTGCGTAATATATTTTTGTTGAAACTCTTTTTGAAATGATCTCCCGTTATTACACGACGAATATATCATTTTGCTCGGACAGCGTAATTAAACTAGACAATTAAAGAAAATGGGACCACTACATATATATATATTGTACGAGACAAAAAAGCAAGGAGAAAAACCGAAACGGTGTTTCGATGTGTGTCTTACACATCTCATCAAGGAAATAGATTGTTTTTCAATGAACCAAAACCAGGGAGAGATAAATCCATTTCCCTGATGGGTCGTGTTAGACACACATCGAAACACTGCGTCGGGTTTCTTTTGTAAGCTTTTAATTTGTCTTTCAATATATTGGTTCTGGCAAATCCTAACTATACCTTTCACTATAAAAAGTCATCGAGCACTCTGACTGATGGAATGGGGAAAATGATCACTACCAAAATACTACAAACACCCCTGCTTAAATATTCCAAGGATATCGGCCTGCGGGTCTGAAGTGAAAGTTTCAATTCTGCCTCACGGTACTGGATGGGATATTGGAATGTCTATAGCCACAATGAAGAGATGTAATACATCGAAACAGCTGTCTGTGGATGACACAATAATATATATATATATATATATATATATATATATATATATATATATATATATATATATATATATATATATATATATATATATATATTAAAGCATCTCTGATAGAAAAGTCCGGGTATTTTTCCCACTGATGAATAAAACAATTTCAAAATTTTTGCTCAAGGGAAATAACCCATTTGTTTTACAATTTTTAACCATTGCTCATCTTAAAATTTGTCTTAAAAATTAGAAATGACCAGAAATGACCTCTGAGGTCAAACTATCGTAATCGGTAACCTTCGTTGTGGGAAGATTTAGTTATATACTAAATTTCAGTTTCCCATGTGCAAGATTGTAGTTTATAACTTTCAGTTGGCTAGACATTACAATTGGTGACTTTTCGTTAACCTCTGAGTATAAATTCACATTACCTTTGTCGTAAAAAGATATACAGACAGACCGAAAAAACATAGAGCTACACACACACACACACACACACACACATATATATATATATATATATATATATATATATATATATATATATATGAATACTACGATTAGTTACAGTAATGATAAACAGCTAGTCCTTGACACTCCTATGACTACTTGTTGTTTCCATGATTGTTTTTATTATTAATGATAGTTATGTTATTATTGTTGGTTGTATGAAATTTAATTAACTTGTAAAATTCCTTTTATTCAGCTAAAATCTAATATACCTCACGGTGGCGTATTTATCGAATGATTCAATTCATTGAAGACAAGCCATTGAAAAACTGTCACCCACACGAAAAGCCTGCAAATTTATTAGATTGAATTTCCTGAATGCTATGAAAGCCATTATTTCTGTTGGGAGAAGTTCTGTTTCCTTTTTATTATAACTTTGGCCAACGGACAGAAAAACGTGAAGTATTTATTTGATTATATTCACTCACTGAATACTTTAATACGCAGATTTGCCTTCATTCAGTGAAATGAGGCTGTGTTCTGTCTTGTCGGAACTATTTGGGAATTCCACGAAATGTCTATGACTTTAATAAAGAAGCCAGAACTATCTTATCCAAAATGTGTTTATACATTTTCGTGTGCAGTTGCCCCCTTCCCTTATATGTGGTTTCACTTCTCGTGGTCTCAGTTGGCCTTGTTTGACCCCCCAGAAACAAACAAATGGTTCATTCAATACAGGTTCCACAATTGAAGTGTAGTGATGCTGGAAATTTGAATATGCCACAGAAAGATTCTTCTTTCAAATGAAAAGGTAAAAGCTCTCTATTCGATAAGGAAAGAAAAATCGTACACTTAGGTTGCTAAAATCTATGGTAAGAACAAATCTTCAATCTACCATGTAACTTAATTGTTCTATTCTAGTATTAGTCATTGTTGCTGATCTCTTATTGTGCACAATTCACAAATTAAACTTTATCATAGGCATGTACGTATACGAAGGGAGATGGCATACCTAGGGTTCGGTACTATCCGTAGTTCCAGGCATCTCTGCCGCTGATAAGGGTGTATACAGTATTTAAAAATCCATACCAAGTCTGAGGAACTGTTTGTGTCTTCATCTCCGAACCTCCAAAATAGATAATGCTGTAGTGGATGCAGACTATTATTTGAACATGAAGAAATCTCTCACAAAATCTTTACAGTTTTAATCTATTCAAATATTTTGATAATAAAGAAAAATCTGTTTCAAATAGTAGCTTATCTATTTACTAATCCAAATACACCTTATGAAAAATTATCATCTCATTCATTATCAATAACTTGATATTCATTTCCTACAAACAAATATTTATTCCAAACATAATCAGCTTCCTAGTTGATTCACTTAATTTATTGATGAATAATAATTGTACTGCTCGAACATTACACATTGAAAATTTCAGAACAAATTTCAGCTGATAAAAACCTGTCAGGCTATAGACTTATTGGTTGATCCTTGAATTCGTTGTTCGTTTGCCATAAACAGTTGTGAGAATGTGTGAAAACAAACGATAATATGGAAATAGTAATAGAAGCAACATATATATCTACGGGCAGGCCGTTCCGTATATCACTATATAGAACCAGTGCAACGTCACTACACTCCTTTTTGAAATTTCTAATCAAAAGATTTTCTATGCATTTGCTGTTGGGAAATGGGAACACACAACTTTTTGTTCTGAGTCCAGAATGTGCCACCATGTGTCGCTGCTGACCGAGCTTCGACTATTGATTCCTCGCTAGTAGTCTGCCCTTTCTCAACTTTGATCTTTACAAGTTAATTCACTTGAATTCATCTTACACTGTAGTTTTCCTCATATACTGAAGCTATAAAGCTTTGCATCGTAATGCCATAAAATATTTCAAGACGATGTATATGAAAGTGATATATTTTTTTAAGTGTATATTGTATATTATGTATATTGTGTGTGTGTTGTCCGCTGAATTGTATTGAAGGCCAGTCTATTCATTTCAGAACATATTGGTAGGGAATCTCTGCGTTTCTCAGAAAAAAACAAACAACTTTTTTCACACCAGGGATCACCTTCTAGTATAGTCCTGGCGCTGTAATAGAGCCAAATAAGAATTCTTAAGTTGATTAATGAAACCAATTTACATGCCAGAGGGATCTTCAGTGAGTAGGTATATCTCCGGTAGAAATTCCAGATCACTTTTTTTTGCAATGGTAGATTTCCCCTGTTGTCCCAGTAAGAAAAAAAAATATCCATCAAATATTGGCATATTGTATATTGTTGGAAAAGAAATTTAATTCCCGTCATTCCAATATTGTATATCTACAATCAAATCCCATAAACCGTCGTTTTAAAATGAAATACTTGCATGAACTGATAGCTTTAAAGGAGGTAGTTGTTGACAGATACGCCCCGAAGTGTATTTGCAAACAAGAACATATCATGCATAACCTTTTCAGATATTTTGTGGCTGCCAACACTTGGCTAGGAGATAGTGAAAATAATCTTTGATGGATCCGTTCCAAAATCTCCTGACTACTCCCGTAACCTAAGGCTCTCTTCTCCACAAACTTCCATTGAAATTCAATAAAACTTCTTGAGATATCGTGTGTATTGACAATCAACTTTTAGAGATACTTTGTGGTTGCTGACACTCAGTAAGAACATAGGGAAGATAACTGTGGTGGGATCCGCTGAGAAAATTTCTGTGTGGTGGTGTGAAAAAGTAATTTTCAAATTCTGCAACAACTTTTATTTTAGGCATTTGGATGTGAATACATAGAGAAAATGAGAAACACGCCCTGGAAAAATGTGCAAAGTAGGGTTACACCTGCTACTTAACAATAGTTCATCCTTGATTAATCTTACTATTGTTGATTCAGCACCTGAAGTGAAAATCGAAGCATAAAATGAATACACAATATCAAAGGGGTATTTCCAATGAGGTTGTTAGTGAAGTTCACTTTTTGCCCCCGGAGAAGTGGTAGCCTCACCACAGAAAGATATCAATATATTTACTGGTGCCATATCTATTAACAGCTATGGACTAATTTGCTACTTTAATATACACACGCAGTAAATAAAATTTAGCTTAAGCTGCATGACATAGTTAGTAAAGTTGTAAATTTATCTTGATTCTTGGAGTAAACTTTTAATGAATTAAGTAGCAATTATCATTTTGCAAAATTGGCAACTATAAACAGATGCACAATAACTAGCACTACGATTACACCCAGTAGAGGGTATACCAGGATTATTGTCTGAGAATGTAATAAGTTGATAAAGGGAAAATAGACAAAGAAACGGAGAAATTGATAGCAACAGAGAGATAGACAGGAAAAGTTGGAAATCATTAATCTAATAAATTGAAAAAAGGAAAATAAAATATATTTGTCGATACTAGCTTATGCTACTTCTTTATACTTATCCTGAAATTGAATATTTTTGGGAAAATACTTTCCGGGAACTGCGTAATGTCTATGTTTCTGAGGTATTTCATAATCGATCTATTTAAACTCGTTCAAGTACATGCTGACGATTCTGCGCCATGGTTCGAACAGCTCAAAATTTGTAAAAATGCTAACTATAATTCGTCAAAATTTGTTTCCTTGCACCCATAGTATCTTTCTCTCAATCTTTCCCTTCTCACACACTCAAATTTAGAGAATTTCTTAACAATTAAAAGCAACATTTATTTACAGTCTGAAATTACAATTCTATTATTCATAAGCGAAAACAAAATGAATAAATTATACTTATTTATAAGCTTCTACAATAAATTAAGACATTTTATGAGTATTATTTATCGGGTGTATTTTTTAGAATAAAACCTTGACGTTTACAGGAGACGAAGAAAAGAAAATTGTGAGATGTACAAGTGAAGAGTGTAATGAGGTCGAAGTCTTGGAGCGACAGGAATATTCATGAGAAGTAAGAGAATAGTCTTTGTTGGTTGATTACAGATTTATAAAGCAAGGTGTAAAGGTTAACGGGGGAAATTTATGCAACTTCAGGGAGAGGAAAAGTTACACGCAAGTATTTTCCAACTCTTTAAAGCGAGAAAATAAAAGTGAAGCAATCAATTAGGATGAGCCAATGTCAGAGCCAAATGAAGTATTTATCAAACATAGAGAAAAACAAAGTAAAGTGGAAAACCCCTTTCAAGTGAACGACTATAAACGGTGATTAATCTAACAGCGTTGCCTCTGGCAACCCGGCTTTTTGCTTCTCGATTGAAAGAAAAACTCAATATGTCGACGAGCAGAATTGAATGTCGTTTTTAACTTTACCTTCTAAATCTGATACAAATATTTTTGCTAATCCTTTTGCAATTTTGAACGCATAAAAATGAATCAATGTGAAGTAAACGTAATAAGAAGAGAATCATTGTTTTTGAATGAAAATACCTTAATTTGAAATAATTGACAAAAAATATAGCATTTTTGAAGCTACTGTTATTACGGCCAAAATACCTGATACGTCTCATCACCTCTATTTCAAATTTTTTCTCAGTTGCCCATGGGAGGATCATATAACTGGATGATGAACAGAACATAGAAAGAAGTTTCATTTCTTTTTCGTTGGGCATTCAAAAGATATAACACATGCAGTCGTAAACGATAACTTTGAGCCATTTGTATTTTTTGATTTCCCCTTAAACAAGGTGCTCAGTATTTTTTCTGACGTAAATCCGTGACCAGATGGTACAATTCAGCACCAATATATTAGTCAATCGCTTTTTTCAAAGCCACGGATAGCCAGTAATATTCTACGCTAAATCATTTCCTTTTCGCAAATATATATTCATGTATGTACTGCATATGACGATATGAAAAGAAAAAGAAACCAGATAAAAACACTTGAATACTAACTGCTGGTGTTTCTTCATCAAACATGATGAGGTAGTTATCTATCTATCTATCTATCTATCTATCTATCTATCTATCTATCTATCTATCTATCTCATTGGTGCAGCTGGTATGAAACACTTCGATTGTGAGTTCTATTCGTTATAACTACTCTGCAAGATTAAGATATGTCTACTGGATCTCTCACACATCGATATCGCTTTTGAATATTGGTTTTTAAACTGAGTATCTTTCTTCTTTCCCTCTCTCTATTCATACACACACACACACACACACACATACACACATACACGCACACACGCACACACACATATATATATATGTATATACTAAAGATAGCTAAAAAAGAGAGAAGAAAAAAGACCCATCGGGGACAGAGAGAGAGAGAGAGAGAGAGAGAGAGAGAGAGAGAGAGAGAGAGAGCAAGAGTGGGAGAGAGATTGAGGGGGAGATGTATCGAATGCCAGAGGAATGAAGACAGAATAGGAAAAATAGAATGGCAAGACATAGAACTGGAAAACAAAAGCGATGGCAGAATTACGGAGGAGTAAATAAAATGGTGGAAAAAAAAGGGAAGGAAGCTAGCTTATAAAAGGAGATGGATGACAGAAGAAGGGGATCCGGGCATCCGCCTCCATTTCAAATGATGAGTAACGAGAGTGCGATGCGGGAGAGCGAGAATCTTGCTAATAGGCCGGGGATTTCGCGCCTGAATCTGCCTTGACATGTCGACGCCATTTTCGTGTCCCACTAAACACGATGAATAATGAATCAGCCCCTTTATTAAGGTGCAAACCAATACCCTCTGTTCAGCCACCTTCGTTTCTTCTATTTAACTCCCTTTTGACTGGTGTATCCATGGATAGTTTTTTTTTTCTTTTACTTTCTTCTGGGCAGGATTTTTTTATTTTGTTTTTATTTTGCTTTATTTTGTTTTGTTTTTTCTTGCGCTCTTGAGTTTTTTCCTTTTGTATTTATTAATATTTCTTGCTTTTGTTGCTGATATTATAAATATTGAGGATACTTACAAAGCTTAGCTCAGTACGACGCAAGAGTAAATGAGAGTAGGAAGATTGTGTTGAGCCAATCTCGAAAATCCGCAATCAAAATGCCAGATTTTGACTGAACTCGGATCATCATCATCATCATCATCATCATCATCATCATCATCATCAGTAATAATAGTATTTGTAATGATAATAGTGATGATGATGATGATGATGATGATGATGAAGGTAATGATGATGATTATGATAGAAGAAGCAAAACGAAAAACAAAACAAAACAAAAACAAACAAAACAGCCTGCCAAACAATAAATGTAGCTGTGCCTGCAGATCATAGGAAAGAGAGGGAAAAGCTGGGAAAATACCAGGACCTGGCAAGGGAACTGAAGAAGGTGTGAAATATGAAAGTCAGGGTAGTACCAGTAATAATTGTGGGTACATTCGGAACCGTACCAAAGACTTTGAAAGCAAGATTTGAGGAACTGAGGGCAAGAGGAAAGATTGAAACTATACATACCAGAGCATTACTCGGAACTGCACGAACACTTACAAGTGTACAAGAAGTATGAGATCTACGACCTCATACAGCCATCAAAGAAGGCATGGCGGAGGCGATACAAACCAAAGAACCGCTGCGATGGGAGAGGAAGATATGAGAGGAGGGCTGGAGACCTGAGGAGACATACTGTCACTCAGCCTTCAGCGGTGACCACCAGACAACTGGTGTGCAAATGCAAATAAAAATATTGATGATAATGATAGCTGAAAGCTCAGTGACAGGGTTTCCTCAGGTCTCCAGCCCTCCACTCATTGTCTCCACATAACACAGCAACACTGTGGTTTGCACCGTCCGCTTACTTACTTTCCTTCCTTCTTGTTTGACGACAGGGGTTCGTTAGACTCATATTTCTAATACTCTCTGCATTATTTGTACAGACACCAGTAGTACTGTGATCTTCATCATTTTAATCCCTCCTCTTATCTTTGGCACATTTTCTAGTGCACCTACAATTATTGATACAACCCCGACTTTCATGTTCCACTTTGTTTTCAGCTCTCTAGCCAGGTCCTTGTATTTTCCCAACTTTTCACTCTCTTTCATATTCACTCTGTAATTTGCAGACACAGTCATGTCTATGATTTGTCATATTTTCTTTCCATTGTCCACAATTATCAGGCCCGATATTCTTGCATAGGTGGGTTGGTCGGTTTGAATGACAAAACCCAGGGTAACGTT
>OY735208.1:25108680-25138680 GCA_963457665.1 Thysanoteuthis rhombus
ATTTTCAATGTCCAGAATCTCACAAAGTGGTGTCGTTTTTTTATCTCTAGTGGTTTCAATTCCAACATCACCGTGGGATACTTCATTTAAGTGTGTATAAATATGCCGAAGCATGTCAAGCAAATACAGGAATTTTCTCTAAATTTAAGGCTCTATTATTAACGTGTGTATGTATACATATTGATACATTCTTCCAAGTAAAGAAATAAGCATATATTCAATGTTTTGACATCAATGCTTTTGGTATAGATTTTGGTTGCAGCACACTTATTGGTAAGAAGAACTTGCATTACCATGCACATTATAAGTCGATACAAGCACAACGACCGTTCAAACGTCAAGAACAATAATAATCTAAATAGTAATAATAATCACCAGTATTCATAGAATACGTGTTAGTTTACTTGTTATTCGAAAATGTCTAGAGATCGTATGATGAAATAAAACAAAACATTTCTATAAAAAAGGAGAGATTTGTTTATTTCATGTCAGCCATTTACGAATGTCACACAAAACCATTTTTCATTTACCGTTAATCAGGTAACATTATCCATCATTCCAGCATAATGTAATTCCTCTCTTCCAATCTCACCATGTACAAAACATAGTCTCATTTGAATGAAGATCGTTCTTTAGAAGTGGTAGTTGATTACGCTTGTTTCACGATCTTTTACGTTCTATGTAGCTGTGAATATCAACTTATCACTGTCCGTTATAATTTCTAAAAAAAAAACAACCCCAAAACCCCCAAACCCGAAACATTATCATCACGTTTAAGTAGTGAATCATGCATAGAAATACGGCCCACTAGTTTTTTATTTTATTTAACATGTTCGAAACAATACGTTAAAGCAACTGACACAATCGGTATATTTTGAGTATGTTGGTTATCTCCTGCATCGTGTATTGTTGATTATTTTCAAGATCATTATCAACTTCAACTGGCTTACCTGACTATGCAGCATTGTTCAGTGAGAGATCCACTTTTGAAACATCCGTCCATTCACAGTACTTTGTCCACAAAGTTCTCGAATATTTTATCTTATCTTATCCCACTGTTGAAGAGCATTCTTTTATTTTCAAAAAATTTTTTCTTGAAATAAAAAAAGCACTACGCAGAAAACATATGTTTCCAAATTCAATTTTACCGTCAATAGATACAAATACGCCAGTTTTAGCAAATAAAAACCCTGTACGTTCATTTGACAGCTTTCGAAATACAACCACGAACTTGATTGGTCTTAATGCCATGTGATAACAAAAAAAGACCTCATATAAGGCGGTGTATGCCGATGAATTCTTGAATTTGACTACATCTATGTCATGACACCAAAATGGAAAAACACATACTGCCTTGATCAAATATTGTAGTGAGATTCAATGTCTGAAACCAGTCCGAATTCACATTTTTCTGGGATTATTTTTATATTTACTAAACTTCAAAGATTTTATCAGTCATATTTTACCTGCAAAAGCAATTCCATTATTCTTGTAAGTCTAGCAAGTTCCAATGTTTCCAGGTTTGGAATGACTTTTATCAATCATACAAAGTGTATTCATGTAGAAACAAGAAAACCAACAGAAAATCTATTTGTTTGCATTGATTATTTCCACACGCAGAAAACTGCATACGGCTCGTACCTATAAACATAAAAACAATTTATAGTTTGCATGAAAGCCAAAAAAATAGAGAGCTCTACCATGGCCATTGAAACACACAGATGTTGGCAGATTCACTTATCGCAATGCCATCGTACAAGACACGTTCACATGGAAATAAGGGAGGTACAAACACACGCATGGGAAATAGACTGAGTTATGAAATGATAAACTTTTCAGTTAAAAAGAGTAATAGCAAGAAATAAGAATGTAAAGAATAATAAGAAAAGCAAATTTCAATTCAATTACGATCTCAGATTAAAATGACACAGAAATTAGCAGAAACATGTTCTAATGACAGCAGAGGAAATGAGCGGGAAATAAAGACAAGAAAAGAATCGGAAGAAGAAGAACAGTGGGTGAATAGAGAGAGAGAGAGAAGATGGGGGTGGGTAGGGAAAATGAAACAAAGGTGGAGAAAGAAAAAGGAAAGTGGAAGATAGGAAGAGATGTGAAAGAAAAAAGACTAAAAAGAAATAAAAATATGATTTGGATGATTTGTCACATGGAAAGTAGGGAGAGAAAAAAGAAAGAATAAAAGTAAATAAAAAAGGAAAGAAATACTGAAACAGGAAGAATGACAAGAGAAGAAGAAAAAGAAAGAGACGACGACGACGACAATAAAGAAGAAGAAGAAGAAGAAGAAGAAGAAGAAGAAGAAGAAGAAGAAGAAGAAGAAGAAGAAGAAAGAACACAAAGGGAAAGAAAGATAGGAAGAGAAAATAGAGTGAAACATACTTGAAATAGAAGAAGCAATTTAGTTTTTATCCTTTTCTCTCCTCTCGCTAAAAAGAAGAAATGAATAAAGATAACGAAAAAGACATGCAAAGAAAGTGTGCTTTTGTATGCATGTGTGTGCGTGAGAGACAGAGTGAGAGACAGAGAGAGAGAGAGAGAGAGGGGGGGGGAAGATGAGAAGGAAGAGAGATTAAAGGAAACCGTGGAATGAAAGAAGAGAAGGATAAGAAGATTTAGAGACAACATTTCAATGCGACGAAAAGTTTCAAATCGAAAGGACACCTAAAAGTGAGAGAAAAGGATGTCAAATTAAAGTAGAAGAGAATGAAAGAAAGAAAAAAGAAAGAAAAGAAGAAAGTGTGAAAGAAAAAGGGGGGAAGTATCAAGGATGTTGAGAGGAAATGGGAAGATGTTTTCAATCGTTCGTCAGTATTTCTGTCAACGCTATGTATACAAGTGTCAAAGGAAGGGAAAAAAGATATTTTCTTGGATAAATGGAACATTCAGTGGTTGAGATTGTCATATTAAGAATCGGTCAACCGGACACAATCATCAATTCTAGCCACCCCCATCCTGTTCCCTTTCTTCCATTTCTTCCATTTTCCTTATCATTGTATTTTTAATATTCTAGTCTCTTTTCGTTTTTCGTTCTCCTTTTCTTTTCGTTTCTTGTTTGTTTTTTGTTACGTTAGTTTCTTTTTCGCGTCCAGCGTCCGCCATCACCATCACCGCCTCGGTTTTCCCGCCATATCAGTCAGCGTTTCTCGTCATCATCATCTCCCGTCTACACCCAACATGGTGACTAGCTTTCACTGTCGTAATTGTATTAATTTGTTTCCATACAGACGCACTTCAAGAGCAGACGTCCGCTTTGTGATAGACATTCAGTTTAACAACTACAACTACAACGTCCAACCGATCTGCCCTTACATTTAACACTCTTCTTTCTCGTTTCCCCACCTCCATTGTCGCTATTCTCTCATTTCGAGTACAACTCAAATAATAGGAGGAGAAAAGAAAATTACTTCATTAAGAAGCAGCAGTGATTTTCTTGTCCGTTTTCCACATTCAGGTCGTCCTGTCCGGGGTCAAGACAGCTCAGTAACCTTATTAAGAACAGCCGTTTGCCGTCACAGGGACGGTGTCTTTGCAGGCCGCACGCCATGTGCGTGGGGCACTTACTAAAAGGGGAGAGAATCGTATTAGTAACGGACACCTGGTCCGTGTGGAGCGGGGCGGAAATGTCAACATGGCTTTCGTAAAGTCGTCATCTATATTTTTGAGAAGAAAATTACATTTGTGTGCACAGAACGACTAATGACAATTCCCGTATGATTGTATATATAAAAGTATGTACAAGTATATGTGACTGTCAATGTGCATATTTGTATCAATGTGTATGTATGTAATTACAGGCAAATATCTCTTCATATATATATATATATATATATATATATATATATATATATATATATATATATATATATAGGTGTGTATGTGTGTTTGTGCTTGTGCTTATGTGTGTGTGTATGTTTATATGAGAGAGAGAGAAAGAAAGAGAGAGACAGAGAGACAGAGAGTAAAACGAATGTATTCATTTGAACAGTATATAAATATACGTATGTAGGCAATGGGGTACTAAATAAAATCATGCTTTTATATTTGTAATCTTTCTCTCTTTCTATCTCTCTCTCTCTATATCTCTCTCTCTCTCTCTCTCTCTCTCTCTCTCTCTCTCTATATATATATATATATATACATATATATATATATATATATATGTATATACATGCATCCCCGTCCCTCTCTCTATGTATATATATATATTAGTATAGGTATGCATATACTCAAATGCATATTTGTTTGTAGACAACTACAGTTTTGCATACACTTTGATTCAACCGTATACCTGGTATATTCCTTGAAAGCCGTGAATAACGCAGGCATTGATCCGTGTGTATAGAATTAGACACATACATACACACATCAATCGAGACGCCAATATATTCATACAATAGAAGGGATAATGGAATGAGGAAAAGCTGGTTTGAAGTTCACGCGTGTGTAATACGTGATTCTACCAAAATCACGTGCTGCGCGTGTGCTGTATGTATCTTCTTATAGTGATAGGATATTAGATGGGTATAATCATGTATATACTTGTGATTGACCGTTTAATGGGAGAGTGGATAATATCTGTTTGTGCAAATGTATTTTTCATCTCATTTAGCAGATTTCTATTTATCTATCTTGTTCACCCCCCCCCCATCTAAAAAAAAAATCAATGAAAGTGAATCCGACTAACATGCTTGTCGGAATTTGATTAACGAAGGAGGTTCGGTTCATTTTACTCATATTTCATTCACATTGTCCTCAGAATATTCAAATTGTCTCTAATGATGCTGCCAGTTTTTTTAACATGGCATATCGAAGGTCTGAAGACTAATTTCTCCAACCAAGAGATATCTGATAATGTTTCCGTGATAATGTGTATATTGTGCAAAACAACAATATGATACTGGCAACTTTCAGTTTACAAGCATGAAGTTTGGGTTGTACACCTGAAGAAGGCCATAGAATGTATCTACCAGAACGTCGGGTTAACAACATAAACACTAGTAAAGAATCATTCACCTGAAAAACTTTTAACATACGAGTAATCCTTTACTTGTATTCTTGTATACATCTAGATGATTACGTATTTGAATTTGTAAAGTAATTGTCCAAAATATATCAAGTCATTTAGATATATTGGGAACCTGTTGCACAGCCTCCATGCAACAGAGAGGACCTTGTAGCACATGCATGAATAGAACTTTACCAAGTCAGCAGTGAGATGCCATTTGGTGAGCTAGTGTACTGTGTGACCGTCGCATTTGCGATGACCGAACGTATCCATTGCATCACATATTACTGTCCATATCTGAGCTATTACTGGCCTTTTGCTGTTGAAAGGAAGGAGGTTTCAAACCATCGATTAAATCAAGGGAATGTGACAAGGTAGCTGATGGCGATCCCAAAAGAGGACATTGCAGATTCTTTTGAAAATTTGTTGACGTCACAGGAATAAGTGAAAGAGATTCCAAAGGGAGTATTTTGAAGGGG
Source organism: Thysanoteuthis rhombus (assembly GCA_963457665.1). Lineage (NCBI taxonomy): Eukaryota > Metazoa > Mollusca > Cephalopoda > Oegopsida > Thysanoteuthidae > Thysanoteuthis > Thysanoteuthis major. Next base: position 25,114,183 of record OY735208.1, read on the forward strand.
ACTAAGATGTCATCGCTCTTTGCAAACTATTTCCTTGTTAATAATGGCCGGATATTGACACTGATATTTTCATACACGTGTGTGAGTATGCAATGTACTGTGACTATTAATGTTTGTATATTGTATTGATGAATTGGTGAGGAGTTTATGGATGTAAGCAGAATAAAAGTGTCTGTGAATATATGGAATATTATTAGGATACATATCAGACACTGATATCGTACACAGTAACAAGATGCATGATACTCTTCAAAATCTTCGGTAAAGCATATGCATTGATCACCCCTCGTTAACAACAAAGTAAAGCTGTGAATTTACCTGCATTAGATTGGGTTTGTACACCTGAAGAAGGCCGTAGAATGTATCGATCAGAATGCTGGGTTAACAACATAAACAACTATAAAGAATCATTGGCCTGAAAAACTTTTGGGACGTACAATTAATGCTTTACTTTTTATTCCTGAATACATCTATATGATTACGTCTTTTTTTCATTAGAAAGTTAAAACATTATCATGTTAACCAGTACTAAAGGATACTTTCAAAACTTCATGGTCGCAGAGTATTAGGTGATTGCATATCAAAGAAGGTTTTGTATTTTGGGAGATATTATGACACTAATTTTATAAAGGACTTGATACGATGTGTTGGTTACAAAAATAAGCCTTTACTAAATTTGAACTTGAGAATTGGCACCAAAATCAAGCTTACTATCAATACCTTTGCATATGTATATGCATTTATCTATGTATGTATTTATAGATGTGCGTGTAAACAGAAGTTTATATGAAGGCATCTATGTTTTTAAAACAATATGTGTATAGCATTGTAAGCAAATACCTATGTATGCGTATTGGTATGTATTTGGTTTTTTTCCTGAACAGATATACTTGTGTGTGGATATATATATATATATATATATATATATATATATATATATATATATATATATATATATATATATATATATATATATATATATATATATGTGTGTGTTTGTGTGTGTGTGTGTGTATTTATATGTATTTATATCTATATACATATATACATATATCAATGGTACAATGGATATTTATATATATATATATATATATGTATATAAAATGCATATATACATGTATATATAAGTATATATGTACATATATTTATGCATATATATATATATGTGCATAGTAATAGTACAATGGATATATATATATATATATATATATATATATATATATATATATATATATATATATATATATATATATATATATATTGTAAAATGCACGCAGACACGTGCATGCAAATGTGAAGATGTTTATATAAATATAATTATTAGGGTTTCTTGTGTCTGCACACGGAGCTGCCAGTGGGTTTGGGTCGCAAAAACACGACCTTTTCGTAAAGCGTGATTTTGTCCGCGAAGTTGTGGTTGACGCCATAATTAGTTGTGTGTCGTACAATTTCCGGTTGAGACCTTGAGATTAACAGCATATCTAATTTTAGGCAATTTTCTCTTGTTTAAAACGACTGGTTACATGCACTTGTTTAAACTATACAATGAACAGCTGTCGATTTGACAAACAGTTAAAGATATCTGCATGGAGACCATCTATTCACGTGGCTACGCCTTCATGTTAATGAACATCATGTTGACCAAGCAAGTGTTTAATACGCATTCGTAAGTATGAGTGTATATGTGTCTTATTGAAATCTTTTATCAATAGAAATTTGAATTCTTTTCTTGCATGTATTAGAGGTTTTTGCTTGCATCTAAACTTGGTCTTCTGAATGTGACAGGTTTCCGAGATTTCATAAAAATATTTTCAATGGTATATATCAGAGTATTTGTCACAAAACTTGACATTCAAATATAGATTGAATTCAGGTATGATTCCAAGGTAGAACAGTCTGTACCCAAGGATCAATGCATTCATTAAAAAGCGTTGGACTGGTTCAAATTCAAATCACTAGAGATATAGAAAATGAGAAGCCGAATGAAATATTACTGCTCACTATTGGAGCATAATGTCATTTTCGTTCTAGAAGAGATAAATATTTTTGGTGTAGCCGATAAGAGCAAAAAATACTTCAATGTGAAACTTTGCAGTGTCATTCCTTACCGGAATTATGTTAAAGAATGTGCATCCATTCTGGCCGCACATCTCCATACAAGACGGAAACAAATTTATATGAGCATCAAAAGTTCTAAGAAACTGATGGCAGCTTACTGTAGAGCCAAAATACACCTAATTATATTGATAATAATTAGCAACCAAAAGGTTCTATTCAATCAATGAATTCTAGTGCATAAACAACCACTTTCAAAAGCACTCAGACTCTTTTCTGTACAAGCGCTTACTTACAATCCAACAAATCTATCTAAAATGTGAAAAATAAGAGTACGTTTCTCATCAATTTTGACGCACAAAAGCAAGAAAAAAAATCCCCTCTCGGTTATGAACCCCAAGACTGAGAAGAAAATTTCACCCTCAATCTTCATCCTCAAGTGAGGTTACCGTTTTTTCCATAGCCAGCTTTAAGTGGTGCTGTGACAACCAACAGCTGCGAAGAAAATACATACATGCATACATACATTGTATGTCTGTCTGTCCGTCTGTATGTACGTATGTATGTATGTATTTATTTATTTAACAGACGCAGATCTTTGCTGAAATATAATAAAATATGTGTCTGCATTTTATGTTCAAATTGTAACAATGCTTCATGCAATTTCCTAGGGTTTCATTATCAAACAGGTTTTCGTCAGATATGGTTTTATCAAATCGGCAACTACACAGAAGAAACAAATTACAGTTGTTTGAATATCCAGCAGAACCTATATATCGAATATGTGAATTTGTGAACAAAGAATCATAATCTTAATTCGATATCCTTGTCAATAATTGAACAAGCGAAGCATCAAGATATGTATATTGAAAATTCCATTGAAGAATAAATATGGTCAGAATAAATTTTGTTTATGACGTCACCGGCATTTCCCACTGTAAAACATCTCAAGTAGAGTAAAAAAATCATCTAGAAATATCAGTAATCTAAAGAATTTAAATGTCATTAATAAGCCCGTAAGAATAAGGCCTTGAAAAGGTGAAAAAAAAGCTCCTTTTCCAAAAAGATTTTTAGAAAAGGTTTAATGGAGTACTGATGCCAATTTTCAAACCTAAAGACAAAACGGCTGGGTCAGGAGTAATGGAACACACAAACACACAAACAGATGTATGAACATAAACAAATATATAAAAAAGGTGTAGATCCCTTTGCCATTGTTGGTTGTTTGTTGATAAACTGGAGATAATATGAATCAGCAAAATGACTATTTCGAATACAACATGGCAATTATAGGATTATAGAAGTATGTGCAAGCAGCCAATGAAGATATCATTGAAATTGATCGAAGCAGTGCAACAAAGCAGTGGAACACACCACAGCGCTGTTGCGATATGTGAACACATGGAGAGAAGGGCTGGATACTTGAGGTGTTTTACTGTCATTCAGCCTCCAGCAATAAGCATTATGCATCTAATGAAAAAGTACAAAGAAAAACATCGTCATTGACTGTGGGAATGCTCGGAGAAGTGCTGTTGACTTGAGGAGACTTGCTGTCATCCAGTGTCTGTGATGACCACCAAACTGGAGTGATTATGCAGACAAATAATAATAATAATAATAATAATAATAATAATAATAATAATAATAATAATAATAATAATAATAATAATAGCCGAAATCTGATGAAAGGAATGAACACCTGGACAAGATCGGGAGTAAGACAAATTCCTTGGATGGACAAATGACTGGCGAGCGAGGAAGCTTATAACAATTAACAATGTTCAACATCCCTTAGATACAGATTGATGTGAAGAGGGAAGAGGGTGATTGAAGAAGGCCAAAAATCAAAAAATCCCGAACAGAATTAGACAAGCAAATTCAAAGCAAATAATGAAAACATAATAAAAAGTGCCTGAAGTAGTGCAACGAACAACATTATAAAACATTATAAAAAGCGCCCGAAGTAGCGCAACGAACAACAAAAAAGTAACGAACGAAGGAGCAGCTCAGCAGATAATAAGGAAAGAAAAATGGGAACCGAAAAAAATACGTGCAAATTGGAAGGAATGAGACCGTAAACTACACAACCAGTGAATGTAGTCAATAGCCCAGAAAGAGTATAAAACTGACACGACAGGGTAGTAACAGTGATACACTGGGAACTGAGAAAACGAAGCATGCAGACAAGCGGTACCAGCACAAACTGGTGACAGCTCTGGAAAATGGGAGCCATGAATTACTCTGGGACTTTGACATCCAAACTGACCACCCCACCCAAGCCAGAAGACTTGACTTGATAATCATGGACAAGGGAAGGAAAACCTGCCAAATAAAAGACGTGGTCGTGTCTGTGGATCACATAGTAAATACTAAAGAGGGTTAAAAGCTAGGGAAATACCAGGACCTGGCAAGGGAATTGAAGAAAGAGTGGAACGTGAATGTCAGGATAGTACTAGTAATAATAGATGCACTCAGGACTGTACCAGACACACTGAAAATGAGATTAGAGGCACTCCGGATAAGAGGAAGGATTGAGACTATAAAGATCAGGGTACTATTGGGAACCGTACGAATACTGAGGAGTGTATTGGAAATATGAGACGTACGACCCCCAGCTGGTAGCTATGACCTAACAGTCAAGAAAGATGCATGATGAAGGCGTTACAAACCACAGTGTTGCTGTGATGGCCGAGGACGATATAAGAAATGGGCTAGAGATCTGAGGAGACTTACCTTCACTCAACCTCTTGCGATAACCAACAGGCAACTGGTGTGAAACTGTGATCCACCGCACTGCTGAGGACAGCGAAGGTGTGAAGAAGAGGGCTGGAGTATTGGGGAGACTTGCAGTGACCACGTAGCAACTGGTGTGAAAATGTATAATAATAATAATAATAATAATAATAATAATAATAATAATAATAATAATAATAATAATGGTTAATCACTCAACAGAAATCGTCACTTGACCAATGTCTTTTTGCAGTATGCCATGTTTGGGATAATCAATGAAATAATTTGAATTTTCAAAAAACAAGCGTGAATACTATGAGACACAAAGTGGCCAGTTTAGAACAACATATTGCAAATTGAAACCCACACTGAAAGCCTATTGAAGCAGGATTTTAAAGAGGTTTTTTTCATGGACGTAATGAAGTGTAAATGATTAAAAATCCAGCCCTCCGTTGATGTACGGGTGACATATGCATAGCCAGTCAACCAACCATCCTGCCATCTAACTAGCCAGAGCCACAAAAGAAACGCACGTAGATGCTATACTGATGCTGACAATTTTAGTTGACGCTTTCTAATAAAATATTGCTGCTGCTGGTCATAATATTTCAATAACTTCTACCACTCTCCATCTATTGAAGCTGACGATAGATATAGCAGCTACTGTATGAGATGAAGAAGTATTGTAATTATTGGAGAGTTCTTTGCTTGCCTATTCTTTCCTTTAGTTACAATTGTAACGTGCCAGTAATAAGATCATAGTAAAGATGACTTATTGGATAAAACGTTGGGATATTTGGATTTATTCCTACTCAAGATCATGATTCAAACAGTCTTTCCGATTCCATTTTTCGAACTGAGAAGCATTATGATAACATGCACTCTAACTACAACTAAATCCTAATAGTAACAATAATTAAAGCAATAATTATGATGGCAATGACTGATATTCATTATTCTGTTGATGGCAAATAGCTCCGTAGCCATACAAATTGTCGCATCATTTTATGTTTTAATGGACACACTATCATTAAAATAAAAACCTCGTTTCTTGTACGGTCTAATGCACGCACATAACACCCTTGCACACGAATATCTTCACTTTTATGTACCCACAACACAGATACACATATAGACTTCTCTCCTCTCCCTTCTTACGACGCTCTTCCATTGAGTCAATCATGATGGATGTGTGCAACAACAAGACAGATATTCGTGTTTATATCGTTGTCATAATGAACAGAACTCCACCCATGTCCCATTTTGGGCTTTTGACGCGTTTTGTCCTACTCTCATCTTCCTTAAAATGTCGTAAAAACATTTTCAGGGAGTAGTGGCCGGCCACAATCGCCATTTTGTCTATGTGGTCGTCCATTGTCCGATGAAAACGTCCATCACCCCTCACCGCAGCCATTTTCCGGGAGAACGATATTTAGCAAACAGCCACGCTACTTAAACTGATCCCACAAAAATAAACCCTGCAATTTCCCCGTCCCCTCACCCCCTTACATTTTCCGTTCTTTTGTTATCTTTATTGTTTTATTGTCCCCTTTTCCTGCGCCGCTGTAAATTGCATTTTGTGAGCGTCAATTGACGTATGACTATCCTGTCTTTCAGTGGCGGAGAAAGCTCCTTTATATGATTGTTGACAGGAAGTGAAGATGGCTCTCACTTTTGTGACTAAGCTTAGATTCTCTTTGGCAAGGAAACTGTAAAGGTCTGAAATCGAGAGTTTCGTGTATGGATGTTTTCTGGTATGGGTCGTGACTCACGCTGATGTTTATTGGTGTCGGGTCTGAGGTCCATTTCTTTACCGACTTCTGGTTTTTTCATTCTCCAATTATCAACTGTGGCTATTTGCTGGCTGTGTATCCATATATTTATTCATCGAATAGGGGAAAAAAATGGCGAAATACAGCGAGACTTAGAGGAAACGAATAAAAAAGAATAAAATATACATGTGTTAGTTTTTTTTGTAAATATGTGTGTATTCGTGGCATTTTTGCTAACAACGTATTCTGAGTAGTAAAACGTAAGAGTAAGATTCTGTGTAACTTACATATTTTCAGACAGTTCACTCTGTGTAAGCCAGGATGCCAAATCTAGTTATTCGAAGAAATCGGGTGGAATTGAAAGAAAGCGAGAAAATATGTATCGACACATTGTTTGAAAGCGACGAAAATTGTGGAATATAAAAGAACCGATTTGTGGTTAAAATCTGCAGAGCACTAGGAGTGGTCTCCAAAATTAGAGATTCGGAAAAATTCAGACGAATCAGATCACGGTTTGGTTGAAGGGATGTATGGTACTTCAACGCGTTAATGGTAATATGGATGATAAAACAGGAGATACCATCTGGATGTATCTCAGTCAGCGCAAAACTTAGCAGATTTCTTGGAGTAAAATTGATATTTTAAAGGAGTAGATTGCTACATATGCCAACGAAAGATGAACCAATGTTGAAAAAAAATCTATGGTCCTAATGAGATTGATTTTGATTGGCTCTTTTGAAACGGGATTTCGATTCTTATATTAATCATTTTCCAACCACTCAAGAAAGTGCGTTGCGTCAATCTAGTTAAAAGGATGAATGTGTATTCCCCCTATGCATTATCAATGTATTATCCCTCATCATAGTATCCGATTTTTCTTGATATTTCGCACAACTCCAAAGTGGGGAACGTAAATGTTCAGTTGGGAGGGGGACTTTAAGATTTCGTATTACACTCTAGCCAATTTTTTACCTTCACCTGAACGTATTTTTCAGAAACAAGCAATAGAGATAATGGGAACGTGTTTAAGGAATGAATATTATTTAGGATATTGCCTGGTATTTTCGTGACTGTGATGGCGGAAGGTAGCTGTGTCCAGTAAAGATGATAACAATACGGTATAAAGAACAGTGATGACTAAAATTTTCCCCGTGACCTTGGGCTACATTTACTCATTGTACGATTATTGTGGATGAATGCCTATTTCACTATTTCATATCTACTTCGCCAAGTCGGTACATGGTGTAGTTAATTGATTGATGTAAATAACGCTCGATTGATTTAGTAAATGAATCTACTACAACCGAATAAATTAAGTGTTTGATGGATGGGTGGACATTTTTTTTTATATCTTTGTCTCACAAATTACCCATCAATTTATTAATTTATTAACGTTGACAAAAGTAACTTAAGTGAAAGAGTGGGTGTTAGAATAATAAATCGTTGAAAGGTAAAATAGAAATGGAAGGAACAGACGAGAAGGAAGGACACAAAAACGAAGGCAAAAAGGAATCTTCGGATTGAAAGAAAAGGAAGATACGGAAATGGAGAGAGAGAGAGAGAGAGAGAGAGAGAGAGAGAGAGAGAGAGAGAGAGAGAGAAAGTAAACAGTTCTGGCTAGTCACCCAAATGAGACCGTCAAGTGACCTGCATCTATGCTGAGGGTGATCAATTAAAATTATTGAAGAAAAAAGATGCTTTTCATTGGGTAGTGATCACTAAAACTGTCTGATTTAAAAAAATAACAAACAAGCATGAATGTAGCTGGACACTGACTAAAAGATAAATTTACCAAAAGCTTACATTACAAATTGAATCCCCGTAATAAAAAACAAAAAACAAAAAAAAACGAACCCCCTCACACCTTTTCTTGACATTATAAGGAGTAAATGTTGAAATTTATATCTCTCTTTATTAGTGTGGCTTGGACGCGTGATACCTACATATATAGCCAGCAAGCCAGCCGGACTGACATGAAAACTGAAGATACCTATGTTGACGGGTTTGGTTGACAGTTTTCTAATTAAGAGAGAAAAGTCTAGAAAGAAGATTGAAAGCAAGAAGGAAGTCTGACGGGAAAAAGTCGGTTTCGTTGTTGCGTGTCTGTCACCGGTGCCATAGGTCGCTATTCCAGCCCAGGTAAAAATCCAAGATTACCAATTTTTAGAGTAGGAAAGCCTTCCTTACTTTGATGATTGGCGTTACACAATCTACATATCTCATCTCTCCTTCCATTTGGCTTTGTGCCTCATTCAGGTAAGCTTACTGGAAATACGGAGATGAACAGCGAAATGAATGAAATCAAGAAGAAAAAAAAGAGACCATGATATCGAAAAAGAAGATGAAAAAAAAAAAAGAAACGTAAAGGTGAGTAAACCAAGAAACAGAGGAAGAGCCGTAGTTAATTTGGAAGCCGCCCAACAATGATGGAAGATCAAGAATAAATAGGTGAAGAATGAAAAAGAAGAGAGGAAACGTACCAAAACACACCATCAAATAAAGTAGCAAATGAAACAAAGACCAGAAAGAAGAAGAAGAAGAAGAAGAAGAAGAAGAAGAAGAAGAAGAAGAAGAAGAAGAAGAAGAAGAAGAAGACAACGATGACGAAAGGTCATTTGCTGAGAAATAAGATTTAATAAACGATTGCACGATCGTAATAGAGAGCCCTATTTTGGAGCCCCGAGCCAGACATTAAAAATATATCTTAAAGTACCAGGTCGGTAAAAGATGCAGAATGTTCATCAAGACAGAAAGATAAACATTAGCTTCATTACTACAACGTCTATAAACACATCGCACCAACTGAATTCACCAATTGGCTCCATGGGGCGTCCAACAAAGTGCATTTCTTGCACGATATATAAGCACCTTGGGGCCACGGTAGCCAGCAACTGGTACAAAGCGCATGCCCAGTTATCACTACTGTCAAGTGCACTGTTATGTGAGAAGCACATATTAAGCGCAACCAAGCCATTATGTCCATTCGACCAGACATTATGTTGTTCGACCGGAAGAAACAGACCTGTCTATTGACTGACATGGGCGTCGCAAATGATAAGAACATCATGCTCGTATAAACTAAGTTGATCCAAAAGCCCGATGTCTTGGAAAATTAAATCACTAAGCAATGGAATTGCAAGGCAAAGGTGTTGCCTGTGGGCGTGGGAGCACCATGACGCATTAGGGAGGAGCTTGAAAAACCCTACCGGAAACCTTATTTTACTACAAGTGTTACTGCTAAAGTATTCATCAACGCACACACGCGCGCATGCACACACATTTATTTATATACCGCACACGGTGAACACAGTAGTCACGCCATGAAATCTATGAAAATTATCGTAATCATCATCATCTTCATCATCGACAGCAGCATTAGCCATCATGTCCACCGCTGAACAAAAGCCTCTGCCCACGTCTTTCCATGAGGACTGCGACTGCGCTGATTTTTGCCCTGTCTTATCAGCAAAAAATTCTATCTCATCCCTGCATATTGTCTGGTCTTTTCTCACTGAGTTTACTATGCCATGGGCATCATCCAATAAACCTCTAGCTCTAGCTGTTGTCATTTCTTCTCACCTATCCAGAAAACGACAGTCGTCTCGAAAATTTTACATAATGAGAATGGAACAAAGAAAGAATCAAATTAACACTATTAATAACGATGAATATATTGTAGGAATATTGGATGTAGTAATAATATCACTTGAATGACTATTGTATTGATCATTACAAATATTGCTTATAATGATACAATGATGATAATGGTGATGACGCTGATGACAAAGAAGAAGAGGAAGAAAAATAATCTGAACAACGAAAGCAATAATAATTATAATAATGACAGTTTTATCAAAAGTAATAAGACACACCTTAATCAAGCCAATGGGAAGTGGTATTTATAATAACACTAAAGAATAATGATAACCAAGAAAAACAGACGATAAAGTATAGTAATAATTACGTAGAAAATAAACGATGCTGGCTTCATATTGCATGAGATGTGGCAAAGAATGAAGGAAATGACACAGGCGTGTCGTGTGTCGTCTTACTTTGGAGAGACCATTGAACACCTGTGCCTGTGGCGAAGCCCAGGTGTTCATCATCGTACTGTTTCAGGTAAACACTCGATAATGGCCGGACAATAATGTACTAGAACTTCACTGTACCGTAACAAAAGATGACTATTGTCCGCCATTATATTTCTATGTAAGGGAGCAGCAGAGCAGTCATATGTAAAAACCGGAATCCCGAAATCCGAAATGCGAAATACGAATTTTTTTCATTCCGTAGTGAATGAGGGATGATTTTCCAGTGAGAAGAACAATCCCAAAACAATACGAAAAGGCGACCAAATAAAAAAAAAATGATCTCAATAAATGAATACTGAAATCGTATCTCTCCCCTCGCCCATTAAGTTGGGAATATTTTTGAAATTGGTGGAGATAATAGTTAATGTGTCTCTTATAACTCAATTTAAAAGTTTGTATTTGAGTGAGCATTTCAAAATTTGGAGAATCAACAGATTTAATGTAAGTAAACAAACAAACAAACTATAATGAAATTGACTAAAAAAATCTTTAGATGACAGCTGGTAGTAACGTCATGCATAACCTTCATGCCTGTCTCGCATGTACGTTTTAGGCTTACATTCATAACAGGCCATGCTCTGAAGAGACAAGAGAGAAATAATGCAGAGAAATAAAAATGAAAAAGCGCCTTATACTGCCTTTCACTGCATATCAGCATCAGCAGTAGCTTCCGCCATTTCATTCCTGAGAACTCACCAGGCCTCTCTATCATGAGCATCATGAAGCCAATACTTTCTGGAGTTGTCTAGTTCGTCTCACCATCTTACATTCTGCCGGTCACAATTTCGCTTGTGATCTATGGGAATCCACATTGTGAGTGTAGGGGTCCAGCGATCGTCTGATATTCTTGCAACATGACTAGCCCATTGCTATTTGAGTTTTCTAATGGTTTCTATGATGTCCTGCACTCCTGTTTTGTTCTAATATATTGTGCAGTCTTTTGATCTCTCAATGTGAGGTTGAGCATTATTCATCCATGTACACGTTGCAAGGACCTCAGTTTGAGAGTCAGTCCGTTGGTGAGTCTCCATGTTTCAGCTCCATAGGTGACTAATGGGAGGACACATTGGTTATATATCTTTTTAAAGGACTAATTAGATTTTCTTCTTCTCGAAGGTTGAACGTGCTCTACCGAGATATTGTCATCTGAGAGTGATTCATCGCTTGATTTCTTCTTTTAAAGATTTCGTGGAGATTCGTTGTCATAGGTAGATGTATTGGTCTGCTTTCTGCGTTTTTGATTTTGATCGTGTTGTGTTTGTCATCAACCGACGTGATTGTTGTACAAGACATTCGTTTTACTGAAGTTCATGTGAAGACCAACTTCCTAGCTGTCTTCATTCAGTTTGTCTAGCATTATTTGGAGGTCATGAAGGTCCTCTGGAAAAAAGACGATGTCGTTAGCAAACCTGAGGTTGTTTAGGTATTCGCCGTCAATTCTGATTCTTTTATTTTCTAAGTCTAGTTTTCGGAAGATTATCTCGAGACAGGCTTTGGAGAATTAGAACGGGCTGGTATAACCCCGACTTATTCCTTTTTCGAGCTGAAAGGGTTCTGAGTCTTTATACCAGAAAATGAAACTGCCGTTACGGTATATATGTTGCAATACACTGACCTATGCGGGATCTACAATCCTTAGAGCAATAGCATCAATGACCTTGGAAATTTCTACTGAATCAAAGACCCTCTTGAAGTCGAATGCTGCAGCAAGTGGCATTCCATATTCTCTGATTTCTCTTTTAGTTGATTTATCGAACGGAGATGGTTCATGGTCGAGTAGCTTCTTCTTTGACATTTCTTTTTACGTATACTCGCAATGCAAGAAATCTGGTCATTTGAGAGCAGGGATCATCAAAAGTTCCTGGAGATCTGTTCCACGCGCAGTACTCCCCCTTCGCACTTAAAGGGGTTGGGTAAGGGGAACTTACTAACGTTTGCAGCAATATGCCAATCGAAGTAGGCAATCTTTTTATTTCACTCGCCAATGTACAATTGTACCTGAGATCTAACGTTCAAAAAATTCATGTGCCACATTCTGTTGAGGTGGGAGGATGTTTAAATTGTACTCAACTTTTATTAGGACTTGCAAATTAACAACTGATCACAGAAGCGAAATTACTACCGATATCTCCTCAAAGACAGACTTTATTCCAGAATTCGTGTCGATTTTAAAGTCAAGAAAAAATTCATTGTTTTCCTCTGTAAAACACAGAGAAAAATTGCTAAAAAGGGGGTAAATATAGAAAAATCTCAACAACTTGGTGCATTGGATAAGCCAGCTTGTCCGTCAATCAATGTATTTATGCATATGTACCTGGGGGAATTTGGCGTAAATACTACGTCTGTGATTTTTCCATCACACGTATGAGTGGCTTCTATCAAGCATTGTCGCTTCAGAAGTGTATGAGATTTGAGGGTATCGCCTATTTTCATTTGGTACTTTCTCATCTTATCTTACGGCTCTATTTGGGATATTTGGAAATATCTTCATCTCGTTGTTGGGTTTATTGGAGTGACAAATGTTTTTTTTGGAAAGTCTGCATTCTCTCAACAAAGAGTTTTACAATATATTAATTATTGTTGCTGTAGCTATAAAAAGCAAGTGGAATTACGATGAAATGAATACCAAAAAAAAAAAAATAAATAAAAATAAGAATAAATTACAATGTTCAATCAAAGATATAAAAAAAAGAATATTAATCTATGCATAGTCAGAGAAAAATAGTAACACATTTTCTGTGTGAGTGAGCGTATTACTGAACGCACTTACAGTTGTTTATAACAGCGTTAAATATCAACATTTTCTATTCTGGTATCTCTTTTCTCTTGTAAAGCTCTTGGTCTGTCTTGAATAAAAAGAGAATGAGACAAAATAAAGAGAATGATATATGGTTACAACAACAGCAAGGATAGAGGCAATAAATCACAAGAAGAAAATATATAAGAAAGAAAGCGAAAAAAGATAAATAAATTAGTGACCTTGGCGTATTGGGCGACGCGTTTCTCTTGACGGCTTCATATTTATTTGATTCTGTCCGACAGCACAATCGTCATCAGTCAAAAAAGGGATGCGGGAAATGACGTAAATTGACTTCCGGCTTCTTCCGGTTTTGTTAGATTACTACAATCTTAATGCTACATCTAATGGAATAGTTCTGCTTACGGAGATGGATAAGATTGTTTACAGTCTATCTACGTGCTATTTAAACAGTTATTCGTTAGGATTAGTCTGTAGAAGAAGGAGACTTCATATAGAACCCTCACATACATATAAGTACACAAGAAGACACACACACACACACACACACACAGATATACGCACTTATATTGTGGATGTTAAGTGATCCTACAGACCCATCTCATTTCAAAGAAAATGTTACGCTCATTTACATAGATAAAAACACCCCCCTTCCTGCTCCTATCAAGCAACCAAACAGAAATATTCTCATTCTTTTCTTTAGCATTGCACATGTAAACAGCAATTTTTTTCTCCGTGATCCGCTTACAATATTTTTCTTTGAAAAAGATGGCTGGCCCCCATCGAAATGCATCAAAACATACCAAAAGAAAAATATAAAAACTTGAAATTTAACACCTATCTCTTGAGATTTTCTTTTCACCTTTCAGTTGTCGTTTACACCTACACATGCACACACACACACACACACACACATAAATATACACACACAGCCTTACACATAAAACTTATGTACGCATGCACATTCATATTTATGAACACACACACGCGCATGCAGATGCACACACACACGCACACACACATATATATATAGAGAGATATAATACCCGAAACAGGTCTGTTGCTGAACGTACTGCATTTGAATCCCAATGTGAACAACATTAATAGCATTTGATATTTTGTGTATAGCGCAAAATATCTAAACATAGTACATTAATAGGTGTGTAGAGATATTACGGCATTTCTAAACTAAATGTTTTTCAGCTAAAATGTAAAGTTTATATATAAGTGTGTGTGTGTGTATATAGGCACCTTAAGAAAAAGAATGAATAAAAAAGCTCGGCAATATATTGAAAGAAACTGAATTTTACTGCTTGAAAATATTTATACATATATACGCGGTCTGTCCATGAAGAAACCGAACTTTTGAAACAACGTACCCATGAAACATTTTAGTTTTCTATAATTGAAATGTTATATAACAGTGACCTTGTCCTTCTGTGCAAAACAAGCTGCACCAATCTATGTCTTTGAGCTACACCCACGAGCATGAACGTATTCATAGATTCTGTCTAGTGCACGTGGCCATTTTTCCCCAAATGAAGCTTTTTAGATAAGTGATATACTTGTGTGAAATTCTGTTTCAAATTAGCTATTTGGGAAAATTTGTCTCATATTGCAACAGGCTTATGAGGAGGATTGTGGTGTCTGTAGGAAATAACGCTGGTGAAGCTAGTGTTTCACACGGGATGAACATCCACCAGAGAGAATGCTAAAACCGGATGACATTTCTCGTTGATAGATGGATATCACATTGAAAAACTGTGTGATGTGATTCGTGGATATCATCGTCAAACAGTTTATGATGTTTCTGAAGAGGTAGGAATCTGTGAAAGTTTAACACGATTGAAAACAAAAACTGACAATGAATCATATTGCCGCAAAATCCGCTGGCAGGGGAGTATAATGCAACACGATGCATCATTAGTCTTTAATTCTAAATCATGTGGCACGAACAGAATCTCACTTCATAGAAAGTTAGGCGAAGATTTCGACGAATCACAGTACTTCTAAAATCTTATTGTTCAACTTGGTAAAGAAAGGTTGAGCGCACGAGATACACGTTCACTCTTGTACGTGTTAATCGAAAACTAATCAACGTGGGTAGAAACATTTATTTTAGTACAAAAGGTCAACGTCACTCCAACATAACATATCAGTCAGGTCACTCTAAAACATGTCATTGGCAGATAAAATTCAAAAATTCAGTTTCTTCATGGACAGACCGTGTATATATACATACATACATATATACAGACAGACAGACAGACAGACACACACACACACACACACACATATATATAAATATATATATATATATATATATAGATGTGTGTGTGTGTGTGTGTGTGTGTGTGTGCATATATGTATTCATATATCCTTGCATGCACACAAAAGCCCACATACACACCAAGATATTTTGAGGTTGCAGATTCTTTCATAGAAGATGTCTTCTCTCAGGCGAATCGGACGTTTATAAATCAGATAGCTCGTGACATTTGCAGACCCTAGGGCGTTTTTAGCAGTTGGTAATGCCATCATCAGGACAAAGTATATAACTATATTGTGGAAAATCATATAAAAGCATTTTAGTCCAATATATTCCAACAATCGCATACGGCATCCTATCAGATAACTGACGGTAAGAAAGACCCCGACACTTTCCCTATAAGTACATCAGTGAGGTAGATTTCATGTAATGGATCGCTAGAGATGCTAGTTTACAAATAACTTCAACCAAAAGTGTGATTCGTATTCAGTGAAAAGAAACTTTTGCTAATCTTGTATGATGTACAATACATCACAGGGCTTTATTTCATCATGGACCAAAATTGCACTATGCACCACCGGTGGAACTGCAGACAAAAAGGAATTCTCTCGAAATTATAACCTCTGAACAAACCCAAAAGCTGGTTATTATAAGACCATCTCTTGGAAATCATAGGGAATCAATATTTGATCGACAGAAAACAAAAGAGCATTTTTTTTAAAGATCATAATTATATTTATGATTATATCCATTAATTCTCTAAATTCTCTAATAAAGTTTATTTACACACTATTAAATATGACCAAACGAAAAGAAATGTGTTGTATATGGTGCTATAGTCGGTGTTTTTCTTTTCACCCTGTGAGACGTGGTACTACTCTGTGTAATCTACAGGGCTTAGGGATTCGTCTTGAGACCTGAAGACCAACTCTCTGAAGTCTTTGCAACAATAGTTGCGAGAACTAAAATAGCTTTTGGTGTTTTCCTGCCAACACATTCACGTGTGTTGTATCCCCTCATTGAACAGACCTTATGTCACACTTTGTTCTCGTGAGAGTTCGGACAAACAGGAAAGGAAATATTGTGTAGGAAGATTCTGATGCGCCTATCTTTCAGAAAGGGAGGGTAACCTTGCTTTGAACTTCTGTGTTCGACAGCCATGCTTTCATACTGATCACTAGTGTCAGTTTTAAATACATAGCGTATCTTTACAGATGTATGAAGTTTGAGAAGGAAAAATTTCCATCCATTTTAAGTATGTATAGATAATGTGTACGTTAGCTTAAGACAACCGGCAACTAATTTAGTTTGCAGCTGCCCAGCTCTGAAAAGAAAACCCCAAATCATCTCTTTAAATCATCTCTTTATAGTTCTCACTGCATGTTCAGTCTTTCACTCTTGTTAATGACCTTTAGCATGTTTCTGCATGGTCTCAACTAACCCGCCCGCTGGAAAAGATTGTGGTGTTGACCCTGTGTGTATATGCCAAGGAATTATGGAACAAAAGTAGCAGGGGGTGGAATAGGACACGCGACTGATTAGTGTGGCTTTAGGAGGGGGACTTGAATTCAGGAGAATGGAGAGAACCTGCTTTGGATTGAAAAGAATTACGTCATAATACCCAGAATGATATGTTCCGGTACCAGCGAAAAGTAACAGGCCAACATTCCTCTTGCCCTATGTTGTGGGCTAGTGGGCTGATTACATGGTAGTATGGAAGAGGTCGATAATGGAAAGACAGAGAGAGACAGAGAGAGAGAGAGAGGGGGGAGGAGGAGAGAGATTCACTCTGTTCGTATCGATTTTTTAAATGTCAAAATCGACATTTTATAACAACCCTTGGCTTCCCGATTTATCGTTTCTGAGGAAGGCAGGAAGAACAGATACCATCATTAGTTGACATTTTGTGGTTTGGGGACATAAGGTACCTCTTTACGTGATCTGGGTAGAGCACTAACACATTATGGGTCGTTTGAGGATTTGGGTTCTTCACTGGGAGAAAGCGCCCGGGGATTTATACCTACAGACTAATCATTTATACGTCTGAAAATGATTTACATTGCTTGTCAAGTTTAGATAATGGTATCTAACCAGAAACATAGTGGCTAGTGTTGATCCAGGTATGAATTAGGAATATTCATGTGTATATGATTCCTCCATGTTCGCAGATATCATACACATATAATCATATTTTACAAATTTGTGTATAGACGATGTTGGAACATGCACCAATTGATAAATACACAGATATCAGGTGATGGTGATATGTTTCATACAAAGAGACTAAGATATATATATATATATATATATATATATATATATATATATATATGGTGCAAAGTATCTTCTTCACAGAAAGATTATTATCATTATCAAGAAATGTTTACATAATCCGACGGAAATAATCATAAATGTGTTATATTATTTCGAAACTCTATTTGAAAAGACTTCCTGTTATTAGACCATTTGGCCTAGACAGTGTAAATAGAATAAACTACATATATACTTAGAGAGACAGAGACGTTGACATATGATCCGACGGAATTATATCAAATTGCGTTATATCATATTGAAACTCTTATTTGAAATGATAAATATATATATATATATATATATATATATATATATATATATATATATATATATATACAGAGAGAGAGAGAGAGAGAGAGAGGGAGAGAGAGGGGGGGGGAGGTGATCTTGGTTGATAGATTGAATGCGATTGTCTATACTCTGATGAGTGATAATCCGTTTCTAAAAAGCGCAAATTATTCAAGCAATGTTTTAACAACGTTCCTTTTCATGATTATTGGCCATGTGCGAATATATTTATACATCTAAATATTTTATTAGCGTATTTTATGCACGCATGTCTTTGTGTACTAATATGCTTCATTTTAACATCGATTCATCAACTGATTTCCTGTGATGCATAAATGTCCCAATATCAATTTCTTGGTCTATTATTCAAAGTATTTAAAATTTCTATCATAGATCTTTACTCGTCAAAACTTATTTGTCTACATAAGCATGATCTATCTACTCTTTTTTTTCCCAAATCTGCCATAAACATCACTACAAATATTGCATGTTTTGTTTTCCAATAACACTAAAAATTCAGAGAGAATCACCTGTATCCCATCAAATTTCTTCGTCTCAGAATATTTACTAGTCTTCAGAAATTTAATTATGTTTCGGAAAAATAAAACAGTGGCCTTCCAATGAGCCAACGATGAAACTTTACAGCAAGATGTTAAACTGTCTGCCCAGGATCATATTTTAGGCTTTTTGTAAAAGTTGATGGAAAACTCGAATGAAATATTGTTTTGCAGAAATAGGGAGAGTAGATGGGAAACATAATGAACTCAAGATTACAAAGCAAGTTAAAAAGGAATGTAACATGAAATTTCTATCACGTTTGTGCTGTCGTTATATGTTTATAAATACTGGAGAAAATGACATAAATTGCATTGACAGATAATGGGAAATAAGAGACTCAAGGGACATAAAAATGTTTTGAAAAAATTTTTTTTTTGATATTTAGTGTTCAAAGCTGAAAAACTTTCTCGACTATATATATATATGATTATTATTATAATTAACGCTCCCTTATTCAGGGTCGAGCACTTCTTAAGTATGGCAACCTGTTCATTGTAAGCTATAAGCAATACTCTTCAAACTCTACAATAGAGCATTCTGGTGGATGGGGAATTGTGCATTAGTAAATATATCGCTCAAATTCTGCCTTATTGACCATTTCTGCGTAGGGCAGGGAGAAAATGCCAGCCTGTGCACCTGAAGCGAAGGTTTCGATCCTATTTCGTGGTACCGGATGGGATAATGGATAGTCTATAGCCATACTGAAGAGTTGTAATACAAGCAGTTGTACTGGCATAATACCCGTTGTTTATGTTATCTATTGATATATTAATATTTTAGAATGGTTCTAAACATCTCAGCCCCTTAATCAACTTTAAAGAGAGGAAGAGTAAAAGTTATGTTTTCCTGCAAACCTTGCAAAATGTCTTTATGTGTCAGTTATGTGTCATATATATATATATATATATATATATATATATATATATTGTGTCAGCCACAGTCGGCTGTTTTGATGTATTACATCTCTTCCGTGTGGTTATAGACTTTCCATAATCCCATCCAGTACCACGAGGTAGGATTGACCTGGACGGTCAATAAGGCTGAATTTAAGCGATATCTTAATTTACGCATTAATTCATATATATATATATATATATATATATATATATATGTGTGTGTGTGTGTGTGTGTGTGTGTGTGTGTGTGCGTGTGTATAAGGGTGACATTAGATGGTAAAATACTGGAACCTGAGAAATATCAGGTAGAATATTTCCTTTCTCAAATATAATAAGGCGTTTCTTTTGACTCGAGTAAAACTCGTCTTTCACTTCATTGCTTTCCACCTGTTCTTTATCAGTTGAATGAAAAACATACTTCGAGAAATTACAGACCAAGTAATGGTATACAATACCTTTACCCATGTGTTCTATAACATATCAATATTTTTTTTATTGCTCCCCTTCCTTTCACATTTTTTGTTTTGTTTTGAACTTTTTATGGTCAGAAGGATACATTCGACGCTCCAGTAATCAACGCATTTTTCTACCCTTCATCTTACATCTCAGTAAATCCCAGGTGACTGGGTCCATTAATTCAGATGATATTTTCTTTATTATTTATCTTCCTTTTTTTTCCGTATCTATCTAATTTCCTTTTATTTTGTACCAACTTTTTTTTCTTACTGATTTCTCTTAATCTATTCATTCTTCACTGTATCAATTCATTGAAATCATTTGAGCATAAAAGGGGTTTATGATATGTAATGAATTTTAACAAAGATTGAAAAAAGTAATAAACAAATGTGTAGTGAGAGGAAAAGGGCTAAAAAAAACTTTTATTATATAAACGAAAGAGAAAAAAAAGAAGAAAATTCAAGCATGCAATCATTTCTGATATTAGCACGAAGGAAATCTTTTTTAAAGTCTTGAAATATTTTAGCGTAGATCTGATGTTTTTTGAAGGTCATCTTTTGAATTAATATGAAAACTCTGGTTTAAAACTAAGCCAATAAAGCCTTGTGGTCAAGTGAATGCTTTCAAAATACCCGGCAGAGCTTAATCTTCTGTGAAGAGTTGCTGGCGCTATAAGGCTCAAACGATTGCATTTTGCCTTCTCTGGATTGTCCCTACGCCTATCAAAGGGCGTCGTTTCTAGAGACCTGTTTCGGGTTTTAAGTTTCAAAACTTTTCAAGACGACAGGTCACTTGAAGTGCCCAGATGTCGTTAACAATGTGTCAGGTCGAGTCAGTTAAGGCAGGTGGGAATATGTGTCGGTGCAATAAGGTAGGAGCTTTGACATCAGAATGAAAATAATTTAATCGTCTGTCTGACTCTGCTGTAATTGCTTGGGGTAGGGGTAAGTAAGTATGGATGTATGTATCTATGTATGATTGGCAGATTTTTTGCATTTCTTTGCTTAACTTAGTTTGGTTCGGTACAAAGCCAAACTCGTATTCAACATTTGTTAAAAACAGATTTACTCTGATTGTTTTTGAGAACTAACTGCTCACACGCGCTCTCCGTGTTTCTATGTATATATTTAGAAAGTTCACATGAATTGATGTATGAATGCCCAATGAATCTGGAGAAGGAGAGGATGGATAGGAAGAGCGTGTGTGCAAAAGAAAGGAGATACAAAGGTGAAAAATTGGGGAACGTACATTGAGACAAAATTGGGGAGAATGATTATTTTCAAAAAGGTAAATTGGGAGAGAAAGAGTGATAAAAGAGAGAGATAAAAAATATTAAAAGACAGTGGAGAAGAAAAGAATCCCATCGTAATTTGTGGCTCTTATTATCTAATGCTGTTTCTGTTTTTTGCTGATACCATTAGTCCACATGGTCGAATCCCAGTCGTTTGCTTGGTTCTCAGTGTATCGCTATTGCTACCCAATCGTGTAGGTTTTTGTACCCTTCATGGGCTACATTCACTGGTTATGTGGTTTACATCCTAGCATTTACACATGAGTTACCTGATGGTCACCACCGGATACTGAGTCTCAGCAAGTCTCCTCAGGCCTCTAGTCATCCTCTCATATCTCATGCTGTGATTTGCACTGTCTCCACCATACCCTTTTCGTTCTTTCTTTGTAGTCTGATGCACTGCTCCTTCGTTTGCTACTTTTTGTTGTTTGTTGCACGACTTAAAATACTTTTTATGATTCCATTACTATTTACACAACTTTTTCCAATCCTATTTTGGCCTTTTGGATACAGTATTCGGATACAGTCTTCTATACTAATGAATTTTTTACCTCGTTTTTTCCACTTTACATTCAGTCTATATATGTCATCTCTGGGGTGTAAAGCTGTGTGCATCGTCATGAGCTTTCTCGTTCGCCGGTCAATTGATTGGAAGTCTTCCTTTGTCCATCCAAGAAATGGACCTGTTTGAACTGCCCATGTGTTCATTCTTATCAGTGTTTTACTTAGTCTCTAATATTTTTCTCAACCTGTCAAGATATTCTCTTTTATGTTCCCTTTCATTTCTTCCTATTTTATCGAGTCGAATTCGAGAAACACCCGGTATATATATATATATATATATATATATATATATATATATATATATATATATATATATATCCTGTGTTGTTACTCCTCTATTTTTTTTTTGTTGTTCAGTATATTGATTACTTCTATCGCTGTTAGCCTTCCCCTATGCATTAATATCAGTTCATACCTTTTTTGATTTCTGATTCCATTCCAATGTCACAGATGTATTCTTCAACTTTGTTGGACGGTATTTCGATTCTTTCCCTGTTCTTTGCAAATAACTTCTTGTCACCTATGAGGTGGTCACCTTTTTCTTTTGTTTTTTTCTTTACTGTTTTTCAAGATTCTGTTGAGTTGTATTATGGTTAGTACAAATAGTAGTGAGGACATAGAGTCCCTTTTGAAATTCTCTGTTATATACTTACCTCAGCTGTCAAGTCTATTTTACAATTTTTCATTGAATGGACTATGATTTGCACCACTGGTTCGCTGATCTAGGGCTAATCTAATCAGATACTTTCGAGTATCTAACTATATGGGATCATGCTGAATGCTTTTTTTGGAGTCAAACCATCCTATTGCAGCATTTGTCTTCTTTTTCTTATTTCTTCTAGAATCATCTGGTTACACCTTTGTTTCCTTTATAGAATTTTTCTGTTTCTCTGGTAAGAGTCGACTTCTTTCCGTGAAAAAAAAAAAATTCCCCAGCTAGCTGTCCCGTCGGAATTTCCAACGTCTGTGGTAGGCAAGTGATTGGTCTAAAGTTGCTTGTCTAATTCACTACGCAGCGTCCTCCTGAAAATGTGGGTTTTTATCATGTAATCTTTTTTCATGGGACCATAGTATTTCCATAATTTGGCACATGGCCTCTATGCTGAGGCTCCCAGAGTAAATTGAAATTGTTAGAAATAGCCTTTGAATTTAGGTTATTAATCATCACTCTACAGCTGGTACCCAATGAATATCAGTGGAAGGAAGTTAAGGTAAGACAGCATATCACAAATCATTGATAATGATTTGTTGCTCACTGAGAGATCAATGAAAATGCCTTATTACCGAAGTTGAGATAGTCAAGATGTTTTCTCTCAGCAGTTATCAAGTATTTTACAAGTATATGAATGCTGCAACGGAGCTGCAAGGAAGAATATCTACATAACAATTTGACTACCTATCTGGTTAGAGAAAAGGTAGATATGAACATATTTAGAAAGATAGAAAGAATGTGGAGTAGACATGAACGCTAAATAGCTGAGCAGGCCAAAATGAAACACTAAATAGAGGAAAAAAAGAGAAAACGTTTATAAGGGAAAACTATATGTATTGTTTTGAATTATCTTTTTAAGCGTTGATAAGATTCTTCTGGATTAAATACCCCTACAACAAACACACCCTGCTCACAATTTTGACAGTCCGTACTGAGATGAATGGCTTCGGATGACATCTCAACGGAAAACGACTGAACTGTCTTGTAAAAAAGAAAGAAACAATGATCATGATCATGACCTCGAAACGCTTAGTGCTCTTGGGTGCGTCTATCTATCTCCCTCTCTCTACCTCTCTCTTTCTCTCTCTCTCTATATATATATATGTGTGTGGAGAGATATATATTTGTGAATTAGTTACTTTTTCGTATCTTTCTTCTAATTCACTTTTAATCCGTTCTATCTTGGCTGGTTTTTCTTTCTCTTTTTTCTCACTTACTCTCTCTCTCTCTCTTTCTCTCTCTCTCTTTCTATATCTATCTATCTATCTATCTATCTATATATATATATATGTTTGTGTGTGTGTAATACTATATATATATGTATGTGTACTCGTAAATACTGATAAATATTTGTATATACATACATATTTTCTCTTTATACATATGCATACACACAGACACATACGCACGTATATAGAGTTGATCTAACACATTTGTGTATAAGCTGACTGACTATTTGTTTCAATGCTCAGTGAGGCATCCCATGTATATCTAGGTACGCACCTAGTTAACATTGGTTGATAAAGGCTGGGTTACATTTTTTTAGCTAGCATATTTTGAATATATGCAATTTCACCGGCAGTCAGATATATATATATATATATATATATATATATATGTAGAGAGAGAGAGAGAGAGAGAGAGAGAGAGAGAGAGAGAGAGAGAGAGAGAGAGAGAGAGAGAGAGAGAGAGAGAGAGAAGGGAGAAGAGGGAGAAATGGCAATAAGGGAACTAAGTTTTTG
>OY735208.1:25143680-25231180 GCA_963457665.1 Thysanoteuthis rhombus
ATTGATATCCGACAACTCTTTTACTCTTCAGAGCAGTTTTTCTCGAAAAACGGTAAAAGCTAGGAAAAATACTTTGTGACAGTTTTTATTTAATTAAGTCCCAAATATCTAGAACTCTCCGAGATCACGATTCCAAAATCGATCCACCCTAACGTGAATGTGTTTTCCCTTTGTTCTGGAGAACTGGTACCCCTTGCTGGTTTTCAATATTCTGTTTGGTGACACCATGCTTAGTACAAATACTAGCGGGGATAGTAGATTACTTATCAACCAGGCGCTGACTTGATACAGTGGACTTTCTCCTCATATTGTGAGCATGCGTGCTCTGCAACATCTATCAGATGGTTTGCATTCAAGTTGGCTATACATAACTAATTTGTTGTCTCCTTTCGTTCCTTTTCCCTTCTTATTTCGACTAAGATGTCCCTCGCCGGAGCTTTGGCCAACAGTCGCTTGGTAACTACTGTGAACCTCCTGAAGGCCATTAAGGAAACACAAGCTGGAGTATTAGCCAGTAATTGCAGGAGGACGACTGGGCCTCTCCTGATGGCCAAGGAGGGAGAACCTGCAGGACCTCTATCACGAAATTCTTAATTAATATCTATGTTCCCATCACCACTACCACCAGTCGTGGCATGTGCGTATTGCAGCAGTAAATAAAACTTAAACACGAGATAAAAGGGTAAGTTTAAGAAAGAACTAATGTTTGGTTGACTTGCAGAGGATCCTTTGCCTCTGTTTCAACATTGGGACAAGAAATTTTATATGTCTGGATTCAATTAGTCCATAACCTTTCTCTCATATCTCCTATCAATGGGGAATTGTTATTTCATCGACAAGACTTTGTGTAATTTGTGGAATGTTCCAAGTAGTGTGATCTTTAGAATAACGTAGATATTGATGTTACCTGGCATACAGTTAGTGGACTTTTCCGTTCGCGTCTTTACGAGTCGTAGAGCTCCAATGACCACTGGTGTTATTTCGGCCTTCATACTCCACACCCTGTTGATCTCGATCTCCGGTTATTTGTATTTGGACAGTTTCTCCGTAACCTTTACGAAGGTGTTTCACTCATATAAAATTGCATTGTCTATGAGCATGTTTCTCTTTTCTTCCTTGTCCGGTCTGTTTGCCTCTATTTACCCATTAGTATGGATTGGTATGGTAAGATTGCTGTTCTCAGTGACTGTGGTCGGTTGGTGCTCATACCTTTTTTCAGATATTTTTATTTTCCTGTACAGCTATGTCCGTGCCTTGTTTGCCTATGGATATACTCGGTCTTTGCTAGTTCCAGATAGTCTGAGACAATGTGGTTGACATTTCCCTCGTACTCTTCACAGATCCTGCATTGTGGGTCAAATCCGTTTTTGATTATGTGATGGTGATATGATCTGGTTGCAATGCTTTGATCTGGGGAAGCGATGAGCAGCCCCGCCGTCTTTACTTTCAGTCCAGGGCTTCTCAGCCGCTGGTCTGTCTGCCGCTTTCACCCTTTTGGGGCAAGTTTCTTGCTTCATCTTACTTCTTCTTCTTCTTGACCGTTTCATTTTAAAAATATGATATGATATCACAAAACTGGAAATTCTAAATATCTTCGTCAATCAAAACGTTACTGGTGCGTACTGAATAATAATAATAATAATAATAATAATAATGATAGAAGAAGAAGAAGAAGAAGAAGAAGAAGAAGAAGAAGAAGAAGAAGAAGAAGAAGAAGAAGAAGAAGAAGAAGTATCTCTACCATTACTGGTACTACTCTGACTTTCACATTACATACGTTCTGCAGTTTCCTTGCTAGGCATTTCCCTGGGTTTTCACACTCTTGTTATTGCCATTTGTTTCCACATACATGTATAGTCCTGTTTTGGCCTTTTTAACACAGTCTTCTATGCTGATCAGTCCACCATCACCGTCTCTCCACTTCACATACAGTCTATCGATGTCATCTCTCGGGTGTAAAGCCTAGTGCATTGTTATAAGCTTTCTCGTTGACCAGTCCATCGATTGGAGCTCTTGCTTTGTCCATCCAAGAATTGGACCTATGTATCTTACTACCGATACTTAATACCGATAAGTTGTTTTCATGTAGTTGTATCTTCCTCAGTGCGTATCAATTAATGCATTTGAACAAGGCTACTGAGAAGCATTTTGATCGTATGTTCGAATGTACATTATCATAGATACGTCTCTTATATTTTTCTTATCCTCCTAAGGTAATTTTATTTATTTTCTTCCTGTGATGAATAGCCTAATTGATTTTTTGGTAGA
Source organism: Thysanoteuthis rhombus (assembly GCA_963457665.1). NCBI lineage: Eukaryota > Metazoa > Mollusca > Cephalopoda > Oegopsida > Thysanoteuthidae > Thysanoteuthis > Thysanoteuthis major. The sequence goes on from OY735208.1 coordinate 25,145,949, forward strand.
GATAGACGATGCTCGAGTCCAGGTTACGACCAGGATTTTGAAAGCTGATTTTAAAAGTAAGCAGGCGTCTCCCTGTAGTGACTTTTCTTTCTCACAGGAGAACACATTTCATAGACAAACTGATGTAGGACTTGACCAAGTGTTAATTTTGATCAAGTGCTTTCTTCAGACATGATCAAGATCGTAAAGTCACTATGAAACAGGAAAGGACTTTTACTTATAGGTTTTATTTGCAGGTGTTATTGTGGTTGGCAATCTTATTAAACACTTGAAGCACTCACTGTCTATGTCCATAGGAGATCTTATCAAGAGTGACGTTTTTTTAATTTTATTCAAATGGCGTCAGAATAACTAGAAATAGAAAGTGTCAGCTTTTCTGGAATTGGATTTGTCGAGTATTTTTGTATTGCTGACCAAAATTTGGCGTATTGGTGTTATATATAGTCATGTAAACTTTTCATCTTGCAATGGTGAAGAAAAATGTGTTCAGTCTATTTATCCTCGATTACCTGCAATGTTATCCTATAACTATTCAGGTTCTTGGTGTATGTAATCAAGTTTTATTTGTATTTGCCATTTGCCAGGCGTTTACCATAGCCCTGTTTCGGGAGTAATGAAAATAGGATAGGTTTTTTGCTTTGTATATATCTATAATTATTGGGACAGGTGTCTTGCTATATATATATATATATATATATATATATATATATATATATATATATATATATATATTAGATTATTTGAACCGTTTGAGATTCATTGATCACGTGGCAATAGCATCATACGGGTCACAAAACATGTTGAATGATCTAAACTGAGCAACGTCTGGCGTAATGTTCAACAATAACAACCCGTTAAAGACTATAAGAATAGAGAACGAGAATTTAGAAGGGGTTAAGGAATACGTTTATCTAGATCTCATGATAAATTTAGAGTAGGAATGAACAGAAAAAAACCCAACTCAGAATCGCACAGAGAGCTACAGAAAGAGCTTAGCTAGAGATTATGTTGAGAGTTAGAAAAAGATCAACATTGATCAAAGGAAGACAAGGCTGAAGAATTTTAAGTTTAAGGAAATTAAGCAGATGGAGCAAAACCAATTGATTCCTATAGCCATGTGTCTGACCTTTTCTTACTGGGTTTGCTACACATGGCCAATGATATATATGCATATGTGTGTATACACACACACACACACACACACACACACACACACACATATATATATATATATATATATATATATATATATATATATATATATATATATATATATGTATATATTGAAGACTGGAGCAAGTTTGTATATCTTTACTCCATTGGCTGTAAAATCATAAGGAATCAATTCATTTGAAAGCAAATATGACCCGAAGTTATTATGGCATAGATACCTCTGTTGGGTGTTTTATTCAAGTCTAAAACATCACTTTGTTTTATATATCTATTGAACGTTCCGAAAAAAATGTACCAACCTACCCTAACAATTGGGATAGTTAGTCGAATCTGATTGAGGGTGTTCTCTTGCCAGTAAAAATTAAAAATGTAAAATTTTCAGCTAGCCAGAAAAATCAACAGTATCAGAAAATTTATTGCAAGTAAAGAGAAAGATATAATAAGTATAATGACCATACGAATTCAGTATTATTGGTTCTCCCACCTTTTTTGTTTGTTTCTGGTTGAGTTTCCCCCCTTTTCTTCGTCTTCTGGATACTTTTTGACTTGTTTAATGTTTGTTTTGTAATTTTGCTGGCCATTTTTCTTTTGCATCAATTTCAATCAATTACAGCGTACGAAGTAGCCCCACTTACAATGTAACGAAAAGCCTTGAGCTCGTGTTTCTTTTTTATACCCTGAAAAGGTTGTGACAGAAATTTAAAAAAATATGGTACATAAACAGTTTATTGCCACTTCTCATTAATTTAGACTGCAGTATCATCAACCACACATTACAGCATTGATAGTACGGTAGTTTACCATGTAAAAGTCACTTACCAGAGTAAAAAATGATCTTCATGCAAAACATTTCACGTTATAAAACATATGATTCAAGCAGTGGGAAAATGGCAATTTTTCTGCTTGAAAATATGCTAACGGTGGTGCCATCGACATTTGTCTCTGGTCCATTTGTCCGACTGGTTGGTAATTTGGTGGGATGAAGATTAAACATGGAATGCCATGTGATAAATTGTTCAAGTATAATGGAATCTCCCATTGAGGTGTTACTACTCGCTAGAAAGTGCTTTCGTCCCAACTATGTATATAAGAATACTTTATTTGATAATTAAAAGTGTTTAAAGAAACATTCGATCGAAGCTTGATGTCATACGACGTGGAAAAATGAACTTTAAAGTAATTGAAAATTAATTGTCAAATTCTTTGGCTAAATATGTATATAATCGACTCAGAGAAGTTTTTTTCCGTGGAATTAGTCTTCTTGGGTACGATATTATAATATGATTTGCGTGTAGCCTGAGATTAAAACAGACACAACGGATTTAATATTCACATGGGTGAACATTCAATAGAACTGACTCGAACAGCGAGTCATGTCTGTTGTTATACTAACTGATCCCTTATCCTTAAAATGTTCTTAGGGTAACTTACGTAAGTAAGCCCTTTTTCAGAAAATAAAAATGTAATACACATAAAACCATATATAAAACGACGAGCTAGATGTATGGCAAAAACTATGTAGTGAAGGGAGATGTTTTATCAACACTGGTGGGGTGCCATGTTTATATAACTGTTTTATTTTAAAATTCCCCGAAACGGTTACATGGTAAACAACTGATTATCCCTGCAAGAGAAAATTCATACATTGTACGATGATAACAAAATATAGAGGGAATAGGGAAAAAAGCATTTTCAGGGGTCATGTAAAGATTATTGGGTTTTCGGAGAAATAATATGTGTTATTATGTCACTTGAAAAATCTCTATACAGATATTTACTCCTATTGATGCTTAGTGTGAACTCAATGTTATTCCATAACTTTATCAATACAATTTTCATTTTGGTTACATCTTCATAATAAACAGTAAACGCCGTAGTTCATAATTTCATTTTTATTATGGGGGAGGGTTTGATTCGTTTCTATGTTCAGTCACAGTGAGATGACGACTGAAGACTAATAACATTAAGAAAGGGATCACAAAAACATCTCTCTCATCAATCGCAAAAATGTTTGAGAAGCCTTGCGGTGAACCATCATTTTTAAAAATGTTTGATGATTAATCACCATCATTTAACTTTTTAGGTTATTATTCCTCTTTTCAGAGTTTCGTACTTTTGAACAACAGGCGTAAATTAAGGGTCAGTAAAGATCTGTATTATAGTTAGAACGTAAACAGAATCTCACCCTTCCACCGACAAAAGAAACGAAAAATTGACTTTTTACAAATCATAATGGAAGTTTTATTGATTGAAAGCACCACACAATTCTTCTGAATGAAAGAGAAAAGACCCACAAAACCCATAGTTTTCCGGTTTCAGTGATTGAACGAATGCTAAGCATTTCTAATCACAACTTGAGTCGGGCTGTGATTCTTCGACATTCTGTAAACAGCGCAGATTCTAATTAAAGAATAAGCTGTCGGTGTAAATAATTTTTTTTAATTAGTTATGTTATGAACGGAGAAATACATTGAAAAACATGCTTTCCACTCTGTTGTCCCTTATATAGTCATTTTCCCACGGGTAACGCTGGGTATACCTGCTAGTATATATATATATATATATATATATATATATATATATATATATATATATATATATATATATATATATATATATATATATATATTTCTTTTGGGTAGTAAATAACTCTATGCCTGTTAAAGAAAAAATAGAAATTACAAATGCCAGTAGAGGGGCTAAATCTATCTCAATCTACGATTTTAGTACACTTTACACAAAAATTCCTTATGAAGATCTCATCAAAGAATTAAATAAAATAACTTGGCACTTGGCCGGGGGAAATCGTAGATATATTGGTTTTACAAACTCTAAATCTCTCTGGTGCAAGACTTTACGTGCTCTTACCTTAAAACGATCTGTGGTCATCTTATTGAGGAATGTTACTTTAAAATGGGAAATAGAATATTTCATCAGATCATAGGTGTCCCTGTGGGCAATGATCTTGCCCCCTATCAAGCAAATTTGTATTTACATTGACACAAATATGTATTCATGTCATCTCTAATTAGAGCTAATATAAAACGAGCTCATTCATTTCTAGGTTGTACCCGTTTTATTGATGGCTTATGTTCTCTCAATGATGGAAGAGAACTTGGAAAATCGTACGGCAATATATACCGTAAGGATCTGGAATTAAAGTGTGAACATGAAACAATGCAAGCAACGTTCCAAGATTTAGATATCGAAATCGAGGATGGAACGTTTATCTACAAATTGTTTGATAAACGTGATAGCTTTCCGTTCCATATAGTGTGAATGCTTTTTAGAAGTAGTATTCCATCTTGTATATTTTAGAGAACAATATTATCAGAATATCTGAGAATTGGCATAGAGTCTCTCAGATCTATTGATTTTATACCGAAAATTGTTTCTTTGGTTTAAGAATTATCAATCAAGGCGGTGAAATTAGTTAGACTTTTAGACAATTTATTAAAGTTATGATTAGGCGTCCTGATTTCTTTAAAACCTATCATGTTGACTGTAGTAAAATAATAAGGAAAATTAAAGAATATGCTTACGGAAGTATAAAAATAGAATAATGAATACTGTATATCAAAATAAATAAAATCGTATTGATATTAGGGTAATTAGGTAACCAAAAGAGATGAATCCAGTCTTTTTCAGAGGTGAAAGATTATTGTATTGACTGAAACCAGGGAAAGGGGAAAACATTCAATAAAACACTCAATAAAAATGATATGAAGCGCGAGTTACAACAGTTGTTATACTTACTGATCCCTCATCGTCAAATACGCTTTTTGGGTAACCAACGAAAGTAAGACCTGTTTCAAACAAAAATGATAGGTAGTATAAAATGATATCAATATATAATACACATAATACCCTATATAAAATGATAAACTTCATTTATGACATAACCTATATCGCGAGAAAAGGATCAACACAGCTGGGATGCCATGCAAATATAAGTATTTTGTTTTTAGAATCCCAGCTAAAAAACTTATGCATGGTACCATGATAACAAAGTATATGTAAAACAGGGAAAAAAAACACTGAAGAAAATCGCATAAATTGCATTGACAGATATTGGGATATAAGTGACTGAAGTGACACCAAAATATTCTTGAAATTTTTTTTTTTAATGCTTAGTTTTTAAAGCTGTAAATCTTCCTAGACTATATATATATGTGTGTGCGAATGGTGGGTATTTAGTTGGATAACGATATCTGACAAGATGAAATTAATGATTGACAATGTAGAGAGAAACATAATCAGTTTTATTTTGCATCTTGGTCTCATTGTGATGAAGTTGTTACTAGCGAAACAATGATAATAAATGAATTGTTGATTTTACAAACCGTGTGTTTCTCTCCATACTGTGAACTATCATTAACATATATATATATATATATATATATATATATATATATATATATATATATATATATATATATATATATATATATATATATCGTCACATACACGTGCACGCACTCATACATGTGTATATTTGACAAGTATTTCCATTCTTTGGAAAAAATAATTAAGAAAAAAAGTATGTACGCCACATTTGCAATGAAATTATTCTCGCTCCTAACCCAAAGACCAACATTAAGTAACAATGAGTAACAAACATCAGCAAATGCTTTCAAAGTCAATGCCCCATATCCGGGTGACGTGCAAAAATGTCAAACAAGTGATGTGGTTTGAAAAAAAAAGAAAAGCTGGCGATATACTAACAATGAAGAAAATCAAGTAAAGAAAAATCACAGGAGAAAGAAAAAGAGGAAAAAGACGGAAAAACATTATTACAACAGTGATACGAAGAAGGCCCCCTAGGAAAAAAAGGGGTCAGCGAAGGGGAAAAAAACAATAGGAAGACAGGTCTGGTTGGGCGCTCAATAGAATGCATCAGATGACGAACATCTTTTGGCAGCATTCCATGTTGGGTGATCAATTAGAAATTTAAAAAAGGGGGTGATCAATGAATAAGTTCCTTCTTTTACCTATGGTGACAGTATTGGTGACAGTTTCGGTTGATGGTTTCTAATACCATAGAGAAGAAAAGCTGGTAAACCAGTAATAAGAATGACAAAATACGATGACGAGGGGAAGGGGAGTGGGAGCAGAACAACGAATGTGCGAATTGAAGGAAGAAAAGCCGTTCAAAGACAAGCAAGTCGAATAAGTATTGGATAAAGAGAGTTGAGGAACACAGTCTTGAGGAGAAGAATTATAAAAGAAGACCTGCGTGACGTGAGACGCGAGGCAGATGTGAAATGTGGGTTTTTTTTTCTTCTGACGATATTCTAGGGGGAGAAAAGAATACGGGTGGCCATTCATTGCTGTTTTTTTGGTTACAGGAAATTCCATTTGTATCAATGACAACAACAAGAGATTGAACACATGCAGTTTTACTAACTGACAAATATCGCAGGAATTATATATACGTATGTATACTTATATACATGTATATACAAACACACACACACACATATATATACGTATATATATATATATATATATATGTACACGCATCCACACACACACACACACACACACATATATATATGTATACATATATATATATATGTAAACACACATGAACACATATACGTGTGTGTGTGTGAGTGTGAGTTTGTTGTGAGATTGTGAGGTGATCCGACAGAAAGTTGATGGAAATGACAATTGGAAAGTGAAGAAAAAATTTCAAGAGAGAAGCAGGTGTTACATCTCAAAAGAATTTATTATCACATGCATGTTTGGATGCATTTCAATGCATAAATACATATCTATACATCTCTTTCTAAATATATATATATATATATATATATATATATATATATATATATATATATATATATATATAGCTGTGAATATCTTTACCAATCTACCACTTTCTCTCTCTCTCTCTCTCTGTCTGTACCAGTGTTAACCGAGTAGCAAATCGAACAGCCCTACACGTAAATGAACAGTAAAAATGAGTGTCGTACCGGACTTGAACCCACGTCCATCAGTGAGCAGTCTGAACGCAATTTTGCGGCAGTGACTGGATTTGAGTCCTGCACGATTCAGCGTGATAGACGGTTCGATTAGCTACTCGGTTAACACCGGTACCGGACAAAATATGTTTCCCAATAAATTGTCTGTACAATTATCACATCAAACATTCTGTCCAATCTAATGATATACATACATATATACACGCCCACACACACACACACACACACACACACACACACACACACATATATATATATATATATATATATATATATATATATATATATATATATATATATGTGTGTGTGTGTGTGTGTGTGTGTGTGCTTTTTTGTGCGTATAATACAAATTTTGCAAAATATAAAAAATTATGTATAGGCCTCTATTTATATGTATACGATTATATGATATCGATAATTTAATTTACATATGTTTTCATATTTCTACAGCTTATCTTAATTATTTACGTAGACATTCGTGCATTAACACACATACAAGGATGAATCAATAAATCCAATGTTATTAGCTGTATTTTGAAGTGAAATCATATCTGTACAATGTTTTTTCTTTGTGATTAAGATTTTTCATTGAATTAAGTGCATTGACAAGGAAAGAGGTTGTGTTGAGAAATTAATGCATATATAGTGTTAAATTCTTTTTGCGTGAGTGTGTGCTTGTAGATCTAGAATCATCCTAGTTTTATACGTATTGCCTATGTATACATATGCAAGTATTATATCGTTATAGATAAAAGATGTTGGTATATATGCACATACATGTACTTAATGACGCAGTAATCCAGCGATTATATTTGATACAAGCATAGTTACATATCCAATTTAGAGTGCAGATATAATAACGTTAAATATTTGCGTCTCTATATTAAAATCAGTACGACACTAAGATAAATCTAGATCTGCAGACATCTTTATTGATATGATATATACATATATTCGTGGCATATGTATGATATTTATAATATGTACTTACATAACGAACGACCTAATTATACATACGTATATATTCGTAAGCATTCAGATATAAATATGATTATATTAATGCTAATATACAACATTAAGCAAATATACCGATACAAATATATGGATGCGTAATATATATATATATATATATATATATATATATATATATATATATATATAAGTACATATATATATGTATGTATATATATATATAAATATACGTATATATGTATGTATGTATGTATATATATATATATATATATATATATATATATATATATATATATGTGTGTGTGTGTGTGTATGTGCGTGTGTGTTTTCGGTGACATAATAGTCACTTGAGATAACAGGCATAGCAGGAAACGAAATGTCAAAGCATTGAAGAGTAAAACTTAATTTTGATGGGTTTGTTTAACATAAATCTGTTTTTACGCCGGATTAATATGTCTATAATTCTATTAGTTACATAAACAGACTCCCGACAAAGCGTCACCCTTCTCTTCTGTCTTGTCTCCTTCATTTCTCACTTTGTTTACGCTCTCTCTAAATTCAGTTACGCACGCCAGTATTTACTTTTGGGAATTATAGTGGGCTCGTTATTAGGGGCTCATGTTCACTTGGTGCTGACAAAACAGTTTCGATTCCAGTTTCGATTTCGACATGTAAATATGAATGCATTTACAAATAAAAACAAGTACATCTTTCACACACACACACACACATATATATATATATATGTATATATTTATATATGCATATATATGTGTGCATATATATGGGTGTGTGTGTGTGTGTGTGTGTGTGTTAGTGAGAGCATGAATGTGACATGTATATCAATATTTTTATGACAATGGCGTTTTGGCCGATAGCATGTTCTATTCCAGTCCCATATATCCACCCTCCCTTTTATCTTGACGCCAGAACAATTTTCAGCTTCACCGAGTAAACAAATTGAAAACCTGGCAATAATGCTCTAAGCTTATTACACATAACCATTTTTTTCTTTCATACAAATTAATTCCTAACAATTCTTCCTCAGATCTACATTTTGCTGTTGTAAACTATTACTTCGACAATATCTTCTGTTTTAACTGACATATTCAATTTATTATTCAAATAATACTTCCCAATGTATAATTCTTTGTAATTGTCTTTCGACGAATCTGATATAACTTGAACCTTTCAAGAGACTTCTAGAACAATCCGTACAAATGCTGATTCCACGATTGTAGTTCTTAAGTCAATTTTATTCGTTTCACGACGAACTAAATCTTATTCATCTTCTTATTATACCCTGACATCTCTAATGACTCTACAGATATCAGTACTATTTCATTATTATAAAGAAATACAAATTTCAACTTGAAATTAAAAAGTATACATTGAAAAATTTTTTAGAGCTTCATATTGCTTATAAAGCCACTCGAGGATTACTCTATGAACAATCTGAACCAGGACACGACAATCTTCTTGCAGGCATTTCTGTTGGCCGTATTGCAGATTAATTAGTCAACAGTGGACCAAAGAAGCACCATAAAACCTTGAAATGTAGGGATGATCTATTTGCATAAATTCAATGAATAACACATGCTTGTCGCAAAAAAAAAAATGACTCAGGAATCTTTTGAATCTATAGAAAAAACACAAAGAATCTTCAGAACAGGGCGGTCAAAATCCCTTCACGGGTCGGATCTGGCCCTCAAGTCATAGGTTGCCTTATATAAACAGTAGCTCTGTATGTTTCCCGTTGTATTTCAAGTGCAACATATCAAAGGATTCGTGATATTTGAAAATTATCAAATAACAGTGGAAAGTCGAAGAGATGATGCTTTTAGATTGATTTGAATAGTAACGAAGTCACTGCAGATTATTACAAGTGACACCTATTTACAGGTAAAAACATGTACATTAGTCGTAATTTATTTGATCATATCATATCCGTTAGAAAACTTGAAATTCATTCGTATGAAGATCATTCGGTTGCACAACAATTAGGAATGATTCTACAGCATTGGATATTGTTTTGATCAGTGGGAACGTAAGTCAACGGACCTTGAAAAGACGGAAGACTGAGTGTAACCTCAGGCTTTTGTCACTTGTGTCCTCGTGGATAATGAAATGGTTAGCATATGTGTATCAAACGCAGAATGTTCCAGGTTCGATTCTTGGTATGAGGAAAAAGTGTGGAAAACTCTTCATTAGGAGAAGTTTCCCTGTGCACACAGTTACTGATTGAGTACTCACTAAGCTGTGTGATTAGGGTGTAGGAAATCCTTCGGTGGACTTTAATCCTACAAGGGGGGATCATGAAAAAGATTGTGTGAATAAAGTCATGGTCGTGACCAGACTTGAGAGTTGAATGGATCACTAGAATAAGGCATAGCCAGGACTGCATCACCGGCCCCCATACTCATATTGTCGTGACTTTTTACGTTTAACTACGTTGTAGTTATATATACATCTCACATAATATCATCTTTTCATCTCTGTCCACATGATAGTGAATTTAAAAGTAATTTTGTTTGGGGGTTAGACAATAAGCTACAAAATATCGCAAAAATTACATGTCTGTCCACTACTATTGAAGAAGTGATTACATTTGGGGCGGATCAATGCACAATTACTTCCCTTGATAATGCCATTGACACAGGTATGCACTCTCCAGGTGCTTTCTTCTCTTAGGAGAGAAAACATAGAGGAAACATTTTTATCTTTTATTTTACTTTTCAGGGGTAAAAAGTTAGGAAAACATTTCCCATCTCTTTACGATTAAAAGTAAGGGCAAACTTTTAGTGGGGTCAAAAATGATGATTACTTTTTTTGAATTTCGGGGATGTCAAAAAAAAGGGGATATTTTTCTTCGTTTTATCCCCTCTAAATAAGTCTTTTATGGGGAGGGTAAATTTTAATTGTAAATTTATGCTAAATCAATAATTTATTTTGTATCCAGCAGCCTTATCTATAAATTTTTCTATTCTTGATAATTATTTCATAATTCACGAAAATTCCATCTGAATGTCCCTTGAAATTACTGTGAACATCTCTGCAATCCCGGGGAAGGTTTTAGTCAGTTAGTTTTTGGAAATTATCCTGAAGTATGTCATTTCTGGGTGCCTGCAGCTATGACGCTGCTAGCACCCACAATTATGTGTGATTGAAAGAGAGAGAGAGAGAGAGAGAGAGAGAGAGAGAGAGAGAGAGAGAGGAGAAAGTCCGATTTACAATGTAAGTTTTCGTTAAATTGATCGCCCATTCTGTGCCCGACTGCATTCACGCTAACCTAATGATTTACCATTACTTTATTTCACCAAATGTCTGTCCGTCTATCTATTTTAGTGTAAGTCAAAGACGTCTTGAGCTATAGCCACCAAATTTTTCTGTTACTTATGGGACGGACCCTGGGTATGTTTTTGCATATAAGTGAAAGAAAATTGAAAAAAAAAACCGTTGATATTAATAATAATAATAATAATAATAATAATAATAATAATAATAATAATAATAATAATAATAATAATAATGATAATAATAATTGATTTCACACTTTACAGTAAGAACATCTTTTGTTGTTGTTTTATTAACTTTGTTTTTGATTTATGTTCCGAACTTTTTTTCCATTATCCACATTGTTGTTCTTCTTATGATAGAAATTGTCATAATTACTACCGTCCAGATGTTGAGTTTTTTTTCCTTGTTCGATGATGCAACATATCTACAGAGACATATTGCCTTTAAAAAACGAACTCCCTTTGTGCTCTCTGACCTTCGCAAACGACACCATTGGCGGTCGTGTTTGCATTAACGATGATGCTTACGCGCCAGGGTGCCTAGACTCAATGAAAGACCGACAATAAAAAAAAAAAAAATAGATAAATAATGATAATAATATACAAATAATATTTTTAAAAAGAAGTTTAACAAAGAAAAATCAAAAAGGAGAAGTGATGAATAAGCAAAAATAACGATGGTTCAATAAACGAATGGATTAATAAATAAGAGGATGAATTATTGAACAGAAAATTAGGCATGAAGGAAAAACATAAAGAAAAAGAAAGATGGGACAGTGAATAATAAAAGAATAAGAGAAGAAGAAAAATATATGAAAGAAGAAAAAGAAAAAGGAAAGAGTAATAATTAGTAGAATAAGAATAAAAGCGAGAAGAAGATGGTTTGAAAAGTTAACATAAAACGAAAGAGCAGTATCACTGAAAGAGAAATGAAGATTATATGGGTAATTATGAGATTAGGTCTGGACAGAAAGTTGCAGTCAACAACGAGCGAGAAAAAACCAATACGAAAACCAAGATACTGTTTTGGTCATATGAAATAGTACAACTATTAACAATAGCACAAATAAAGAATTAAGCACAAACCACAAATACGGTAAATTGGGATTTTACTAAAAACTGTTAACAAATGAAATTACAAGAAAATTGCGAAAATTGTGTTATATGAAAAACGATGAAGCGCAGGAAATATCCTTAGATCACCTTGTATCAGGCTGTTCTGTTTTAACACCTACAAAACACAAATCAAAACGTGACAGATTGGGTCAATATCTACCTTGAAAATTCTGAAAGCATTACGGAATACGAACAGATAGTAACTGGTATGAACTTTAACCAGACCCAGTAACTGGAGGACTGAATGCCACGATACAATGGAACTTTGCAATAAATACTATCAGGATCATCAAAGTAAATAGACCTGACATAGTGGTCAAGGACAAACATAAATGAATTTGCCTTTTAATTAACGCGAGTGTGCCTTCTGATCGGAATATAGCAGAAACAAAGCTAGCACAAGGACCTTGAAAACAAGATACAGAAGATATATTACTCGAAAACAAAAACTGTCTCCATTATTGTGGAAGCACTAGGGATGATTTAGAAAGGCACTGGAAAATGTTTCGTTTAAATCTCCGGTGACCCTTTTCTCTGTAAAATCTTGAAAATAGTGCTACTGCTGTGGTATTGTAAAGTAAACTGCAACGCAACCAAAAAATCTAATACAAAATAAAAAATTGCAACACACACACACCAAAAAGCAGCGATGCACAATTAACTGTGATACACAAAATAAGACTAAGGAGGAAGGCCAGAAATTGTACATAACTTCAACCTTCTTTTGCCCTGTTGTTGGAAACGACTCGGCAATAGATTGTAAAGAACAGAGATAATAATAATAATAATAATAATGATAATAATGAAAGCAGAAATGTGAAGCACAGCACTGGTGTGATAGGCAAAGGAGAGAAGAGATGTTGGCTGAAGACCTGAGGAGACTTATTGTCACTCAGCCTTTAGCAATGACCACTGGGCAACCGGTGTGAAACTGTAAATCGCTGAATTACTGCGACCTATGAGTACTAGGAGAGGAGGGCTGGAGACTTGAGGAGACTTGCTGTCACTCAAATTCCAGCGGTTGCCTCCAGGCAACTGGTGTGAGATTCCAGGATGATACAGATAGACTATACGTTAAGAGAAAAGAAGGTGGTAGGGGGCTCATCAGCATAGAAGATTGTGTCCAGAGAGCTAAAGTAGTCCTAGATAGATATGTGCAAACAAATAGTGAAGAAATCATAAAGAGCGCGAGGGATAGTGCAACAAACAATAAAGCAGAAAACAATGGAACAGTACAGCAAACTAGAAAAGAAAAGTGGGAAGGGAAAAAATTGTACGGCGAGTTTAAAAGACGGATACAAGATATAGCAGACGAGAAATCATGGACGTGGTTACGAAAGGGAAATCTTAAGAGAGAAACAGAATCGCTCACCATGGCAGCCCAAAACAAAAGCATAAGGACAAACTACATAAAAGCAAAAATCGACAGAACACAGACAAACAGCAAATGCCGCATGTGCGGTGAAAGAGATGAGACAGTAAACCACATAACTAGTGAATGTAGTCAGCTCGCCCAGAAGGAGTATGAGCATAGACACGATAGAGTAGCAACGATGATACACTGGGAACTAAGTGAACAAATGGGATTCAACCATGGGGAAAAGTGGTATCAGCACAAGCCAGAGGCAGTTTTGGAGAATGACAACCACAAACTACTGTGGGACTTTGACATCCAAACTGACCACCTCATCCAGGCAAGAAGGCCGGACTTAGTAATAGTAGACAAAAAAAGGAAGGCCTGCCAAATAGTAGACGTTGCCGTACCTGCAGACCATAGAGTAAAAAAGAAGGAGGGTGAAAAAAGGGAAAAATACCAGGACCTAACAAGGGAGTTAAGGAAAATGTGGAACATGAAAACCAGGGTAGTACCGGTCATAGTGGGAGCACTAGGAACTGTCCCCAAAACGCTGAGGGAGAGACTGGAGGAGATCGGGATTAGGGGGAGGATAGAGACCGTACAGACCACAGCGCTACTTGGAACTGCACGGATACTGAGGAAGGTGCTAGAGATATAAGTACTGCAACGAATAGTAGCTCTGTCATGATATGCGAAAGAGGGAGGAGACGTTAGCTGAGGACCTGAGGAGACTTATTGTCACTCAGCCTTCAGCGATAACCACTGGGCAACCGGTGTGAAACTGTAAATCGTAGAATTACTGCGACCTATGAGTACTAGGAGAGGAGGGCTGGAGACTTGAGGAGACTTGCTGTCACTCAAACTCCAGTGGTTACCACCAGGCAACTGGTGTAAGATTCCAAATAATAATAATAATAATAATAATAATAATAATAATAATAATAATAATAAAAATAATAATATGATAATAATAATGATAATGATAATAATAATAATGATTTCTGGTCTCTGTATAAATTTGAATATTCCCTTCTACCTATGCAATGACGTCTCACACTCTTCAGTCTCATTCACTTATCAGTCATATTACCTTATTACTGAATATCTTTAAAAGCTTATTCAAGTGGTTTATGTTGAATTTTTATGGAAGGGACGGTTAAGTTGCAGACAAACAAGAACACTAATCACAACGCACAAAATCACGGAGGTCATGAGTGAAGTGATAAAAAAGAAGCGACGCATAAAAATGTACTGATACAATGACAACAAAGGATTAAATGTTCATATTCACGAAAATCCAAAAACAGACTCTGAGAGGGACAAAATAGCTGGTAGAAAATTCAATATTATAACTTAATGGTCCGAGGGAAGTGAAACTGACTCTTTTAATTGTAATCTTTTTTTAATCATTTATTAGATAATCTAAATCGTCAACTACGACAGTTGCTGCTGATCTCAAGCTAAAAAAGTGTATTGTTTTCAATGTGGTCGTAGTGTTGCAGATGGAAGACGTTTTTTTTTCGAGTTCATCCGTCTCAAAGTTGACCGTAAACCCAAACTAACGCACGGAATGAGCCCATAGACGAAGCAATACAGAATAACAGAACTGAATGCCACAGAAAGAAATAAACACGTTTTATTTTCAAAATACAGATAGGTGACGTAGGAGAGTAGAGGTTATTGGCTTGATTGAAAAAGGAGAGATGTAAAACGGTATGAAATTATTGATAATCGCTGCCCAAAACGCAACATACCAAGATGATTTCAGAGGAAAAAATGATTCACGATAATAACTTGTGGGGCGTAGGAATTCAGATAATTGTATGAAACTGGTTTATAAAGAGTATTGCGAAAAGCATGAACATCTGGGAATTACAGTAGACTGGAACCTGTTTTAACAATTGGTATTCGACTATCCAAAAAAAGCTGTTACTACACACATGGAATATATTAGAAACGAGCATGAAACCCTGAAGAGCAGACAAATTGAATTGACTAAGAACGAAGAATCGGTCCAATACTTGATACTATGGTACCAAGAGAAAGGAGAGAAAGCATGAAAAAGAAGTCAAACAATAAAAAATACACGGATATGAAATTATCGAATTTATAGGGGATTATCGAAGGGGATAATTGAGATTAATTAAGACAAATAATACGAGACGGCTACGATAAATACCGAATCCAATAATTAATCGATGTTGTACTATTGTTGGGGACCAAGTGGATGATCAGAATGTTACTACAGAGCAGAAGAGACTTCACACCTGTTGAACTACGTCAAGACCCATCAATTGGAACTAGTGTGAATAATAGGCAACTGGTGTGAGATTCCTAATAGTAATAATAATAATAATAATAATAATAATAATAATAATAATAATAATAATAATAATAATAATAATAATAATAATAATAATAATAATAATAAAGATAGAAAAAACGAAAGAAAAGGCGACCTCACTGGATAACCGAAGAAAATGTACGGCATGAAGTAGATAGTTTGGCCAATCGTTGTAAGAGCACTTGGAACAGACCCGGAGAATCTTGCAAAAAAGCCTGGAATACCTGAAAATCCGAGGAAGAATCGCGTTCGTCTAGACGACAGTACTATTAAAAACAGTGCCGGGGTTTTGAGGGGACTTGGGCTCAATTTATCTCCGGAGAAAGCCACTACTACAATTACTACTACAAGTGAGTGAAATAATAATAATAATAATAATAATAATAATAATAATAATAATAATAATAATAATAATAATAATAATAATAATAATAATAATAATAATAATAGTAATAATAATAATGATGATGATGTTGATGATGATGATGTGGATAGTTGTAAAAGAGGTGGTGTGTAAAAAGGAAGAGGAAATGAAAGAGAAAAAATGAGTGGTGAAAAAGGAAAAAACTCATTATATACTAGATAATGATCATGATGATAACGATGATGATGACAGTAGTAGTAGGTGTAATAGAAACGAGGGGGTACTGGATAAAGACAAGACTAAAAAAAAAATAAGAATAATGAATAGCAAAGAGAAAGAAACAAATGAGTGAAGGACGATGGGTAAAAAAGTAAAATCTCAAAAAATAAATTTGAAGAGACATTAAATTGCCTCTATGAATAATAATAATAATAATAATAATAATAATAATAATAATAATAAGAAGAAGAAGAAGAAGAAGAAGAAGAAGAAGAAGAAAAAGAAGAAGAAGAAGAAGAAAAAAATTGCATATAAATTACAATAGAGAACGAATACAACAAATTAGATAAAAAGGTTATGTTGGGCGGAGCACTTTAAACGCAAATAAATAAACACAGATGCAAAGACAGAAAAGAGGAATGACATTAAACCTTATATAAATTGTTTGTTTCGTTTATAGAGGGAAAAATGATTTGTTCTCACTCGATTTTTCTTTTCATTTTTTCATACCCCCTTCCAACATCAGAGCACCCAGTGAGACTTGAAAGCTACGCTGAGTCTTTGCTTTGGAGATTGGATAATGCCAACATGAAAATGATTGACAAATCCATTGTGATCAATGGCCTGGTCATCACCGTTGACAATTTCATATTGATCATCATCATCATCATCATCATCATCATCATCATCATCATCATCATCAGTGTGATATCTTATAGTGATGATGATGTTAGAATAACTATCATCATAATTAATCATTGTCATTTGGATGCCCTTCCGAAGTTCAAGAGCTACCAAGTTGCTTTTCAACTCTTGCACTGGCACCTTAAATAGTTCTGCAGTTTGAACAACTTATACTTGAACATGTAGTACCAATCAAAAATAAAATTGCAGATCATTTCAGAAAGAGAAAGAGGAGAGAGGGACCAGGGAAACATTCAGGGTCGTAAAAGGGATAGTGTTGGAGATGAATTTAGAATCAGGACAATCAACACCTTCAAACTAGGACTGAGTGATTCCAACATAGATAATTCCATAATGTGTTTGAAATTGACGAGCCCATAGTCCACACCAACCAACATAACCCGGACATAATCTCTCTAAATGAGATCAAACGCTGAAACGCAGATGAGAAATTAATCAACATAACAGAATACACCGATTAAACTAGTGATCTTACTGATGTATCTATGTTATACGTGGTTCAAAATCTGTTCCAGTAAAAATTATCAGCCACAACTTCAAAGACTTTAATAGAGTAAAGATAACCAGCAGGAATAGCTCAGACACCCTGCTCTGGTATATCTGACGCATTGGAAGCAAACAGGGACGAGGAAATATTTAATCTCATCAAAGAAACCACAAACCCACCAAAGTACAACCGCAAAGTAATCGTTGGAAACTTAAATCTCAACTGGATTAAGTGGAATGCAGATCTCACCATCCCAGATATGCAGGATATATCACCAGAGGTTAGATTCATAGGGTGCACACGAGACTTCTCGACACATGATGTTATAGAACCTCCCCGATATCGAGAAGGTGACGACCTGATACTCTCTACAAATGAAACTGACATTGCAGACCTTACCTATGGCGGCAGCATCGGTGCTAGTGACAATATAATCATTCATTGCAACATTATCACAGATGGCACTCCAGCAGCAACGAAGAAAGATGTACGCCGAAACTGACTTCAACAAGATGCAAGAAATGATGAATATTGATTGGGACACGACACTAAAAGAAATTTTGCCACAGGAAGCCATGGGTAAATCTACAATGATGCTGTTAAAAAGTGTGTTTCCACAGAGGAAGTAAGCAGCAACGGCAGAATAGAACCATCCTCTATGTCTCGTGCAGCGCCCAGTGAACCGAAGGAAATACTCACGGTGGATACGCAACTCAACAACAAGAAGCGCCGAGGCTATCTCGAATGTAATAAGTGCAGAAATGAAGCATCAAAAACCATGCAGAAATCCTGATGAAAATTTGAACGAGCCTTAGCAAAACATTGCAGAAATAAATCCCGAAGATGTCTAGAAATACATGATATGCCAGACAATGAAATCCACCATACTGCATCTGCAAAAACAAGATGGTACACTAACTAAATGAGATAAGGAGATTGCAGATGTGTTGTCAACAATACCAGTGCCTTTATTGTCGAGCATACCACCAACATCCCGAACATATCTCTGAGATCTTTGATCACAGATAAGCTGCACAAATTAATAACCAAACAAGATGTAATTGAAAACCTGCTAAAAACCTTAACCCCATCTAAAGCTCCTGGAGTAGATGGTCTGCAACGACAGACACTGAATGGTATAGCATATGTTATATCAAAGCCGATAACCGACACTGCTAACAAAAGTATGGAATCAGGCGAGCTACCCCGACATTGGTTAGATGTCTTAATTACACCTATCTCCAAGAAGCGTAACAAAGCAGATCCCAGTAATTATCGTCCTGTTAGTCTCACTTCCATCATATGCAAGGTAATACAGAGAGAGAGAGAGAGAGAGAGAGAGAGAGAGAGAGTGAGAGAGACAGAGAGACAGAGAGACAGAGAGAGAGAGAGAGACAGAGACAGAGACAGAATAATCACCATGAAGATTATCCAACACATCAAAGATAATAGGCATCAATCTGCACAGCAACATGGATTCACCACCGGAAAAAGCGTAATCACAAATATCCTGGAAGCTCTTAATGTATGGAAGGGGGCGTTAATGCATTACATACCAATCAACATACTCTACCTAGATTACCGGAAAGCTTTCGACACCATGTCCCACCTTAGATTACTTGAACAGGTACAGAGTTTTGGGATAGAGGGTGGAGCCCTGCAATGGATCAAAGAATTTCTCAGTAACCACAGAAAGTCGTCGTTAACGAGAGTGAATCTAATTGGAAACCAGTCAGCTGTTGCATACCACAAGGTAACGTGCTGTGTCCAGTATTATCCAATCTCTCTGTAAATGATCGATCAAGTAGTATATTCGCAGATGACACCATGCTTCATGCCCCCATAATGACCACTGAAGCTGGGGAGCTTTAAATAGCAGATGCTGAAACTCCAGGGATAGGCCGAACTGATGCAATTGAAGCTTCATCCGTCGAAGGTGATTCATCTCGGTGCAAACAACACAAACAATGTCTACTAGATAACGATGCAAGGTGACGATCTCCATGAATTGAAGGCTATTAACCCAGAGATGGACCTGGGGGTCGACATCGATTCAAAACTTTCCTTCATTCTGCACATGCAGCACAGAGGGAACACTGCCGACAAGGGCTACATCAGACACATTCAGAAATCTCGATGCCGACTCACTACTACTCCTATACGTGTCACTCGTCAAACCCCATCACGAGTTTGCCTCATCTGATGCAATTGAAAGGGTTCAGCAAATAGTTACGAAACTACTTCTGAGCATAGAACATATGACATACTCACAGAGACAGCATTTGATCTCAGAAACTCTGGACTACAGTTAAAAAATACGAGGACATTATTATTATTATTATTATTATTATTATTATTATTATTATTAATAATAATAATAATAATAATAATAATAATAATAATAACTGAAATCCTTTACTAGCTAGGGCTTGGATTTCCAGATAGTTCCCGTGGAAGGCCTATTAGCCTTTGGGCTACTTAGACGCCATATACACGTAAATGGAATGAAATTTCTGAAGGTTAAATGCATAGGAATCAGATCAATATCCTAGGGGAGAACAAAGACTAATATCTAAAGAAAATTGCGCCAGAATCCCATTAAAAGCCATAACAAATTTGCTGGTCGTAGCTGTGGCATAGATCTAGAATTTTGCTAAAATATTCGGTCAAGCATTTGGCGAATAAAACTAACGGGCGGAGTAAATCGTTGTCAAAAAAATATGATGATAAATATAAAGCTTGAAGATCAGATACTGATCCTGTAAAGTAGTGCCCTTACTCTGGCAACGATTTCGGAGTTTGCAATAAGTGAAGTAAATAGAAGCAATAAACCTGTAATAGTGTCACTTACTTAACCATATGCTGCTTCACCCATAGTCGAGAGAGGGTTGGGTTTATACTTCTCCCAATGGTTTTAGTACCAGTCTTAGTCGAGTTTGAATCTTCAATCTCAGCCGGGTTTGAACTCGAGTTCAGCACGAAATTACATTTTAATTTCTTTTGGGTTAAAAAAGACTTGCTCCGAGGTCTTATTAGTGAACACACAAATTTGGTGGCCATGGTTGTGGTTGTTCTTGAATTTTCCTGACGAACAGACAAAAATTAGGCGAATTATAGGAATATGATGAGGCTGAAAAATAAGATATATATAGCTACATACATGTTATCGACATTTTTTCTCAGATTAGCTCATTCACATATAATCCATATGAAATGCAGAATAATTTAGTGCAGGTTTCGGAAATACCAAGATTCAAAATAATTTCTAATCATGTCGACTATTATGGATCATTTTATTTAAAATCTGTTACTCGAATGAATTATTAAAAAGAATTGTTGACGGATAAATGATCATTCAATTTACTAAAAAAATACGAAGAGTGAGGCATCCAATTATCAGCAACATTTTTGGTTTCGCGTTACATAAAGAGCATTGGTGATGAAGATTATTATTATTATTATCATTATTATTATTATTATCATTATTATTATTATTATTATTAGCTAACATCCTCCATTATAGGCGGGAATTTCAGCTAGTTCATGCAAACCTCCTAAACGGGGCATTTGGCAACAATAGTAGATCGAAATACCTCCGGCAAGAATGCAACGATCCTACTACTTAGAGGTCGTATACAGAAAAATAGAATGAGACTTTTAGTATTATATAGATAGATGGAAATCAGATTATCAATATCGAGGAACGCGAATGAAGACCTCATTATATCATTCCTTTCTTTAATTTAGAAAATTCACTCGATGAAAACATGAACGGAAATCTCATTTGTACTTGCATAAATCTTCATAGGGTTATGCTGTGTTTTTCCTGAGTTACACTGTCACAGACAGATGGAGAGACATTCAGTAAATTCTAGCAGGATTGTTATGGCTGCTATTTGGTATTTTATTGGAATACAAATACGTTTTCTTTTCATTATGATTGTTTTTACTACAAAATTTAATTTAAGGTTTAGTAATACCAAGATTCTGCACAGTGGCTGAAATTATCAATACCGCCGTAATTATACTCTCGATGAGGT
Source organism: Thysanoteuthis rhombus (assembly GCA_963457665.1). Classification (NCBI taxonomy): domain Eukaryota; kingdom Metazoa; phylum Mollusca; class Cephalopoda; order Oegopsida; family Thysanoteuthidae; genus Thysanoteuthis; species Thysanoteuthis major. The sequence continues at coordinate 25,168,009 of OY735208.1, forward strand.
TTTGTCATTATTTAATTCTGACTAGTATTGCGATCATTTGCTTTTCATTGCAATTTTCAGGTAATTATTCAACGATCATTACTAAGTAACATTGATTGCAAATAAAGAATAAGGGAAAATGCTGGCTCCCAAAGATAAGAAATCCGAATTCGAGTCTCACTGGAGGCTTATCCTTTATTCCAGATGTACTCTACTTACTAGTCTTCTTCCAGACTGAGCCAAGCTTAGAAAATATTCACACATAAACACACACAGGCGCACACACACACACACACACACACACACACACACATACATATATATATATATATATATATATAACTCATCCATTGTAAGCTTATGCAATGCTCTTCCATAGGAAAAGAACACCCTGGTGGATGAGGAGTTTCTGCGTAAACGAATATATTGCTTAAATTCAGCCTTATTGACCACCCAGTTCCGTAGTCCAGAGAAAGGTATCGGCCTCCGGGTCCGATGCGAGGGTTTCAATTTTGCCTGGCGGTACTAGATGGGATCAAGTCTACAGCCACGCTGAAGAAAAGAAATACATCGAAACAGCTGTCTGTGGATGACACAATAATTATATGCATATATGGAGCACTTGATTCCATCACAGTATCGATAAAAGAACTTCTTTCGGAAGGAGTCCCTAGACGTAAATGTCATGACAGAATTTACCTTAGTTTTCTGGAAATGAAGAACTTTGTTCCTCTAAATGATATGTTTGTAAATTATTGGCCAAGTTCTGTCACCGTTTGACAAATAAGTGTAAAAGAATCCTGCCTTCAAGTTTTCATTTCATCATGCTCTAACTCTGGTCCTTCCATCACTTTTCTCTAGTAGATGCCAACAGGGAATTGATATATTGTCCATTAAACATCAAAAAACATTTTCAGACTCCCGCTACTCGTTTTTAATTTCTTCCAAATATTTATCTGTTCCGCGTTATATATTTTCGCCTTTTTTTTCCTTCGGTCTGAAACAATTTCAACACATTCGATCAAATATGGCGTTCTAATAACAAACGTTGTCCCAGAGGCTGCAACGACTGAGGCTGGAGAGAGGAGAGCGAATAAGTTGAAGCAGTATTAATTGCTATTGTGCAGAACATCCTCCATTTTGAGCTCTGTATGTCTGCTTGTTGACCGAGCGAATCTCCCTTTTCACCTAGCCTATATGGGTGGTGCAATCGATCAGTCAACCGTGGAGATTGACCACAGTAAATAATTCGCTTTCATTTTCAAGATACGGCATATGATTTCTATCTTGTGCTTTGTTAAATGATGAAAATTCTTTGCTTCTTGTTATATTTTATACTCTTTATTTATCGTATCTTGCTTTACTCATGTCATATCTTTATTATTTTTCTTTCCATTGTTGCTTTATTTTCACAGTTATCTAATTTTCTTCCTCGCAATCGTGTACTTGTGAAACTTATATTACTCCCATGTTCATACATGTATACACACACACACACATACACACAAACACACATATATATATATATATATATATGTATATATATATATATATATATACATGACCACTGTATCGGTATTGATGATGGTTGATTCGACAACATGAGAGTGAAATGATAATATCAGAGGGCTTGCAGTTACAAATGATTTTTCATTTCAACGTTTTGACTAAACCAGGCAATTTCAAGAACTACTGCAATCAACCAAGAAACTAGAGTTTCATACGTGGTCTTCGAATTGTGGTAGGTCGTTTTGTATGTAGTATTTGGCTACCATTTTTGACTTCGTACACAAAAGATCTGGCAGGTCTTTCTTGTACGGATGTAAAATAATTCTGCCTGTATTCTATGTCTGGCTATCATATTTTACATCCATATAAGCAAGAATTACCAAAAATGACAGGCTTCAGAAAAACACTGTGGTTATCAAACTCCTAAAAAAACAACACTTACCGCACACATAAATCTTGAAAATAAAGGCTATCAATTGGTTTGCCGGGTCGGATGGATTTTTCAAAATATCTAAATGAATTTTCATAACACATATTACCGAATTCTGAACATTGCATGCTTCTGCTTCTCCTAAGACACGATTGCAATGAACGTAGTGAGGGAAAGAGAGGGAGAAAGAGATTAAGAAGGTAAATAAACATAAAATTCGATAGATATCATATACAATCTTAAAAATGTGGATGTCTCCGATATGAGATAAGCAGATTTATATAAATGGATAGCTGCAGACGATAGGTATTGCAGATTTTATAAGTACGCAAATATACCAACTATATCAAGGCATGGGAATTCGCTACGCCATTATTCCCATTGAGGGGAAACTGTTTTGGAAATCTCTATTCGAAAACCTGGCCTTTTCAAAGTGAACAGATTCCGGAGAGAAACGTGCAACTATTTCAAATTGGAATAAACTACAGTAAACAGACAGTGAGTTGCAATTCCAACTATTGATGACACTGCCTGTTAGTACCAGCAGGAACATGTGTATGTGTTGAAAGCTTTATTACTATTAACGCATACAAGAGGCACCTGCTGCAGGCTGTGCATTGTTGCCTAAATAATTTTTCCTACTTGGACACCATCGATTATTCCGGGCTCTGCACATTTAATGATGGCTGGCAATGAAGAAGGACCAACCTGATGCGGCAATCTACATATAAACCTGGTAAAGTTAACATTCAAGAATCGTAGTTGGCGGTCAAAACAGTTGTGAAATGTGCTTAATAGGATGTCCCACTATTTACATCAAATGCCTCCTTCTTCCAAGCAGAGTCCGATATCGATGGGTGAGTTTAACAATCTTACCCTTCCCGAAAAAGGAAACCCTACGTATTTGAACCCTAAGCCTGGTTTTAGCATGTGTCACACCTGCATCACTCTTATTTTGCTGGTTACAGACGATTGGTTGTAGGTGAGTGATGTATTTAGTATCATAGACATCATTCAAAATAAAAACCTATAGCATGAAATGAGATGAAATGGGTTGTCACAAAGAAAACAGAAAGAGCAAATTAGTTTCTTTTCAAGACTATAAAGTTAAGGACTAATAGCAAAGAAACTAAGATTAAGAAATAAACATTACAGGTTACATTTTTATTTTAGACCTGATGAATTCCTGAAGAAGTGGGTATGGATATATCATTATACTCAAATGAAAATGATAACACTGACATGCTTTTAACGATTACAATGAATAGCACTTATTCGATTATCAAAATTAGACGTTTTAGAGTCATACCAGTTGCGGTAATTAAACGTTCCCATCTAATGTGGAATGTCTTTTTTCATATGCTTAATTGACTTCATTTGGGGTATTTGAACAGGAACTGATAATTCGTTGTTGGTAAGTGAAAGCTTACGATATGTAATGCCTTGAAACGTTTACAGAAATATTTACTAAAATTTGCTTTTTTTGCATGCAACAATATTATTATTTGAAAAAATTCTATATTAGTTTTTTTTAATGTTTAGTTTCAAAGCAGTGAAGATTTATATATATATATACATATACATGTGTGTGGGTGTGTGTGAGTGTATGTGTGTGTGAGTGTATGTGTGTGTATGAATGTGTTATTATATTTACGTGGGTAAATCAATAGGTCTGTATCCTGACACATTATTTGCAGAACTGGATAGAAAATTTTCATTGTATAATGTTCGATCTATTTGATTAATAGCCACAACAAAATTAAGTGCATTCACAAGGTGGGGTAAATTACAGTGAAGAATAAGTATGTTTTATGTAAAATAAGTGTTCTTTTTCATCATCAGACTGAAAACGTACTGATGTACCCACTTAAAATCCGTGGAGATTTCGCCATAAAAAATCAGCATAAAGATATTTTTGCCGGTGTGCTCATTCTTATGTATACTGATGTGCATAAGTATTTAATAAAAAAGGACACATAAATAAGAACTTGACAATATTATGCGAGTTCGGCACGATAGTAGATGAACACTGTTAAGAATGTAAATAATTTGTATGCACTAATAATAGAGGTAATAAATTTATATACTGAAAAAAAAAAACGAGGAGAAAAAAATGAAGAAAGAAAAATCAATACGAAACAATTATTGTAAAGTGAGAGAAGTATAAGATATAGAAGATTACTACTGAAAAGATAGAAAGAATTAAACAAGGGAGAAAAAGAGGGAGGAATATTAAGGAAAGCTATATATATATATATATATATATATATATATATATATATATATATATATATATATATATATACTTACACACACATTCGCATACTTACATATATATATATATATGTATGTATATATATATGTATGTATATATATATATATATATATGTACACACACACACACACACACACACACACACACACACATATATATATATATATATATATATATATATATATATATTACTCTGTGTGTGTGTGTGTGTGTGTGTGTCTAAGTGTATATTGGACGTAGATGAAAAAAGAAATGAGGATACTTGCAGAGAAAAACGAAAGATTAGAAAAAAAAAGAATCGAAACAATGTGTGAGATTAACAGGAAGAATCATATATGAAAATAAAGACGTGGAAGAAAGAAAGTTAAATCGTTGGTATTGTACAGTAAGTAAAAAGAGAGCGAGAAAGTTGGTTAATGTAAGAGAGACGTGTGGGACAGGATACTAAAAAAGGGAGGGAATACATTGGCAGAGGAGAAAAGAGAATACATAAAGTAATAACTATAAGAAGAAAAATAAAAGTCTAGGAAATAACGGAATCACGTGAGAAAATTAGAAAAAAAACAAGAGCTTTAAGTTCAACGATGCATCCTCCATCCGTGGTTAGGTAGTGGGAGAAGGAAGAGAGAGAAATATGAGGAAGGTTCAACTGAAGATCTGAACCAAGTTTCATATCAATCCAACATGATGTGGCTGGGGAAAATTGATATTTAACATTAGTTGTTGTGGTGGTAGTTGTGAGAAGTCAATCGGGGAAAAGAGAAAGAGGAGGAAGAAGATGAGGATGGTTCATCCGAAGGTGTTGGCCAAATTTCATATCAATCCAATACATACGGCTGAGAAAATTGATGTATAAGGGACTGACCGACTGAAAAGTGTCTTATGAAGATGCATTGGACGCATCTAAAAGGCTACGCACGAGGGAAGGCCGAAAAAAACAAAAGAAGACAGGGCTAAAATAAAAGGGATAAAGTGGAATATAATAAACAGGGAATAATGAAAAAGTTCTGATAAATTGAACGAAATAAACAGATCGAACCCCACACCAAATATTCTGTCAATTCTGGTAAGAACTGTATTGCCTATCCTTTAATTATATGGGAAGAGAGAGAGAGAGAGAGAGAGAGAGAGAGAGAGAGAGAGAGAGAGAAGAGAGAAGAGAGAAAGGGAGAGAGGGGGGGATAATTAAATGTACAAAGAAAAAGAAGGGAAAATGAACTACGTGTACAAGAAAACTCATATTTATGCACACGTATATCTATTTGTATACTTCTATAGCTATATTCATGTGTTATCCCGTGTCTTTAGGTGGAAGAGTCCGCTATCTAAAATGAGCTAATACGTATTTTAAGTAGGATAAAATTTGTACTTCGCTGATTATCTCCTACTCACACTCATATATCAGAAACACTGGGCGCTTCCACTTGAACGAGTTCGTCACTTTTTTTTCAATAAAACCTCACATAAAATTGATGTGATGCAAACATTTATGTGCACAACTAACATCTTGGAAGTAGTGAACTATTAAGTCTTGAAGTAACTAAGAAAACGTGAAAAAACCGCCTGAACTCCACAGAGACATGGGTAGATATTTTACTGGCTGTTAATGTACAAGATACAGGTCGAGTGCCAAAACCTGCTAAAACTGATTTTATGTAAAATGTTGCAAAATTCAAGGCTTATTCATCATTGTCCCTTACATCCAGGAATATTTAATTTGTTAACACGGAAAAAATATCAAAACAAGACAAGAAAGTGATAAAGTTGTGGAGTTGTGGTAAAGTCAGTGGGTAGCAACAAAAACAGCTGAAACGTTATCCATGAATACTAGATTCGAATTCGATCAGCTTTTAAATACAAATGTGATTACTCTTCCATTTCACCACCAGCATCAGATTTTGCTGAGGCTTTCTAAATAAAACTAGTACAGCGAAAAAGGTTAATGACTTATTTGTTCGATAAATCCAACCAGGAACATTGCAAGTTGCATGAACAGAATGTTTTTATAGTCAATCCAAGCTGTAAGAGGTGCCATATCCAAAATGTTACATCATACAGCAAAAGCTCGCTGAGTGCTATATTTTCTCAACATTCCATCAACATTTACCCACATTTTTCTTGTACAATCAGATACATAGAACAATAACACATCTGGAATTTTTTATTACTTTCTTTTAACTGATTGACATGATGTATTGTGATATCAGTTTCTTCCATAATAAAAAAAAAGCTATTTGATGAGAGGTGACAGTGTCCTCTTTTATACGTGGGACTCGTTGCAGTAGAACTTCCTTATATATATATACATATATATATATATATATATATATATATATATATATATATATATATATATATATATATATATATATATATATACATATATATATATATATGTATACATGTATGTATGTATCTGTACACATATATATATATTTATATATATATATATATATATATATATATATATATATATATATATATATATATATATATATATATATATATATATTGTTCTTTTTGAAAACAAAAAGTCCATTTACATTTGAATGACGTCTTAATCTATCATCCAATCAGGTTTAATAGTTTTTTTCTAACCTAACGATTTTAACTAAAAACTTTTATGTGTGTATGGGGATGAATTTCAGACTTACCTCCCCCTTTCCTGAAAATACAAAAGGATGCAATCTTTTTCCCAAATTAACTATCTTTGGTTATTCTTTGTGTATTTGTTAAGTTTATTTTATTTCCACGTATCCTGAATCTTGTACTATCTCTGAATCCTTTTATAAAAGTTTTCGAAAATAGTATTTATAAATATAAGTTGAAATTAGCTCACATAAATCCACAATTAATAATTTATAAACTCATATATGAAGGATATTATTAAATTTTAAAACCATTAATCATTTTAATAAGGGACCATTCTTAAATCTATTGTGATTTTATTGTAAACGAAGAAAAATTCAAATTGAAATTGAAAATATATTGTAAGAATTATTTATATTTTCCTGTTTTATTTATTCATTGTTTCATTTTAATTTTCAATCATAAAAATAATAAAAAATGAAAAGCTAAAAATGATTAGTAAACCTTTTTTACTATGTGTATATATATATATATATATATTTGTGTGTGTGTGTGTGTGTGTGTGTGTGTGTGTAGTCTTCGATGAAAACCATGTTCACGGGATGCTACCCAAAAGATCCAAGAATTCAGACATTGCTAGGATATAACGTACCTTACCTTTTAATTCCCACTGTGGCCAGTAGTCTTGGACATGTATTAGTTAGGATTTCAGCTTGAGAAAGAAGGAAGAGTCTCGAGGGGTAAGGTCAAGCAAATAGGGTGGATCGGGGATGATCATCGGATTATTTGAAGTCAGGAACTGCCGGAAAACTCATCACTCTCGGCACAAATATTGCAGCAATACGTCTCGTGTCCAACACATCAATTGCGTTGAACGCTCCCATGCGACAGTCCTGCGATACCACAAACATTATGGATAGTTTGTCTATGATCTTTAAGGGTAGCCTAGCGCACTTTTTCGACGTTTTTGGGTATTGTGCTCGTCAAAAATTGTCCGGAACAGTCGTCATCTTCGACGGACGCTCGTTCTTCCTTGAAACGCTTGTTCCAGAAAAAAAAGTTCTGATACGGGACATGACATGGTCACCAAAGACTTCCTGGAATATCAGTTGGGTTTCTGTATCCGTCTTGATGATCTTAAAGCAGAACTTCTCAGCAAGATCCACCATCGAAAGACCGTGAAACTTCCTACTAAAGACGTTTAAAAAAAGTGTGATACAGCAACACGTCCATTCCAAAACATGGTCATTAGCACATTGATACGTGAATGGTGCTGTTGGCTTCCTCTAACGGCGGAAAGCCGAACTGCATACGGTTTGTTCCCACTGTTAAAATTCCTGGAATTTTTTGGCAGCATCTTGTATGCATACAAAAGGAAAATATTAATAATTACGAAGTCTTACTGAAATGCTTCGAGATATCATTCAGAAATTATAACCTAAAATATTTGAATATCTCGATTGTAACATCTCCGTCTCGCTAGTGTCAGTGGTAAAAGGGAAGAACATGAATACATAAAATTGAATACCACAAATTTGTCCATCAATTAATCAATTCTTAAATTAGAATGAGACATACTGAGAGAGAGAGAGAGAGAGAGAGAGAGAGAGAGAGAGAGAGAGAGGTGAAGAGAAAGAGAGAGTACGATAGTACATATATGAATTACGATAACAAGAAAAATTAATGCTTTTTGAATAAAACAGTTGAGAATTTGCTCTCAGTTTTAGAAACTGATGTCCGAATAAAAGCAAAAGGTAGGAATTTCGAACACCGATTTTCTTCGCCATTCCCATCATGGATATTGGCGTTACATAATCATTCAACTTGATTTTATTCAACTTATTTGTGTACTCCTAAAATATATTCATTTCGCCAGTCTATTAGTCTATCCATTCACATCCCTACAAAATCTATTTAAAGATGGGTAAGTACATCTAAAGGCAGAATCAGGTCTATTTATGATTACTTTTGGAGGGAGCATCGACTTACACGTCGCTGATATAGTAAGTGTCCTACTCATTGTATTATGGCAGAGATTATGGATTATTGTGGTAGAGTCAGCATTTTTGTAGGTTTAGGAAATTTGAGATGCATTGTACAAAAGACAACAATAAAGGGAAAGTGATAGAAGTAGGAGAAGAAGAAAAAGTATGAATCTTGAAAGAAAGGAAAAGGGGGATAAATGAAAAAGGGGAAAGAAACATGACCAGTGGAAAGGTCAACAAAATGGAAAGGTAGAAACGAGAATTCGAAAAATGATATAAAGTAGGTCTTGTTAGTCACTCAATAGAAATCGTTACATGGCCAACGTCCTTTTGAAATTGGGGAAAGGGTTGCTTAATAAAGTTACTTGTATCACCTTTTGTTGGGCACTGATGACTAAAAAAAAACAAATTGAAAAAAAAAAAGCGTGGATGTAACTGGACACAAACTAGGAATAAATTAAGCTTGAAATTACATTGGAAATTGCAGCCCCACTGAAAGCTTATGAAAGGGATTGAAAAAACCACTAAAAACATAATTTATATAGATATAATGAGGTGTCAATGTTCGAACTATCAGCACACTAGCTCCGTTGGTGAAACCTGCTGGCGCAGTACACACATGCATATAGCAAAGTTAGATGGGCTTAAAAACTGAAGAAACCTATGGTGACAGTTTTGGTTGGTGGTTTCCTTTAAAATGAACTGACAGAAAGTGAAGCAGGAGTAAAAAATGAAGAGTGGGGGGAAATAATGGAGATAAAAAAAAGTGTATAGATTGCAAATATCAAAATAGAAAGAAATATGTTGAGATGAGGTGAAATGAAATTTTGAATAAACGTATAAAAAAAATCCCTTTTTCTCTTTCTTTCCTTTTTTTTCTTTTTCTATATTTCCCTTTCTCTATTTTTCTCGCTTTTCGCTTTTCATTATTTTTCATTTCAATCTTTCCATACGCTTCCAGAATGCTACTCGGCCGCTGAGTACAGAGAAAATTTATGGGGGGACTCCTGCCACGCGCTCTGAGAAAAACAATAAAAAATCATACTCTGACAATTGAAGAAGGGAGAGGAATTTATGAAACGCACTCCCAAAGACATGGTCCACTGGTCAAAGCACTTGTGAAATTTTGTTAAGGTGGATACATGACGGATGGATAGATACATAAATATAAACAGAATGAAATCAAGATTTGCAGAAATTCACAGAGAGACGGATTGACATATAAAAAATCATAAAAAATATATACATAATTGTGAGGAGAATGTCATAGAAGGGAAGGCACACAAATGAACTAACTAGCATACATACATTGAGGATTCGGTTCGGTGGTAAGGGGATTAGCGTAAGTTTTAGAGGAATAGGTGAAGGAAAATAATGTTTGATTGCAAACCCAAAATTGTCGTATTCTTCTGTTACTGCCTTTTAAAGGCCTGAAGAGAGTAGAATTATTATATAATTTCAATTTCCCAAAATAAGAATAATTGAGGAAATTGGTATTCGAAACTCCCACCTTAACTTGGATTCGAACACAAGTCGATTGATGGATACACCCGTAGGATTTGATCCTACGAGTTCTTCCCTTGCTCGGCACTGACATCGAAATAGGGACTTTCATATTTTTCTGTTATAATTTACACGTAATGTTGTAACGTAGTTAAATGAAACTTCGTGGAAATTATCATTATTATTTTTGTACACATCAAAGAAGCATATATGTATGTTTTTGATGTTTAAGAAATGCTATCTACCATATTGGATCAACAATAGATACATTTTCCCATGTGATGAATCCCGAGGATTATTCTGACTAAGAAGGATGAGGATACTGATGTTATTTTTTGATTAGTATCAATTTCACCAGTTGCTTTTCTATTGCAACTCTCAGATCCAAATACTAGTCGAAAAATGATAAGAAATTAAAAAAAGAAATGTTACTATTAATACTGCAAAGGTATGTAAATAAAAGAAAAATGCTCTTTAGGCTAGATTCGAACGAGCACATTCGGTGGGCTCCTTGGGATATACCGTAAAGAAAAACAGGTTTCTCGGGGAAAAGGGGTTGCAAGTTTGAGTCTTGCTGGAGGCTTATCCTTTATTTTCGATTCATGTTGCGTACTAACTGTCATAGAATGACGGACTGAGTGTTGCAATAAAAATCAACAGTAATTTAGATGAGATGGAAACTAATTAAGAAACTAATAGTAAATGGCAATTCTCCACTAAAGAAATAAGACAAATATATTACTACTAGTTGACAAGAATACTAGCCTTAATAAATGTATATATTCCTCTTTGAAACTTTAGACAACAGTTGATTAGTAATTTCATCTTTGGGATACTATGATCTGAATCTTCCACCATGAAAATAAATTACTTCAGCTTAGTTCTTAGCATCAGGGGCCAAAATTACAACAATGACTTTTTAGGAAATTATCTTATCTGACACCGCTAATCCGAGTCATCTGGAAGAATGTACATTAGTCAAAGCCCTTCCGGTTTCTTGTAAAATCAGCGATACTTAGATTCGATAAAAATCTATGTAGATGCTGGAAAGAGCATAAAGAGGGGGGAAGAATAGAGGGAAAATTAACTTAGTTCTAGACGACTCTCTCAAACTGGTGACAAAAAAATTAATGACAATAATTGATTTATTCAAGTGCTACGTGGTTGCATTGTGTGTCTCTGAATCTGTCGTCTCTGCTGGGTCAATCAGACACTCTTTTAACTGAAAAACAACGCAATTCACATCAATCCGCTCCTATGAGAAGTCACTAAGTTCTATGACTACATGTAACGCGCACAAAGCGTGTCCGACTGCCTATGGTTCAGCCACGGCGATAGTCATGGTTGACTTCCTCGCTGCGGGCGTTTGGCGCGAATCGGTGTCCATTGGGGCGCCGAGTTTCCGTACCTGGCCCCCTCTTTCACGAACTGTGACAGACACCGAGTCTTCAATAGTGCTGCTTTTGTGTGTTGCTGCGGCTCGGTGCACGTTATCAGCTACTAAAGACCATCGTAGCTCACACTTGTTGATATACATGGTTGCATCTTCTAATTCTTTCACAAATCGTCTGTTGTGGGGTAAAAGAAAATGTCGGTTATCTACTCTTATACACCGATCTTAATTTCATAATCATCAGTGCTGGTTAAGTACGGTCTTTGTCTTTTCCTCTCTTCATTTAATGATAAAGATAATAGCTAATAATAAAAAATAACAGACTCAATGACAATCTTTTTTGTCACTCAATAGACACCATCACGTGACTAACGTATTCTACCAGTTAGTCGTGTTGGGGTGTTCAATCAAAAATTTGGAAGGAAAGTTGATCAATAAATAAGATGGGCTATGATTATTACAAAAAATTCCGAATGTTCATAAAACAAGCGTGAACACTGTTCCCTTGGTTTGTGTCTGGCAATCTAGCATGCACTTACATAGTAAATTGAACCCCCAACTAAAAACTTTTGTTGCAGAAAAGTATCGTTTACGGATTAATGCATTTTTGTATGTGAGTGATGTCCAAGCTAAATAGATTAAGAATAACTTATGCACGTAGAGAGATACATGCAAGCTAATCCACAGATTATCTATCAATCGATCTATCTATCGATCTATCTACGTGCAGGCTGTGTCCTCCCTATCACTAAATCTCAGTGGCCAGTTGACTCCCTGAAGTTTGCAATGTTTACAATATAGCTGAACAGGCATAATAACACATTGAAAAATATTGGGAAACCCTGTAATGCCTGCGTGCGTATGTATGTATGTATGTATGTATGTATGTATGTATGTATGTATGTAAGAGTTTGTAAGGGACATATGTGTTTAGACAAAATAATTGGGTCCATATATTAAATGATTTGATAAATATGAAAATATTTATGAACATACATTTATACATATGTAAATATTTAGTCATGTATTTTGATATGTGCACATGTATAACAAAGACACAGTTCACAAACAATTGTATTGCTGTATAGCTAACTTTGAGCCTGTATATGTATGCATGCGTGTGTTCGTGGTGTGCGCCTTCATTTGCATCAAGCAACTATTGAAGCAGACAGTTATGATAGCATTTCATTTGTGTTTGAAAGCATATGAACAAGGATGTTGGGTAGAATATACACAATATTGTGAACTGCCTTGATCAGAAGCCTAGGATTTCGAATACTAACTTGCAGGATGGGCTGAACTTCCGTATCTCCCATTCTGATGCAACACAGCCTTCCCCATCCATGTGGCCATGTGCAGACAAATATATCTCAGGTAAATACCTATACGTGTATATAGATATGTATGCAGTCAAGTTTGTGACTATGTGTTCGGTGTGTATACATAAGGTTGTTTAAGATATCAATTGTAAAATTCCAAATCGTGGAGCACACAATTAGGTTGGAACTTACTATCAACAGTTTGTGATTCTAGCATGCTAAACGTTGCATACCAGCGGGTGATCCATGTGCATATGTGTATACATGTTTCATTCTCAGTGTAGCCATAGATGTAGGTATATACCACTGTGCACATGTTTGTGAATGGGATTTAAAAAAAAAACACGCGCAACTGAAATCATAAAATAAACAGTTGGATATTTTTGTATATGAAAATATACGAAAATCGACCCGAAATTTGATCGACGGAATTTGATCCTCTTTGGGTTTGAAATATTGTTTATGTATTCTATTTTTCAATCAACACGTAATCTGATAAAGCATCTTCCTGAAAAACAAAACAAAAGAACAAAAAACAAAAAAGAAGGAAAACAAATATATATATATATATATATATATATATATATATATATATATATATATATATATATATATATATATATATATATGTGTGTGTGTATATATATATATATAGAGAGAGAGAGAGAGGGGGGAGACAAAAGCAAGCATACGGTGACAAAATGAACAACAGGAAAAATAGAGCAAAGGAAATAGAGAGAGAGTGGAGAGAGAGAGAGCATGTTTATGCGACGTGTAAAGTTGTAAAAACTTTTTATTGTATTTGAAAAACTAAAGGTAAAAAAAGTAATAAAAAGACTTTATTAGGTTTTAAAATCATGAAACATCAAAGGCATATTCGGTACTTTATAAGGCATTCAAAGGGGAAATGTATATAAAAAGTGTCCAAAAGTTCATTTTGACATCCTTCATACATCGTTAACCTATAAATTTACACTGATCACCCAGAGATAAGAAACCCTTCGTAAACTTGGTTTAAAATGAGAATTTCAAATAATTAAACATGCTCATTATTGATAATATCATTATTTTGTTTAAAATCACACCCAAAGTATCTGATGGTCATCAATCAGAACCAAATGACAGTGATCAATTTTCTGAGGATAGCGAATCTTGATAGAATATTTGCAGAAATCTTTCGAGGTCATTTCTTATACCCCAATAATAATGGGTGCTACTAATTCTTTAGAATTTTGATACTTTAGGATATGTACAGTTCCTCTTGAAGTTATTGTAATTCATCTATCTGCTTATTCTCTCAGTTTCAGCATTTCTTTATTTCGTTATGGCCTGGGTTGTGTGATTTTGAATCTTAAAATCTCCAGGTTTTGTTCTCAAGGATAAATTACAGTTGATGCTTTCTTGCTTTATAATTACTCGCTTGAAAGTAACTAACTATTCAGCTCGTTGTCAAATCATTTTCTTTGTTTCTAATTAATTATATAAGAATCTATACAACTGCATCATATCAGGGGACGTTGACCACGCTATAACGAATCGTGTTATATCGGGGGGACGCCTGCACCAATTCAATAAATATGTCTTTGATTTGGACAATATATATATATATATATATATATGTACGTTGTAACATACCAAGTTGTATTGGGGGACATGAACTGCGCTATATCGTCGGACACTAATACCAGATATAACAAATGTGTCTTAGATTTGTACAATTTATATATATATATATATATATATACGAAGGTTGTCCAAAAAGGAAACCGAATTTCAAAAAAGCACACCTATAAAACGTTTTGAGTTGCTCCCTACTGTATGTTATGTAGCCATGACTTCGATCGTTTGTATTAAAAACTGCATCATGCTACGTTAGTGTGTATTTGAGTTACATATGTGTGTAGTGCGTTCGGCATTTTTCCTCATCAAGTCAACGGACGACGATCACATTAGATATAACTGCATTCTGCGATCGTTGATTCGTCAGCTGACTGTCCATTCAGTTTTCGAAGAGGCAAGAATCTAAAAGTCAGAGGACGATTTCCACAGATCATAGAATGCAGTTTCTCGACGTGATAGTATCTGTTGGTTCGAAAAAACGCCTAATGCACAACACTCACGTTCATTCTAACGCTTGTAACTCAAATACTAACAAACGTGGCGTGATGCAGTTTTTTTTGTACACAAAAGTTCGGTGTCATTAGCAGTCACTCTAAAACGTCTCGTTGGTGCAGTGTTCTTAAAGTTCGATTTATTTACATTACATTATATAAGGGCTCTCTCACACAACCCTGACAAATAAATAGATACAGCTGTACAATTGTGCATACATTTATATATCAGTCTATGATATGTTGCTTTGCTGACGACTATCATAAGTCTACGAATAGAAATTGATGAAATATCAGATCGAAAATCGCCCAAACTTTCAAATTGTTATTTAATTATTGTAATTTAAGAAGAGTTGAACACTAACGAAGCAAGTTCGAATATTCATGTCTTTAATCAATTCATATGTATTATGCTATTTACTTACGTGCATAATAACCAACTATTTCTTTGCAGACGACAATTTCTGATTAGT
The DNA here is from genome assembly GCA_963457665.1 of Thysanoteuthis rhombus. Classification (NCBI taxonomy): domain Eukaryota; kingdom Metazoa; phylum Mollusca; class Cephalopoda; order Oegopsida; family Thysanoteuthidae; genus Thysanoteuthis; species Thysanoteuthis major. Next base: position 25,183,575 of record OY735208.1, read on the forward strand.
TCCCTCTCTTTCTCTCTTTTCTTCATTATGATGTCTATGCATTCCTCACGTACGGGTTTTATATTTAAAAGTCTCTTAAGTCAACATAAGTATGACAGACACTGCTCTTATTATATATTTTAATATAAAGGCCTCTTAAGTCAACATGTGTGATAGATATGGCTCTTATTAAATACCAGCATAGAACCCGTGGAAATGATGGAATTATTTACATATGAATTATGCAAATATATATTTTGGTAGAATTGCATTTATTGCAAAAAAACAAAAAAACAAACAAAAAAACGAAAACAACAACAATCCCCCCCACCAACAAAAATAAAACGAATACCCAAAATGAAATTTCTACTTTTCCTATTTTCTATTTTCAAAAAAATAATTTGAACCCCGTAAGGAAAACAAATTTCTTTTTTGATATGAGAAAAACATAAGTTTTATTCATGAAAAATCAGAGAATACTATATTTGTTTTCTGTCTTGCTATGAAGATATCAGCAGCAGCAATCGTAGTGGTAGTGGTGCAGACTCGAACACACTGACATAATGGCGTTTACTTTACCATATGCAAACACTGAAACACAAACTGCTACTGATCGCTGATCGTACCTTAACAACAACAACAACAACAACAACAACAACAACAACAACAATAATGATAATAATAATAATAATAATAATGATAATAATAATAATCTTTATAATAGTGGTGGTTTTCCCGTGGTTATATATCTATGCTCCTGTAATAAATCAGAAACAATAATTTTGTTAGCCCTGCATTTTTGGGGTACTTTAACTCTGAGAATAAAGAAAATCTGGATGGATTTCAAACGTTATATTATATCTTACTGAAGGGGAGCTATTTGATTTATTACAATACTGAACTGGACTCTGATTACATAGTCAAAATTATTACTTCAAAATGGAACATTCACTGTAGCAGATATATGAATACATAAATATTATCTTCTACACCAGCCCTTATAAGTCCACCGTTGTAAAAATCGAACTCGCTAGTCTGCAAGACGAAGCTACTCATCAACATCTCAATCAACTAATACTTCGGCCAACTTGCCCTGTTCCCCTTTTATCGCATACGAGACATTTATGACATTGAATAAATGATTTCTAACTTGTTTTTATTTGTACTGTACGGTTGAAATTTATTAAATATCAAATACTATTCGGACAGAATACATGCTGTTGTGCAGATGTCAGGGTGCCTGTCTTGTGAACGACTAATAGCAATGAAGGTCCATTCCAGGTGCTTGATAAATTCAGCCTTGTGACTGGGCAAGCGTAACTTCTGAACATAGCCAACTGTTGCGCGTTTTTTGGTCAATATCTCCTAAAATTAAGACATTTTCGGTAATTTATTGACGGATATTCTTCACAATTTTTTGTCAATGTCCTTTTACATGCTTCTTTCTTTCTTCTTTTTTTACTTACTTTTGTTCTCTCTTTCCCTTTTTTCTTTATGCTTGTGTATGTGTATACGCGTTTTTGTTCAGTAATCTTACCCCAAGTGTTGTTGATGTATCTAGCTATTCATAAACGTATATTTTTCTTGCCAGTTTGAGTGAGAATGATTTATATATTTTGAACATTAATTCCTTTGATCTGAATTTGACCGTTTTAGGCGACAGCCTGGTGTCCCAGCCACGCCCGGTGCACGACGGGATACTTGCAGGCATTTTTTTTTAACAATAAGTTGATTGACAGAGTAATAAAGAACGGATTTATGGACAAGACGTGAGCAGACAAAAGAGACTTAGTGTTTTCTAACGGAAACTAAAAGATTAACGATTTTGTTACTTCTTTACCACTATATCTGGATCTGACATTGTACCGACATCAATAGCAGTTGACCAGCAACATCTTTAGTCAGTGTTCGAGCCTAAGTAATGATCAGGCTTCGGTTGCTGATTGTATTAGAAATGCTCTCATGCAGCTCCATATTCACTACACAAGCTTTCAAAAATGCGATGGTCCTGTGGGAACCTGTGCGAGATTATTGGAATTAAGACCAAATAGAGTCCCCTTATGGAATTTATACATTTTTAGGACCTTTGTTGATTCAGAAGAATGAAAACCTGAAGGAAGTTTGAGTTTTCAGTGGATAACATAGTTCTTGCTCGTCGCACAGAAAATTGATAGTGTTGTAATACGATACTTGGTAACTGATATTAATGTTTTGATATTTTTAATCTAGAAAAAATAACGATTTCACTCAGAATTTAAACATCAATTGATTGCCATAAAATCAGTTATTTTCAAAAAAAGAACGATGTATATGAAATTGAATTATTTCTCTGTACTTGGAAAAAAATATGCAAGATATGATTATGAATGTCTTATGCTGTCAGGTTTTTCTATAACATCTGGAATTCTTAGGATCATGTCTTTCCAAATATAATGATATGATTATAAGAATTTGAAGTTATCGATGCGGTTTCAAATTGAATATCAAGCTGCACTGAAAATGATGTGTCTCTAAAAACTCCAGATAAAAAAGAAGGAAAATCAGTTCAAACCCAGTCCAAACCACAGCTGAGAATGGGCTTTTTGTGTCCTTCTATCTGTTTCGTTCCTGTTAGCATATGAGAATAGATGTTATAATAAAACAAACTTCCTTCTTGAAAATTACCTCATAGCAATAAGAATAACGACAACGTTTTTATCCATTGTCGATACTGATAGCTAAAGATACTTTTTATGGCGCTAATACACGCTTGGGAGATTTCTCTGATATAGTCTACTTGATACTGTAATTGAAAAATGAATGTTCGATCAGTTATCTTCGATCATTTTTATTAATTGTATAAGAATAAAAATTGATTTACGTGACATTTTCTGTATCATCCTATCGAAATGTCGTGAATTACCAGCTATTTACATTGATAAACTTTCATAGCTTCCTCCATCATTGTTTTTTAGGCAAATCATCAACATTTCAATAGTCTCATTATCCGAGCATAATAACAATAAAGAAAATATTTTGATGAAAGTTCTCAATGTTTTCATGCGCTGCATACAATTTTTTTCATTAAAAATAGCCGTTGACATTCGAGACTCTTTCTCCTTTGAGTTATTACAGTCATTATGCCTCAACAAAGATTTTAGTCATGGCAGGGTTTTGGCCCATGAGCGTGTGTCGTTGAAAAGGGTTGCGCTGATGTGTCCTTCAAATGAGATCTTTTTCCAGACCTGATGTTGTCCAAATAAGTCTGATCAGCAGCTGAATGCTCCAATTCGGAACTGCTCCCCAATAATGCTGATAGTCAGTGACTGTACCTGCAAGTATAGAAAAACGGTTAAAATAATGTAAGTCAATTATTCAAGATTCGTTCTACACTTATCCGTGATGTCCTCCTTAACAATACTTCATTAATTCTGCAACAGATGATTTATTAAGGCACCCGATATAAATCCTTCATCTACCATTTTATTTTACTTTAAAAGTATAATTAATCAAAATATATCATGACAACAAATTTTAATGCCACCCCCAGGGTCTGCAATGCAATTGGTACAGAAGACAATTTCATTTAATTCCAAATCGGTGTCTGTTGCGATTTCATCTAAATCTTGCATGTTATTCAATCTTTTTTTAATGGGTTCTTGTAGCCATGCTTCCAACATTACAATCAATTCCCCGATCATATCTTTAAAAACTGTCCATATGAATATTATTGGACTTATAAAGGGAAATAGTTCGCTGCACAGTTGACTCATTAAACAACAACTGAAAACAGGCGTTACAAACTGCTTCTAAAAGCTAGCCGAAGAAAAATATGTACGTAAATACAGCAATATGTCCACATCCTAACAATGAAGAAGCATTTATCCGACACAAATATATTTAAAAAAATGATCTCCGTCCTTATCAATGTAATGGATTCAGTGGTAGATATTATTGACATTGACCGATTATTGTACAATGAAAATTCGATACCTAAATTTTGCTAATAACTACGTATCGGGTTACGGACTTATTAATCCATCCTCGCTGTAAAGGGTGTCTCACGATAAAATCGACAGTGTTTTTGCTTGTAGATGATTACCTCTGAAAGGAGCATACACACTGCACTAAACGGAACCTATTGTTGACAATCGTTCACGTGATCTTGACGCATTTTTCTGACGTTTTCAAAGTGAGTTGTGCGCACATATTTACCTGATTTGTGGAGTACGAATGGTTGACTCATTCGTGAAGAAACTGTTTGTATGTGCTGCATTCGGATCCGCATTCACTTGGAAAAATCTTGAATTTTTCAATAAGATGGCCGCAGTCAAGCTTAGAATCTTTCATTCATCATCTTGAAAAATTGACCATGACGTCTTCGTAGTATCTATTTCCATTTCTTTTTCTAATAGCCAAGAAATTCAATTACTGAACTGGTATAAAGTTTCGGCTTCTGTTAAATTACGTTTCCAATTGTTCATTTTCAATTTGAATCGATAAAACATGTTGTTAAAGATAAGCAAATTACCAAAAATATTCTACAGCTCATTTCTTAGGGTTTGAAAATGATCAGCGTCTTTTTCCAAACGAAGTCTCTACTTTCGAGCGATCGTAGTAATCCTTGAAGACATTGCTAACGACTTCAGTCCTCACTGAGCTCTCCATAATCTGGCCAAGTAAACAATTTCACTTATCAAATATCTACATATCAATTGAGTGCAACATCTTTATTCAATTTTTCAACAGATTTTGTTTTTAGCTGGGGAAATTTGGCATTCATATCAATTGATTGTAGTTTTGGTTTTATGAGAATCAGACTGTGGTAATTGGGCAATTTTCCTTGGATATAAATTTTACCCTTAAAAATCTAAAAGGTTTTCTCTTAAATAGCTGACTTTGAGAGCCGAATTTCTGCTTCAAACGTAAACATTTTCAAATCGATTCCTTTTTTTCTAACAATTGATTTTTAACGAGCTTCATCAACCAAACACTGCGATATGAACCTCAGACGATACAGATGTTTAACCAGATTTTTAACCACTGAACTATGGTCGCAGGTGCTGAGTTGTAAATTCCCTTTCTTTTATATCCGCTGACGAAAGCCTTCTCACAATCGACCATTATTATATATGCTTATAAATTTGAACGTTGCACAAAAAGCTATACATTGCAGTTGACACGACATTTTACGGCGCGTATTTTACTGCAGTTATCGTATTTCGGCCATGTTTAATTGCCCCCGGTGTCTTTGGCGTATATTTTTACTGCTAGACAATAGCAGAGAAAATGGAAAAAGTAATAGAGAAATTTAAATCCGCCCAAACCAAGCAACATATTTTGAACGACACGAAACTGGTTATTTGATTTATTGACTGAAACAATCCGGTCACAACTGGCTTGTCTTGCAATCTGAACGGTTCGAATTGAAATCTACACCGCACAACTGGAGTAGATTTTACAAACAGTAGATCGACCTCCGTAGAAAAAAAATAGTTATGTCCTCCTTTGAAATCTAACCTTTTCTACATCTTGCAACCTAATATGAATAAAAAAAAAACTAGAACAGTCATCTTACCAAATTTCTAATATCTCATCGTACAATGCTTTTGGCTTCGAATTTTATCATCCCAGTAGTTGTCTAATGTACACTCTTTCAATAGTTGTAACTTGAGAACTCGATTTACTGACTCAGTCATACAAGTTGACCACTAGAATTGTGTTCATTTGTTCTGTAATAACCGTTAATTCATACCAAGAGTTATTTACATGTCAGTAGGATTTCTCGAACTTTCTCGGTGAGCACAATTTCAGGGTCAGGCGTAGCATCAGCCAATTTTCCTTTGTCAAATTTAGGGATTGCTACCAATAGGATTTTAGGAAACTGGAGAACTCTTGTTCGTAATAACGTGGTCAGGGTATGAATATAGATGAAACAGTTTTAGCTACCGCATTCAGCGACTAGTCTTGAGGATTAGAGGTAGAAAATTTAAAAAAAAAAAAGGACGGGGCCCCGACAAAGATTACTAAAATGCAATCTCTGTAAAGGATTGATTTAGTTAGAGAATGTTGATCAGCCTATTTAGGAACAGTATGAGGACAAATAAAGATTCTATCGATTGAAATATCACAAAATCCAAGCTTAATTATGAGAAAAACAATTGTAATAAATGATAAACTTAACAGTTATCAAATAACTTCTTATCATACATCTCTATTGAATATTAATATAAAGACTGGATAGACACTTACGAAGTGGATTTATCTCCTCTCTGCGGTTTCAAATAATGGAGCATCCCTTGATTAGTCACCACATGAATTATAGATATTTACACAACTAGGCTTGATTGGGATCAGGGAAATCATCTTTTATAAATCTTCTTGACATGATTTAAAACCCAGAAAGAACACTAAGCCAATTACAAAACAGGTTTTAGTTTCAACTGTCCACACCCGTGCACTGATTTAATTCAATAATATTCCATAAATATTTAAGCTGTGAAGTCTCCACTATCTATCTATCTATCTATCTATCTATGTTTTATTCAGCAAAATATACGAAATTGAATCAAATTCTTCAAACGTTTTAAGTTCACTTTCTCAAGAATTACTCCAGATAAGAAGATTGTTTATTTTAGATTATAACGACATAAATTCCGACCATCATCTTTGTAATTTAGGGAAGTTAATTTTGTTGTATCAGTAATGCAGAAAATTATTGAATTGTTTAGAAAACAGTGTTGCATTATCTGAGACGAAATAAATACAAAAAAAACAATTCGAATGTTAGTAACTTTGAATCAATTTTCAAAGCTATAATCATCATTATAAGTAATGACAAAAGCCCATCATGAAATTAATTCTTTTATTTTCTGTTAAGAGAATTTGGGATTCTAGATGTAAAGAATTCTGATCATATAGAATTGAATTCTTCTTTGCTTTTGAATATTTTGCTATGAATATGGTGTTCCAGTAAACTTTCATATTGGGGCTTTTTTCATTGCTTATTATGAAATTATGTTCTTGACAAATAAATTCAAGCTTTTTTTTCTTTTTTTACATGTGAACAGGTTTTTATCCCTGCTACAAAATGCAAAATCACTTTTCAAAACAATTTATATCATTTAAACATTTAAAGAACATTTTGTTCACTTACAAATCAATAATCTTGAATCCACTCAATCAATCATTACTTTAACAATGCCACGTTCGTGGGGAAAAATCACAAACACATACGTAAGAAAATACTAGTTGTGACAAGTATATTCTGAACTTCTGTGTGATCTGTCTTAGAACCTTATTAATTGTTATTGAATGACATATACGTATAATTCCGTGAATGATTATATACGCCCATACAAATATCTATACAAACCTGCATACATGCATAAATATGTGTGTATTGACGTGTAGATACATTTTTGTACACACATGGGTGAACTTTAAAAGGATATGCAACATAGAGAGAAATATGAAAAACCACTAGAATCTTAAATATTTATCAGATAATATTGTTGAAATCGAGATGCAAATATCTTACTGACATTCACAATATATTTCATTGGGGTTTATATGATTATTCTTTATCTGCTCATCTGAGTCCAAAGCAGCTGTTTTACATGAAAATTAAGACGATTATTATGTTTGTCTTGATCTATTCGAGGGCTACATGATGAAAGAAAAGATGACATCGCAACAGTTTTAAATGCCTGTCATGAAGGTAAGTTTTCGAAATCCTATCGGAGCAAGTATCTCAGACACCTGACTTTATGTACTGTCATTACATGTATATATTTGCGAGCGCGTGCGTGAGAGTGTATTCGCTCTCTTTGATTCTCAGATGAATAACACAATTCTCCAGGGTTCCTGGTAATTTAGGGTTACAACCTGACGGTCTAAACCTCCTCATCGGTTGGCTGTCTCTCAATTTGCAGTCACACACAAATACACATTCTTACCAGCATGCGCGCGCACACACACACACACACTCACACACACACACACACACACACACACACACACACACACACACACACACACACTCATACACACACTCACTCTGTCTGTCTGTCTGTCTGTCTCTCACGCACAGGCGCACACCCATACACCCACACTTACATACTTACCCTTGCAATTAAGATGAGATCCAATGCTATTGTAACGTATATTTTTATTACTCCTTTTGATTTTGAAAATATTCGTTTAAATGTGTTTATTGAAATAATTTTTACAAAATGGAATTGCATCTTAAACGTCGTATTTTAAAACATACATGCATACACATGCACGTACACACACACACACACACACACACACACACACACACACACACACTTGAACACACACACAATTTTTAAAAGGTAGTGATTATGATTGTGTCTCCTCAAAAGAAAAGCTTGCTCGGGGAATTTCACACTCGGCATTCCTTATATAAAACCAATTCAGCACAGAAAACGACGGACTGAAAATATAAGGACATCAAGCGTAGAGCGTATCAAATGACCGGGTCGGCTACAAAGGAGGTAAATAACGTTGGATTTCATATACAATTCTTCGCCTTCCTCACTTGAACGTCTAATGACCGTGTAATTACACGCAGCTGCTCGGGTTCGTGGAATGCAATCATGAAGTAATATGAATATATTAACCCGTTAAATAGACTTTTTAGTTTCGGTAAACGTACAAAACCTGCCCGGTCAAGTCACCATCGAAATATAAAGAGAGACTTTCTAAAGCACCAACTTATAGTCCAGGTCCTGTTATACACTCCCGTAGAAATTTCATTGTTAAGAGCGAACTCCTGTTGTTTTGTTATTATAGGGCCCTTGGAGGCTCAGATAATGTTGGGTGCAAATTACCAAATAGTAGACTCACTCCAGAGCCCCCCAAAATTACTCAATGGGGGATTTTTGAAATGGACTTATTGTATGTAATTAGAAAGGACATCTTATGATGATTAATCTATCTATAAGAACTAGGGTCCCAAATGCACTGATTCTCTAGTAAAGTGCTATCAGTAAGACCCCTTTGGAATCAATATTTCATACAATTGACGATTCACATGCAGTTAGGCTTAATATAGGGGAGGAAATCCAAGGTAGTTTTGAACTTTTGTTTCACAAAATTTCATAAGAATAATTTGAAAGCTGTTGGGAAAGGTTATTCAAAATATACTTGTTAGGAGGGTTCATCAGAAATTTCACAAATAGTCGGAAAATGGATGGAAAATGTTTGGCGTTTTGATGTCTTAAAAGTTGGAAACTTTTGTCGAGTCATATCGAAGTATTTGTAATATTGTTCAGTTCAGTTTACAATGAGTACAAAACCTTATTAAGAGTATACAATACAATCAATAATCACATGAATTGAATGTGAATGCGTCTCTTTGTCATGTATTATCATGATTGAAATCAACATGCGAAACAAAACATTCTAGATCTTTGTTTTGACTGTTGTTACTTGGTTCTAGAAGGTGTGCTCAATCAACGCCACCCTCTTCGGAACATCTACATTATTCAGCTCATGAAACGTCAGCATTTTTTAAACTGCATCGTTCTGTACGTTTCAGTTTGCACCCACAATCCACAGTATAACGTTCATGTTGAGTTTATGAGACGCTTATCAGGAATCAGGACCATGTCAAGACCGACTTCGAACCAAACTTTTCAGGATACAAATGTGCGTCTGTTTCACTCAGCAACTTTCAGCGGACCCAGATGAAATAATGTGATCTCAAGCGGTGCCCATGTAATGCGTTTGAAGATAGAGGGCAATCAGATAGAGATTTGTTTCTTTCTCGTAAACAACGAATAACGCAAGTTATCAAATGTGTTGCCATTTTCACCAGGATAAAACACTTGGGACAAGTACTTTTCGGTTTGCGACAAGGATTATGGATCTGGTAGCTGCAAACTCACTGAAGTAGTGGAGTAGCAATATTAACATATCTGTATCATTAGACAGAACGACACTGCGATGTAATCTGTCCTTGATTGCAGTTACTACAGGTGGAATGATTCTTAGATGAGCTTCCTTGATACTAAAGTTCAGATCGTCTCGAACTGTCAAGTTAGTTGCTGCAAACTTCAATGCAATCATGAGCGATATTTGCATCTGTGATATATTTTCAAAATCAAAAGAGGTAATAGAAATATCACTAAGAATGATCTTTTCTATTTCGTAACCTTTGTTTATGGAATATTGACGGTTCAAAATCTGAAGATATTCTTTCTTCTGTAAGCACGCCTTATTTACACAGGAGATAACAAAGACAAGTTTACATACTCTTGTGGCTCTATTGTAGTACTTCTTTGCATCTGCTCACACTCTTTTATGGAGTCCTATAAATGATATAAATTATGTGGACATTGTTAATGTCAACAGCTTCATTCATCAAATCCCAAATGGAGTCAAAGGCATCATTTATTTGATTCAACTTTGCCAATGAGATTTTCCGAATGGTTGAAGTAAAGTCAACAACTATGTCTGTAAGAAGATTGCTTTTAGCATCAAATTTATAATCACTGCTTTGTATATTTTTGTTGCTCCGAAATAAGGATGTACTTGTCTGGCTCTTGTATTAGGCTGCCATCAAACAGGATATTGTGATCAGTGGGGTCATAGCACAAGATACTTTTCATAGTTACACCTTTTGAGCGTGCAATATCAATGGAACGCTGTACCAGTTTTTCGTTTTTTTTTTTTTGTTTGTTTTTTTATAACGATAAGCTTTCCTCTCTTGCCTGAATAGGTATATATGACTTACCTTGAAATTTAAGCTACCCAACCTCTTCGATGGTGTCACAACTTTTTTCTCGTGTGATAAATCTTTCACGGCGGAATTTTCGGTACTCAGTTTGTCCAGATTAGACGAAGTTCAGCATTCTTTTACTTAATCTGTCGATATACTGAGATCTATAGAGAAACTGAAGATTTGCAGCTTTTTGCAACGACTACGGAGTATTACGCTGGTTGATGAATCTCGCAACCTTGGATTCTGCATCATTAGATTGTCAACGTATGGATCCGGACAGCTCATGATGTGTTGGGATCTCGACTTCTCAAAATCCTGATTCCATCTTGGTTACTTTGGCATATTGCAAGAACCGCGTGATACGCTAATTTCAACTCTGTAGTATAAGTTTCCATCATTGTTTGACCAATAAAACCGTTTTGATATCAAAATCTTTCGGAGTGGTTTTGACAAGCTTTCCAAGGTACTAAGAACCATATTCGAGGTAGTTTATTCATCAGAATCTCTTGGAGCTGACAGTAGCATTTCAACTGAAATCAGATGGACATGCCAACTATCGCGTCAATGTGCATAGACAGGTACTCTGATTTTGTGGTAAGGTCGATAATGACGTCCCAAAAACGACATACTTCTGACTGCAATGAAATTTAAGGCATCTGTTTTAGCCATAGATTCTTTGAATACCTCTTTACATTCAACAGAATATTTGTTCAAAGTAATTTCCCGGTCTTTAATGTGGTCAAGTGTGTCCATAAAACATTCATTATCATAGAACTCCGTACAAGGTTCGTTATTTCATTGACAATATAGCGCAATGTAAGATCTGGGTGCCACACAAAGCTCTTGATAGTTTGAAGCCAAAGGACTCAAGTAATTCCACCCTGAAAATATTAGTCTCGCGCAAGCTTTCAATCCACAGCCTTTCAGATACTTCCGTATGAAACGTAGGACGCACTTACTCATATGAAACCCGCCAAGCATAGGTTAAAGACATTTGAATTCCCTGCATAAAAATATTAATCAAAGTGCGAAATACACCTTCATCGCTGAAGACTGGGGAGACTTTTTGTTGCAGGTGATTCGCCAGGCCAACAAAGTAGTCTTAACCGTATATACTGTAGATATTTCAGAGACTGGATTAGTAAAGAAAGGCAATTTGCATGATTGGAAGATTTGATTCAGATGATACCTCCTACCAGCCCATGCTGGAACATTTAATGAAAAAGAGTTGTCTTGATTTATATTTCTTATACAAATAATGAGGACTTCGAAGCCAAAATGATAATCAGCTTTCTTTTTGAAGCAGCTCGTGAAAAGAGTCCGCGATTATCAAATACGCTGATGCATATCATCATTACGAATTTTGGCCGCTCCTATAATCCTATTATTATCAGAATTCTCAGGTTTCAGGCATATATAACAGCAGTTGTTAATATCTGGATCGTTGGCCTGTACTTGTCTCTTCAAGACAGTTGTCATAATTGCTTCATCAAACTGAATCCATCTGTGAATAATTCATTATCTTGTATCTGATAACATAAATGATTATTCCATGATCTGCCTGAACAAACTCCCATTGCAATCACTACTGGGGTCAATGAAATACATGAAATACAAAGGAAGATTCTAACATCCCAAACTGACATTCTAACATTCTATTGAACGAAAAAGAAGTCATTGCATAGGTTATTCCTAAATTTACAGTAATTTTGAAAAATTGCAGCACAGAACAAAAACAAAAGCATGATCAATTTTATTAATGTATGATGTCCAGATATTCACTCATAAATCAGAATCTGTGCATTTTGGAACACAGGATGATTCTCAGTTATGAAACCTCACAAAATGTCCAATCTCATTATGTACAATATTTTCTCTTTTAATCAATTTAATTAAATCTCCCCCCACCCCATTGAGTAATTATGAAAGTCGGGGATTTCGGAGCGAGTCCACTGTTTGGTAATTTGCACCCAAATTTTCCATGACTCTAAGGATCCTATCAACGATCACCTGGAGTTTGCCTTTAGTAATGAACATTCTACGGGAGTGTATAACAGGGCCTGGGTTATGAGTTGATGCTTGAAAAAAATCCTCTTTTTATATTTTCATGCTAATCAGGACAGGTTTTGTACGTTTGACGTAACTAAAAAGTCTATTTAACGGGTATTTATATTCATATAAATTCCCTATTATAACAATTACCACTTTTAATAATGAAATTTCTGCGGGTGTGCCATATACGATCTGGACTATTATTATACCGCAAATAGATGAGCTCATTTTCTGATGACGGAAGTAGCAGCGAGTCTCCCTGCGGTGTCAGTAGTCGTTATGCATGCATAGAACTTCATACTTTACTTCGGTCGGTTTTCGTACTATGGACGTCGTAGAAAGGCACACTGTTTCCATCATTTCGGAGATTGGAGCTACACAATCTCCTGAAAAGTATCATTTCATACTATTTTGTGTGTCTAACATTATGCATCTTACGCCGAGGTTCGGTCCTTGGTTTGAAAAATGATTATAGTTTGGTGGCACATTTCACATTCACATTAGGATTACAAAAAGAAAAGAAGCTGTATCTGTTATAAAAATCCCCTTTTGTGCTTAATAAATATCCTCAATAGTCGTTGTTCAACCAGAATTTTATATATTCCTTAATCAAGCGAAAATGCCACTTGCTCCAATTTCCAGTAAATTAGCTCAGCGTGGTCTTCTGAGGAAACATCAGTAATCAGTACATGCATGATATAATTATGAATTAACTTATTTTCATAACTTGTTCATAGTATAGTGTATTGAGTACTGGTTTCGACAGTTACTGAACGTAGCTTTTGATCTTCATTGAATGTTCTAGAAACCTGGCCCGAATCTCTTCGTGTCCCGACGCAAAAACACAGTTGAAAATTCATCGAAATCAGTATGTTAGTCGGACATACTTATATCTATCAGTTACACTTTTCAATTATTTTCTCCTAGATGAGCAGTTATTGTTTTAGAAGATTTTGATATAAGAACACCGACGTTGAACAACCTTGCAGATACCCGATTTTTTAATGAGGAGAAAAACATCCCATTTGTAATTCTGTGAAATACACAGTAATACCATATCTCATGTGTTATAATGACGAACATTTGGAATTGAAAAGCCGAGCAAAGCTTACGGTTGGTTGACTCACTGAAAGAAATTCAAATAAATCACTGCGACGATTTCTGAACATTCAGTTCTTCCGCAATATTGACAAGAGATTTTCATTATTATTATCTTTCTCTTCCGAAATTCGTGTTCCATTTATTTACAGTAACGTTTTACGAGACGTTCCAAGAATCCTTCATTCATACAACTTCCCCAGAATCTCTCATTAATCCAAAATGGGTATTACATCTTATCAAACTGTCGGATAGGTTTCTTAAGTCTTTAAGTGATTATGGCTTGCTGGCTATCTATGTATGTAAGTGTCTCGTGTATGGGATGCACCAATGAGTCTAACATTTACTCCTTATTATGTCTAGAATAATTGAAAGAAAAAATTTCGATCCCAAATAATCGGATGGGGTTCGGAGGTTTAATTTACGAATTAAGTTTATGCTTGATTGGTTCATTTGTTAATTTTTAAAAAAAATTCAGACTTTTTAGTCATCCAACAAAAGGCGAGAGGAGTACCTTTCCTAATCTTTTAATTGATCATCCCCAACACATCATGTTGACGAAAGACTTCACGTGTCGGCTTCTGTTGGGTAACGAATTAGACCTGTTAATTCTCTACTTATACTTATTTGATCTTTAGTTCTATTGCTTTCAATCACATCATCCAGAGCTTCATTACACAATCATTAGTGAGCACTGTGGATCGAAAACAGATATGTTTCCGTTTGTATTCAAACACAAATCACTTAAACTTTACGGCTCAGCTGCTTTACCAATTAGGCTACGGAGATCAACATGCACAAGTGATGTTAGTGATACTATAAGACATTTCTTAGATGATGAATTATCATCAATGACGATAATAATAATAATGATAATAATCATATTGATAATGATAAGTATCATCATTATTATTATTTTACAATTATTTCTTTGATCTTACGCTTGTTGTTTTTTATCATGATTCCTAGATTCCATGGTAGAATGACAATCTGAGAGATACTATAAAAACAACTAGGAAGAAGATGTAAGTTATATTGGGCGAAAATCAATAGTTACTAATACTGTCCTTTTGAGAAATTTTGAATAATTCTCCAATGTAATTTGCCAAATATTGTACACACACACACACACACACACACACACACACATACATATATATATATATATATATATATATATATATATATATATATATATATATATATATATATATATATATATATATGGTAATACATATAGATAGTGGAAAATGCCCGTCAGGAATAACAGTCTTATTTATGAATGGATCGGCACTGTTACTAGGCCATTTATTGTTAATAATTCAAGTTTCCTAGTTTTAGGTTTTTAGGTCTCAAATCATTGTAAGCTATTTTCATATGTGATGATCAAACATGAAGTCTAAAGGGGTTTTATGGCATTCTCTTCATTATATCATAATGGGAAGGACAATAAATCATTTGAGTGCAAAAATAACAAATGAATGTACAGAAAAAATGGCATATAAGCTCATTATATGTTTAGATTGTATACAATAACTGTAATCATAAATTTTGTTTGCAAGTTACGTTGTGAATAGGTTTATAGGGAGATTATCAAATGTAATTGAAACACACCCATCAGAAAGCTTCAATGCATATATTATTCTTTCTGAGCATGATGAGAATAATTATTGAAACATCAAAGTATTACAAAATCGGCCACAATGTTTCCTTTCTGTATCAAATATTTATCATCTATGAGTATTTCTTCGGATTCCCTTTCATCTTTAACAGACATAAAGTAGATTTTGAGTATTTTTCACGAGACGAAATACATGTATTAAAAATAACTGCAGTACCAGTTTTAGCACCGTAGGAAGCCAATTAAATCGTGGATGTTGAATATCAGCTGAAAAAAAGAATTTCTGCGGCTCATATCAAAAGCATTTACAAAAGCTTTGTAATGACTTGATGCCTGATGACTTTTCCACATGTTTCTCATGTTGTACTCATTCTTTCTCAAGATTTTTTTTTCATTTTCATGTTACTTAATAAATTTAACAAAGGAAGGGTGAAAATGAAAATAGCTCAGTCGCGAGCGATGCACTTTGAGTCAATTTTCAAAGACATTTTTCCCAGAAATTATCTAAAAAATCGGTGAATTAAAATAATTTCTGATATTAAGGTCACCTATATACACAGATATCCGATTGCATCCGTTGAATAACAACCCTAAACTAGCATATAAATTTAATAACTTAGTCCTATTTAAATTTTTCAAGTCCTCCAACCTCAGAAAAAATTAGATGGTTAGTATCAGGAGTTGGCAGAATTTAGCTCCGGGGACAGTAAATCATAACACCGAATAAATGGTGTCCAAAAATGTCAGAAAAAATATAAAAAGATCATGTTTAATTAGGAATTGTTCATTGACATAGATTCCATCATCAATAAGAACCTTTCCAGCGATCCACAACCTTCAGGATACCGTTTTAGGAAAAGTATTTTGGTTTGGTAGGAAAGAATATACAGAGGATACTCTCTCCATTGAGTTGGGACAAGAGCATTTCATCGTTGAGCTCAAGTCACCCTTTCTAAACCTTTCCCACTATATTCGGCAATTTCTTACGTTGAAGCATCTATTCTGGAAATACCATTGATATTTCGTGTTGCAACTGTAGCATTATTGTATTTTTAAAAACTTACAGTGATGTGTTTAGAAAGCACATAAGGGGTGTAGAGCTTCCTAGACATATTACTCTTTAAAAAGTTCGAGTAAGTAACAATGATAGTTGAATTATACTATACGGCGTAACTTGTGCATATCATTCGATCTATCACTACCACATGGTTTGATGTAGATTTCAGATTGTTTCCAATCAGTTGCTCACTCAACACTTGTTAAATAGAAAGTCACGTATCTTTCATGGATAATTTAGAAGACTTAGATATTTTCCATGATACATAAATGAATTCATAAATAGAATTCAATTCATGTTTTAAAGACGAAATGAGAAATTTAAAGAATGATATAAAAATAGAAAAAGTAATACAAAAATATTCCCCTTCATTTTTACTTTTAAATAATGATAAAACCGCTTGTGGTCAACAGAACGTCATTCTCCAAGCTCACAGCAATTCAACTATTATCTACATATATAAAATACAATGTGTGTATCCATATATTTCCTATATTCTGCCAATTTTGACGGTACAGATAAATTAGTCATTATTTTGATTTGCGAGATGTCAGTCCCTAACATAAACAAGAAGATAAAGGAAAGGGGTAATGTAATTTATTCTGCAGCTGCTGTGACGTCGTAAGAGAACATTTATGATGTCATTAAGAGGACATTTATCTTGATTACACATTTCACTAAATATAATTTCTTTCACATTCGGATCCAACTTTTTTTTTCAATAGTGATCACTCTACCTGACCTCATACCTGACCAAACATTTTTGAAAGAGAAAGGAAACTTTTTTTTCCTTTTGAGGATGAAAAGTAAAAGGATTTGTTTTCCTTTCAAGATTTCATCTGTAAAGTGGGACTTTTTTCTTACTTTAATGTGACAAAAGCAAAGGGTCATTTGTCTTCTTGAGGGATCGAAATTGGAGGGAAACTTTTTTCACTTTTAGGGGTAAAAGTGAAGCTAAGATTTTCCTTTTTGAGGGGTCAAAATAAAAGTGAACTATCTCCAGGGTCAAAAGTGCATTGACTGTTTTCATCCCTTCAAAATTTAAACTGTCCCTCATTTTTCGGGGTCAAAGGTGAAGGGAAACTTTCTCCCACTTTTAGGGGTCGAAACTGAAGGGAGACTTTATTTTCACTTTGAAGGGTCAAAAGCGAAAGGAGACTTTTCCCCAGTTTTATGGGTCAAAAATAAAGGGAAACTATTTCCTTACTTTCAGGGGTCAAAGAGAAGGGACAGCTTTTATCAGTGCATCAAAACTTCTTTTTCCATTTTGAATCAACAAAAGTGAAGGGTTAGGGGTCGAAAATGGACATCACGACTCACAAAATGAATACCAAGAGATCAAATGCGGAACAGAGGTCGGCAGAATATGAGATGGCGAGTCGAACTGATCAGGTTCAGAAAATGTTGACACTCATGATAGAGACTTGTGGCGAAACCTGAGGAAGGTCTATGTCAAACGACGGACGATAAAAGACTGACGATGATGATGATAACTGATTCAGGGGGCACTGTCAGGGAAGGATGTATTAGAATAGTGTACGGGTTAACCTTATCTAGACCCTCTGGAAGCTATGAGAATATATACGATAACGATGGATGTGTAAAAAAGTGAAATTATTAACCTGAATAGCGTTTGAAGCGTGGGATTCAGACAATACTCATAGAAGTGTCTATAACAGCTCATGCATTTCCAACTGAGAGATTACATTTGACCCAACGGTCGAGATTTGGCTTCCGAGCTGAAAATGATATTAGCTATTTCCATGATGAAGCAGGACGAGATGAGGGTGGGCCGGTCGAAGTTACTCGATTGGTGCGCTTTTACTAGAAATTACCATCAGTTATTAGACAGGACCCAGGATAGAATCACTCCCTTGGACTTCGCTAGAAGCTGATAATTATATGATATTATTATCACGTTTACAACAAGTACGGGATAATTGCTTTTCGAAAGGATCATTGGGGTTGCTTTAAATCAGAATTTTCCTCGTTTCTGATAAATTTCGTAATATTATATTATCGTGATCTGAGTCAGTTTTCCGACATCGAATTTCCTTTTAGGGATTCTATTCATACCACTAAAGAGATTTTAACTACACAATATTCTTAATATTATTACCTGTGTGACTAAGCTAAACATTTTACACCCAAGCTCATTCCAATATTTTTTCTGAAAAGTCATGAGTATAACTATGGATATAGTTTTATAGTATATCGACTTCCACATGATAACCAAAATGTACTAAAATTTCTAAATAGAATCTCACAGATTTCAATTCTCTCTCACATACACACGTGTCCCCCTCCCTCTCTCTCTCTCTCTCTCTCTCTCTCTCTCTATATATATATATATATATATATATATATATATATATATGTATGTATATATATGTATGTATGTATGTATGTATGTATGTATGTATGTATGTATGTATACGTATCGCCAACAATATTTATAGCATCGGATTGGACGATTTATGTTAGATTATTACCACATGAACGATCCAATGTAATCATGTGTTGTTTTTGTAGCAGTTCAATTTGCAATTTGGGTAACTCCAGTTCCAGAGAAAATATGTTCCCTAAGAATGAATATATATATATATATATATATATATATATATATATATATATATATATATATATATATATATATAGATATATAGATATATAGATATATAGATATATAGATCATAGGTGTCCTTATCCTGCCCTCTACTGAGCAAATTTGTACTCATATACACACGAATACATATTCATGTCATTTTTGATAAGAACTAATGGAGCACGTGCATTTTTAGGTTGTGTCCGTTTTATTGATGACTTATGTTCTCTTAATGATGAAGGAGAATTCGGGAAATCATATCGTTATATAAATCCTAAGGATCTTGAATTAAAATGTGAACATGAAGGAAAGCAAGCAACTCTCCTAGATATGGATATCAAAATTTAGAATGGAATGTCATCTTATAATTGTTTGATAAACGAGATAGTTTTCCCATCCCGTACAGTTAGAATGCTTTTTTGGACAAGTGGTATTCCAGCGTATAAATTTTACAGTACAATATTATGTAATGTAAGATTTATTGATTTTATACCAAAAATTGTTTCTTTTGTTTTAAGAATGGTCAGTCAAAGCGGTGAAATTAGAAAGATCTTTGACAATTAACTAAAGCTGTGGTTAGACATCCTGTTCGCTCCAAAACTGGCTCTAGTCCATTTGTTTGACTGATAGGTACTCGGGTAGAGTGAGAGATCGAACATGGAATGCCACGTAACAAATTTTTCAAGTATATTAATGGAATTGCCCATTTAGATGTTACTATCAGCTTGAGACTGGTTCCGTTCCAACCATGTACATAAGAATACTTGATTTGATCAGTAAAAGTGTATAAAAAAACATTTGATGAAAGGTAAAATGACGTTTTAGGACGTGGAAAATTACCTTCAAGGTTAGTGGAAAATAATTGTCAAATTCTTAGGTTGAATATGTTGGTAGACAATCGATTCGAAGAAGTTTTTTTCTGTGTAATTAGTATTCTTAAAGATGACATCATAGGTTGGTTTGCACACAGTCTGAAATTAAAACCGACACAACAGATTAAATAAACATTGAACATTAAATAGAAATGACACGAAGAGCGAGTCATGTCTGTTGTTATACTTACTGATCCTTCATCGTTAAAAACGTTTTTAGGTTAACCTACGTAAGAAAGCCTTATTTAAAAAGATAAATATGTAGTATAAAATGATATAAATATTTAATTCAAATAAAACCTTACATAAAATGACAAACTACATGAATGCAAAAATCATGTAATAAAGGGGGGTGATGTTCGATTGACACTGGTAGGGTGCCATATCAATACAATGTTTTTTGGTTTTTCATATCCCCAAAACAGTTACATGGTAAACAACTGATTATCCAAAAATAGACAATTCATACGGGACAATATTTTGTATTGTACTATAATAACAAAGTTGCGGGGAATCAGGGGGAAAAGCCTTTGGAAGATTGAATAAATTGCATTGACAGATATCGGGAAATAGGTGACTAAAATGACACAAATCTGTTGAAAAAGTTTTTTAATGTTTAGTGTTCAAAGCTGTAAAGCTTTCTGGACTCTCCCCCCCCTCTCTCTCTCTCTCTCTCTCTCTCTCTCTCTCTCTCTCTCTCTCTCTCTCTCTCTCTCTCTATATATATATATATATATATATATATATATATATATATATATATATATATATGTGTGTGTATGTGTGTGTGTGTGTGTGCGTGTTTGTGTTTTAAATTCTATGATGAAAAACTGATGATACCTACGAGAAAATTCCACCTATATTTATACGAGATCAAATATGTAAAAAATAAATTAGTCCCTTCGAACATAATTTGAGTAACTACTACTATTGGATAATTGATTTGCATAATATAAATGAAATAAGCTAATACACAGAAAAAAAGATTCTGTATATAGGTTCTTTAGTTAAAACGTACACCTAAATTGTGTAGGATAATTTTCCACGGACACGCAGATACTACACTCTGGTCATAAGCAGAAATTCTAGGTTACGACACTTAGATCCTAGCCTGAATGCATAGGTACATTCTGATCCTGAGTAGAAGGTTGGTGACCAACACTCTGATACCATTCTGAGAGCAGATGCCGAATCATATTTTACGGGTACGGTACTCGTTATTTATGATATCCAAAGATTTAATCTCTTGAAATCCAGAGAAAAGCTGACAAGTGCTTTAGTTTGCTTTCGGCTGACCTTGAACTGTGCCAAATGGAAACAATCAATTCCGTTTGTATTTTTTTAAAACTTTAATTGCATAAACACATTTTGTGTCGCCTCTCACAAAAATGCAAACCAGATAGATAAATGTATTCTAGTCCATAAATCACAGGGAGGCGTGAAGTATAACTATTGCTCTAAATAAACTCTGATTCACGTACATTTGTTCCTGTCAATAATGAAGCGTGGGCCTTAGAATGAAAAAAAAAAAACAAAACAATTTTTTTCTTTTTTACCGCCTCACTTTGACTGCTGTAAGTCTTGGCTACGAATGAGCACATCAGTTGTATGACTATAGTTGAAGATATTTTTGTGAAACTTCAGCTCAAGTTGGAGTTGACTTAATTCTGCCTACGCAACAAGAACATTCTCCACCAAATTTAGGGAAGTAAACTCGTCACAGTTTATCTATCACGTCATGGTAAACCGAACCGATAACATTGACATTTCTCTATCGTGATTTGAACTCACGACCATGTAATTGGAAGGCAGCTCTCCTGCTAACTGAGCTAAACCGACCAACAATTAATTTATCATGCATACGATGCAAAAGTTACAATAATCATCTTCAGTTGGAATAGAAGTAAAAGTGGAGCTTGACCCTCTTGCAGCTAGATTTGTCGTATATATAGTTAACATTGAAATCATCAAGTAGACAATAACACTGAGAGCCTACATTTGAATTTCACTTCTTTTCAAGTGACTCATTATCCTTTTAAAGAGATTGAACGAAATAAATAAGACTGAAAGTGATTCCATAATTCAAAGTCATGGCAGGTTCTGTCTTTTCACTGCAAAAGGTTCCTGTTATGTTGATGTATGATTAAACTTTGATGCCATAAGCAGGAACAGAATTCCAATGACCGATGGACCTGATTAATGAGAAATATCAATGAAAAATATAAACAGAAAAAAAAACAACGGTCAAGATACACACAAAAACACAGAAAACACACTTCTATTTGCTAAAATAATTTTGCACACTAATAGAAATGTGTATATATACGAGGGTATTCAATAAGTCCGTAGCCTGACGGCTAACTATGAGCAGAATTTTTATCAGAAATTTTTGCTGTATAGAGTTTGGTATGTGTGATTAAGGAAGAAGTGTTGGGTAAAGTGAATTGAAAAGGAGGAATTTATGTTGAAAAATAAATGATTCTTGTGTATTGCAAATGCCTTTTTCTCATAAGCTACGGATTCAGGGATGAAAAGGCATTTACTTTACATAAAAAAACATCTTCCGTTTCCTTATCAATACATTTAACCGAATGCCTGATGACCGTGTCTGACTATAGTCGCATTGATTCACTCTCCTCGTATGATAACTATAAAATCACTCATCTGAAAAGATATAAATACTGAATAATTCGCGTAAGATTATATATATATATATATATATATATATATATATATATATATATATATATATATATATATATATATATATATATATATATCGCTAAAACGAGAAGAATTGAGGGTTTACCTCTCCTCGAGCTTAAGGGGTTAGGATAGGACCAACACAATGAGATTTTTAGTGCAGAAAATACCTGAAATAAAACAGAAGAGTTGTGGAGTATTTGTGAAGTCTGTGGGCAATGCCAGCGTGTGCTGGCTTCATATGCTATCGGCTCCAAAATAAAATCACTTATCTGAAAAGGTATAAATTCTGAATAATTCGCGTAAGATTATATACATATATATATATATATATATATATATATATATATATATATATATATATATATATATATATATATATATATCGCTAAAACGAGAAGAATTGAGGGTTTACCTCTCCTCGAGCTTAAGGGGTTAGGATAGGACCAACACAATGAGATTTCTAGTGCAGAAAATACCTGAAATAAAACAGAAGAGTTGTGGAGTATTTGTGAAGTCTGTGGGCAATGCAAGCGTGTGCTGGCTTCATATGCTATCGGCTCCAAAATAAAATCGTATTTATTGTTTCATTTTATCCCCTACCTTCAAAAAATTAGCTTTGTCACTATAATGTAATCATAATTAGGATTATATATATCGTAATAATTATAAAAGAAGAATAATCTATTCATAGTAAATAAACTATTAATATTCAATGATACAAGTCTGATTTGTCATCCAATATAAATCCTCTCGTGGCCAATGTCCGTTGGCAGCATGCTGTGTTGGTATGATCAATAAAAAAAACGAAAAAAATGTTTTTCTAGACATAATAAGAACAGATGATAATCTAAATGCATAATTATAAATAACTTGAGAGTTATGACTTAGCACACAAATAATCAATGATGTTAATTTAGCTTAGTACGTCACATGATTAAATGAGAAGAGGTGTGGGATGCAGAGATTTTGTTGCACCAATCTTGTAAGTGAGGATTGATTGTTTTCCATGGAAATAAGCATTCGAAATTCTGTTTCTTTTTTTTTTTTTTGCCTGGTTTTGAATACTAACTATAAGTGAATACGACGCAGCAAACGATCATAGAGTTGGGTTGGGAAGTTCTCCTACATGCAGCATATTCTCCAGATTCATCATCTACAGACAATCACTTGTTTCGCTCCATGCATCACTCTTTGTCTGGTTAGAGTATTCAACAAATTGAAGATACCCCAAAATTCTCCGAACTATTTATCAAATGTAAACTAGAATCATTTCTTTAAATTATGAACACTAGCAAAAGGTCAATGGAAATTATTTGATGACAAAAGTATAATGCTAGAAATTTGTATGAATGAAAAAACTTTATCCAAAGATCGCTGGACACTTTTGCATCAAACGTTTATAAGCTGGTGGGGATCGTTCATTTTTATCTAATATTTCTTTGTACTTTCAGATGCGTCCACGAATTTCTATAGGACTCTTTTCGGTCGGTCGCCCCCTAACATGGTAAGTATCAATCATTATAGGGTGTATCATATTGGGTTGATACGAAACTTAGTCCAGACTTTCGGGTGAACCTCTTCCTCTTTCTTCTCCTTCTTTTACTACAATCACTACTAGTTACACTGAATATCAAATTTCTCAGCCGTATCCTGTTGGATTGACATGAAACTAGGTCCTGACCTTGGGGTGAACTATCCACACCTTTCTTTACCTCCGATCCTTCCTCTTCATTCTCCTCCTCTTCATCCTATAACTACTTCCTTTAAAGTCCCTTTGTAACCAGAAACCATTTTTATTGGGGAACTCAATAACGCACGGCTCCTTCTTTTCTTCTTTTCTATTCCTTTTCTTTGAAATCAAGACATTTTTTGAAATTCTTTATGACTTTTATTTTTGTTCTTTGTTAATACTTTCATCTATAAAAATAAGAATAAATAATTTTCATAATTGCTAATTATTGTAGAGCATCGCTGAGAAATCCCTCGTTAAATCGTTCATCGCTAATTGTAGGTTGTTGGTAATTGAGGCAGTCGCATAGGCAGATATAGACATCAGGATAATGGATCATTGAACTCAGGGTTCTATTCATTTTAATGCGATATAGCGTCGGTAATAATAATAAACTACAAGAAAATTAGCATGACACTAGATAGTTCCCCACACACACACTAATCAATAATGACTGGACCTGTTTATCAGCTTAGTGACTAACTACTTCCTACTTCCCAATCTCAATACTCTTCTTTGTCTTCCAAATTTGAAAAATATTCCGACTTTTTCCCAGAAGTTTTTCATTTGATTCTTTAAAATGTCTTCTTCCCTTTCCGTCTTGTTTCGGCTGAAAGCATTTTAAAAAAATAAGCTCACTAATTTTTTTATCTTTCTCGTCTGCAGAGTAAAATATGTGTCTAGCAATTATCTTATATTTAATAAATGTGCATACAAGTCGTGTATCTAATTATGCACCTTGTCCAAGACATCTCCGGTGATAATGTAGTGATGATAACTTATCTCCCTGACCTAAGTCGATATCAAGGTTACTTTTCAAAGAAGAGTGATAGGTCATATTTCCGGTAGAAATAAAGTCAAAAAATTCAAAATATAAATAATTTTATTTAAATTACAAATTTTAAGACACTCATAACAGCATGATTTTGTTATTATTTCTTTGTAAATGCTTAGTTTATCGCTGCGGTAGTATCTTTATCATTAGCTAAAATAACTTTCGTAAATTGAAATGCACATTTCGATTTACATTTTCACGATTACGAAAAGTACAAGAAAATATGTTAAAATCAACATACAAAAATATGCACTATACTTTTTGTCACAGAACAAGTTAGTCTTGGAAACCATTATTAGTAACCACGTGTATTTCCTTATAGTGACCGAAGCAAAGCCAACAAAAAATCTTCAGAGTAGTTGATTTGGGGGAATGGGGTTATACGCTTATTTTCCCATCAATGTTGATGTAAAATCACCTTGGAGCTTTTAAAGGGGCATATACAGACCGTGAATGGACAAAATGACATACTGGGGTGAAAACAGTTATTTTTGGACTTCGCATGACCGGTGTGTGTTTGGCTCAATGGTAAGAGTAACGCTACGTTAATACAGTTATCCTAGCGGTCGGAGGTTCGATTCCGGCAACAATCCCATTTTGATTGTTTATTCGATTAACTTTGTCTTGGCTAAATGATAAATTCACTGAGTAATAACAGGAGATCATTTCAAGTAACAATTTGATATGGTAAAAAGCAATTTATAATAATACCCCAGGATCATATATCCATTTCTTCATACCACAATTGTCACGTTGAAAGAAACACATAGAGCAGATATAGACCGTGAATAGACAAAATGAGAATTTCAAGTTAAAACAGTTATTTAGGCCTTTACATTACCGGTGGTTGTTTAGCTCAATGGTAAAAGCAATGCTACCATTAGTCAGGTACCCTATCGGTCGTAGGTTCGATTCCATCAGCACCCTTATATATATACATACATAGACAGTAGTCAAATACACATGGAACCTCGATTCCCACACCGAAGGTAGTCTTATTTATTCCAGTCTTTTTTGAATCTATGACAAGGGCTTCTAGAAACTAAAACGTCTGTTCACAGCCAGAGGTACGTATGAGTGAATCCAGCGAGTAACTTATTAATACCAATACCAATTCTATTTCTGACACGTATCTGTTATAAATCTGCATTATACGAGTACTTCTTCCTTTTCTTTAATTAATCATACTCACATTCATTTAGGAACTATCCGTTTCACATTCGCGTTATACATCAATAATGACTGACGAGGTCAAAATCAGATAGGTATAGGCATCTGGATACAGATGTACACAACACACAGGTACAAACAAACAAATACGTGAAGATATATGGTTACTGTAGCTGGCATCTATATAAAGGCATGTATAGATACATTTTTACATCAAAGTATGCAGTTTACAGATGAAGAAAGTATTAATTTCAAACAACAAATATTTATTTTTCAACATGATCTATATCCTTGTCAAGGCATTTAATTGAGAGGGGAATAATAATTACATAGATCTATCATTATGCAGTTATAATTTCAAATCGAAATTCATCTAATAACTACCTGTCTTGCTACTGTCTTTTTGATTCACTCTCATACATAGAGACTGCAAGTAAAGAAGTTAAGTATGTTAAGTAAAGAAGACTCTGTGTTTTTATACGTTATAAACAGGAAAATTACCAGATAGATTGCACTGAAGATTGGCACTTGTGGTGAGAACCACGCTGACTTAATTTGACGCCTATAGCGACCGAATGATGTATATATTAAGAAAAAAAAAACCTTAGATCAAAGTTGGCAGTGATATTTTCTATTTTTTTTCTTTACAGAAATATTAGTTTCATTTACAATACGAATATGTAAACAGATTTACAAATACAATAGTTTGAAAAGCTCTAATGTTCCTAGTAGTTCAAAATCATCTCAAGTACATATTTATATATACCTGTGTGTGCAGATACGTTTGTTTGTTTTATTATATAAAACATACATTTAGGAAATTATATGAATACCTGCTGACTGGCAGACACATGCACATCAGTATATATAATCTAAATCTATATTTGTATATATGTGATGTATTTGATTAAGAAATGTTTATTCTCTTCACATATATATATATATTTATATATATATATATATATATATATATACATATATATATATGTATGTATATATATATATATATATATATATATATATATATATATATATATATATATATATATATATATATAAAGAGAATACAAATTTATTAATCAAAAGATTGAACTCTCACCAATAGATAAATTACTATGAATAGAGTGCGATAGATAGAGATATCTTTTGTGCTTGAATCATTTTCTGTAGATGAATGGCTGAGACATTTTGACTGTTCGTTATTATTATTCCCTGGCCCCTGCCATGTAATTTTAGGGTTAACTTAATTTGGAAACAAATCCCATAACATCTGTTTACATCAGTGCAGACTGTGTGGACCCCGGCCTGACTCATAGCCCCTCATAACACGGTCAGTGCTTCTACCCATGGTTTGAACAACGAGAAATGTATGCGTACGACAAAGAATAAAAGAAATATGGAATGAAATGGGAAAAAAATATTTTAAAAAAAAAGAGAGAAAGAAAGGTAGACGTTTTAGTTGTCAGCACGAATGTTTATTTTTCGCCTACTTAATAAATTAAGATAAGAAGAGAACTAATAATAATAATAATGATAATAATAATAATCATAATAATAAAAATAATAATAATAATGATGATGGAGATGATGATAATGATGATGATGATGATGAAGGAAGAGAAGAGAAGTACGAAACTAATCAATAAGTTCGTAGCCCAAAACATAGTTATCAGATGGATTTTGATCTGATCGTTTCACTACTTAATGTTCGATTTATGTGATAAATATTCACACTCAATTAAGTTCCATGAGCACGGAAGGAGAATATGCTGAAAAACTAAATATTTTTTATGCACAGGTTTTTTTCTTTTGTAAGACTACAGATTAATAGATGTACCTACGCATATATGTTGCAATGTGATTGCATCACTTGGAATTCCATGAAAACCCTGAACATTCCAAAAATTTAATGAAAACCTCGTTTTCCGCAGGGATTTTATGGAATTGCAAAAATCTTTATGGATTTCATGATATCGCTTCATATAATGACCAGTGATATCATTAATTTGCTAGTGAGGTAAACTTGAGATGAGAGCTAATTTACATAATCCCCTCAGTACTTCAAATCATCTCAGAACGTAATCATACTTCGAATCAATCTAATAATCAATTCCGATAATTTTTTAGGAGAATCAAAAGATGATACCGTACAGCACTTTTTCAATCAAACATTCTCAAAGCTTAATATTGTTTGAGGTATCTTGAAATTGAAATAAAAAATAATGATACGGTATAATTTTTTTTACCGGGCCTCATATTCTGATAACTCATTTTTAAAACTGAAGATTTTCAGGGCATCCAAAAAAATTTTAATCTATTTCATCACACTTCTTTTTATTCTCACTAGAAGAAAGGGAAGAAAGTTTACCTGACCTCACATTCCAATTGCACGTTTTCTGAGCTTATCATTGAAAAAAAAAACAAACAATAAAACTACATTGAATTTTTATGAAGTCGGAAAACAAATGTGATAATTGATCAAGTTGCTTTATTCTCTGAATTGTTTATGATAATTTTTTCCATGAATAGAAACAAAAATACGATTCAACCTTTCTAAATGCTGTTCAAACGACTTTCCCCAAATTTTCACTTCAAAATTAAAATTTCTACCTCTCCTTATTTGTTTCTGCACAAACACAATATGAATTAAACCTTCAAAGATCTTTTTAAACTCACTTTTACATTTACCGAATATTAATATGAGGTCAAGCTTGTGGGAAAAAAAATCAACACAGGTTTTAACATGAATTACTAACAGGAATATCCGCCCTGCAGAAGGAACAAATAGAACCTTGGGCCGTTATGAGGAAACAAAATGTTTTTATGGGTATCTTAATTCTATATCACTGGACACAAAGCAATATTTAGGCTACTTGAAAGTCACACACCGATAAACATAATCAGACTTCTAGTATTGCACAAAAAGATAGATATAACAGATCATTGTTATCGGAGAGTACGAACGCTGACAATACATCAATTTTTTTTTTTAATTTTGAAGAGGAATATCCAAAAAACATGCACTAGGATCTCGTTAGTTACTACCAAAAATTGGTGATAATATCTATAGCCCTCCTTGAATTATGCCAACACAGCTGGAAGAACGGACAATCTCTGAATTATAGCAAGATAGTAAATTCCTAAATTAGCGTGAACGGTGCCTGTCACAAACTGTGACATCAATTTAGTAAGAATTTGCATTGGAAATGAATTAGAGGCTATAAATTGGTGTCACTGACTTCACCAACCACAATTTTACACATGGCTGAGGGGAAGAGACGGATTCTTGACTCTCCCAAGCGCATTTGTGCTAGCCAGTCTCAGTTGGAGTTGGAACACGAGTCGCCGACTTCATTTTCCGCACTGCCAACTGATCTGACACTTCTTATGTTGTTTAATCAAATTTGTTTTCTTTCTTCACATTGTTTGGAAAAGGGGGCTCATATTGAAAGAGTGGGGTTATGTAAAATAAAAGAGGCTCATGTCCAAAAAGGGGATTATTGAGTGTTAATATTCAAATGGATAATTAGAAAAATATTAGTATTCAAATCAAATTCATTGTGCCTTCCGGTGGTAGATTTTAAGTGAAACAATATTGAAAAGTTCGTTACGCGAATTTTCCTTATTGTCCATGTATTGTCAAATATCGTATCCATATAATCGTTATATATATATATATATATATATATATATATATATATATATATATATATGAGAGAGAGAGAGACATGGGTAACGTCTATTTATTTAAAAAATCATTTTATTTTATTGTCATCCTGAAAGATGTATTCTATTCTATGCAGTAAATTAAACTTATGGTCGATTCAGATTTCGCGAATGATGTTCCAAAATACATGGATTCAATGATGTTATATAAAAAAGAAGCAACCAGTTTTCTTCAGCTTAAGAAGAGCTTGTCAACAGAACAAGCCCAAATACACAGACAGGAAAATGTAGACGACGTAGATAAATTTAAAAAACGATTCTGACAAAAACGAGATAAAAGGATTATTTATCCACTTTTTATGAGAAACTAGCAGCGCGGAAAAAAATCTTTAACTCGCAGAAAAAATGTGTTATGTATATCATTTTTTTTCCCTTTACGTCACTCTTTCATGCATCAAATATTTTTTTTGTGGCTTGTCTTTCTTTTCATTCCTTTTCTCTTTTTTTCATTCTTTTTTTTTTCCTTTCTTTCTATTCTTTAATTGTGAACGCGTCGTTCAGTCACTTATTTATTGTGTACGCCTCTTTGATTATTCACTTGCCTTTGTTTACTTATTTACTTCAAACGTTCTGTCGCTTATTCTTTTATTTATTTATTCGTCAATTTCCCACTTCATTCGTGTTTATCTTTTCTAGCACAGTTCGCTTATTTTCCCTTGGTTTTGTTTTTTACTTTCAAAAACTTTTCATTCATGCAATCATTCGTTTTTTTCCTCACTTTTCTTCGAAGTTCACCCGGTGACTTCGGGTTCAGTAGGTGGAAATTGAAACAAAAAAGTCAATTTCAGGTCAAAAGGCTACCCTTTATAAACACTGTTCTTCATTTCACATGGATGAAAACTAACTCTCTCTATCTATTCATTGACAATTGTTTCCTGCGGTCAATTACGTATATATATATATATATATATATATATATATATATATATATATATATATATATATATATGTATGTGTGTGTGTGTGTGTGTGTGTGTGTGAATATATGTAGATAGATGGATATTGAGAAAATGTTGTAACTGATCAGTTGTACGCAGTCGCTGCGATTGACGGGCAATAGAAATGGCTACGTTGAACTGATAGGTAACAACAAAAATTGTAAATATCCATCTATCTATTTACGTTTTATTTTAACAATATCGAGCACAATTACCATAGATGAAGTAACCCCAAACAATATATATACATATATATATATATATATATATATATATATATATATATATATATATATATATATATATATATACATATATATATATATATATATATATATATATATATATATATATATATATATATATATATATATATATAAATTTTTGCCTCTCACAAAAAAAGACATTTTTTTTTTATTTTGGGGCTTTCATTCCGATTTCGAACTTTACTTTTTGAAATAAAATGCTATTACATTGAGACTTATCATTCGATTCTATTCTAAATAAAATATAAAACAGTTCAAGAAATGAACATGAATGGGGTAAATTAAGTACAGTTTTGCATATTTTCTTGGAAAAAAGTTTTAGCAACCACCACTGACTTTTGACTTGTGTCGATAAAAACGTCTGAAACTTATAATCAATCAATTTTATCGTGATAATCGTTGTGTTATTAAAAGTAATAAAGATTGAAGAAGGTTATTTTTTGTAGACAATATATAAGCAGAGATAACTGTAGTTGAACATATATTTACACTAGTGAATCGATGAAGTGTAAGAATTTGTAATTGGGAATATGGCACAATTCACTGACAAATTCTAAAACTGCACTAAAATATATTAATGAGCCTATTTCGATAAATTTTCTGGGTGTATTCACATTCAATTCATATTTAAAAAAAATCTTATTTGTAAGAAAATCTGGGAATATTAATCTACGTTGAACACTTCAATTGAAATCCTCTGTGAGCCCGCAAAAGTATTTTTTAAAAATTCACAACTAACTTCATGCTATTTTCTTGCAGTTAAAACCAAAATTAAACCATCGAAGGAGATATCAAAATTTGCCAAAAAGTATTGAAAAATGCATCGCAGAGTCACAATATGTCAATTTTATGTCCTCAACTTCGAAAAGTTCTCTTTAGAGACTTTGCAGCGGCTGACATAACTTATTGAAGTTAATTTTATGAGATGCCTCATTTTCTATACTCAAAACAGGAATTTGTGGGACTCACTTTTGTGATATTGAGCTGCTAGATAGTTTTTAATCTACTTCAACTTTGAAAATGATCTTTTGATTTCTGTAGTCGTAACAGCTAGGATTGTAAACAAAATATAAACCGTACTAAGTTCTGGGAAACTGGCAGACAAAGATGAATTTTCACAAATATACGATTTGGTCAGATGTCTGATACTCTCCGTTTTTTGAAATTTATGTCCCTCATTACCGTTGGAAAAATGGTCATTTCTTGGTGAAATAAGTCCTTCAAATCATCGTTTTATCCATCCCTTAAACGTTTTGATAATTTATACAGTTACTCGTTGTTAACAATGGCTGAAACCTTGGGGCTTTGTTCTTTGAATTTTCGAACAACGTACCAGGAAGATATAAAACGTTCTTATTACCAAAAAGATAAAATGTTAAGTATTCTATGAAAAACTTCCAATTCAGTGAAGCTGAAGTCTTGATATCTTTAAAAGATCCTCGTAACCGTTTTACGTGCTCGTTTGCGTTTCTTAGGAGGGTCTCAGTATCTCACATGTGGACAGAATTAGTCTGGATGTATTTGATTTGAGGAGTTGAACTGAAGATTATGACTTCTACGTCATTCTGTTTCACCTCTTAGCTCAGTGGTGGTGCTAGGTCCGACTGCACTCCGCCTTCAATGTTTTTTAAAGATTCTTTTAAGATATCCTGGGTTCCTCAGATAAATTGCTCCTCCTGGGCTACGAAGATTTCAACAGAGATGCTAAATTCATTATCATAGAAAAATAGAAAAATACATACCGAACAAAAACACTGCAGTGCTTGAAGCTAATGAGGACGGGTGGATGATACACTTGAAGACCCTATCACTTGAAGGTCACAACGGCAAATTAAACCACCCGAACAATACCTAGTACCACGCCACAATTCGAAAAATAACACATGAACCAAACCAGCAAACCCCTTATTTAACATCCAATCTACACACAAATACAGTTTTTTTTATCAATCTACTCGAACACATCGTTTTTATGATCCTACTCGAACACATCTACTCTGAACTTTCCATGCATATAAAAGAAAATTCACCACCATATCAATCTTAACATTCTGCTAAACCATTGGAAATTAAACAGGATTTTTATCAAATCAACTGGATTTACGCTGATTAAATTCTTTGTATACAAACCCAAGTTTGATCAAATCCAATACGACGACTAGAAATAATAATAAAAATACTAAATATTCCAAAAATTGTGAAAATGATGGATAATCCATCTTCCTTAAAAAAAGGAAGAAGACCCAAAAATATCGTACACAACGGGTCAACCCTCAAAATGGATGTCTTGTCTACACGCAACGCACTATATTTTTGTTATTTCTATTCTCATTATACCATACCATACCATAAAGAATCAAAAACAGCCCGAGTATACCCACTAACTAATCTTCACACTCACATGCTCTCAGACATATACACATACACATACAGTCACACACACACATATTCACACACACGTATATATATTTGCACACATTAATACATTGGCACACACATGCACACACTAATTACTATTGAATAGGTGAGAACAGTTTGAATATAGGGACCAAGTAACAAAAGAACTGTCTTATCAGTGAGGTTCGTAAACTATCCCCAGACAGTCAGCGGGAATAGATAAATTAATGTTCGAGCAACAGCCACACACCAAGGCCACTACGAAATGATTACTAAAACATGAGATGGCAGAATCGCTGAAACTATGGTACACAAACGAATCAAACGAATAAGATAAAGAGTAAAAAATAATGAATTCTTTCCACAAATATACTCCTGTTTTGTATCGTATACAAACTTACGACACACCTGCATAACAAAAACTTAACATAAAAACATTGGAGAAAATGCAGAGAATC
Source organism: Thysanoteuthis rhombus (assembly GCA_963457665.1). Taxonomy (NCBI): domain Eukaryota; kingdom Metazoa; phylum Mollusca; class Cephalopoda; order Oegopsida; family Thysanoteuthidae; genus Thysanoteuthis; species Thysanoteuthis major. The sequence goes on from OY735208.1 coordinate 25,217,816, forward strand.
AGCTGTCATTCCCCTAATTGATGCATTATCAAGCGAAACAAATAGCTTGTGCATAATATTAGCTCTTCCCATAACTGAACACAATTGCCCCTAACCGCTGCGGCTCATAGTTTTTCATTCACTAACATGCACACATGTACACGTAAACGTACACAAACATGTAAACGTACAGACACATAAAAACGTACACACTCATGCACATATATGTATAAATACTTATTCTCACACACATATTCCCCGATTCTCACTGATCATGTAATAACTAACACACATAGCTTGCTGGAACGAATTGATGCTTTTTGACCTAAATTCTTCCATTACTCAAATTCAAAATTTATATCAAGCAAAACTACAAATATCTGACATCTATTGACTTCATCAGCAAAGATTCCCTCCAAACCCCTGACTGATGACTTCCCTATAGACATGACAGACTTACCACCACTAAGCATATCATACATATTTTTTATCAACACTCTACCGCACTTAATATGATCAGAATAAATGTTGAAAATTTTAGCCCTCCAACTCCATTGGTGTGGCCTGTATGCATGATACATACATAGCCGGCAAGCCAGATCAGCTTGAAAATCGATGAACTCATGCTGGCAATCCTGGTGACAGTTTTTGTTGACGGTTTAAAAATAATTGCTCGTGGGTCAGCCTATGGTAGAAGTCGATTTTATGATTGTCATGCCAAATATAAGGTCAGGGAGACACAAACAAATAAATAAATGAACAAAAAGTTCAAATATATATATATATATATATATATATATATAGTTTGGCTTCGCGACCGAAGATTTATGGAAGGGTTTTCTACAGCAGTTGGATCATAGACGCGGTGGACCCGGTGAGTCTAATAATGCTCCAACCTGAGCATTTAACTTTCAAGCTGAAGGATGACCCTAACTTTTAAACCAAGGGTTTGTATTTTATGGTCCACCAAGTTGGCACAAGTAAGAGCGGAGCTTCTAGCTCGCAGATTTGATTCCTAGTGACATGAGCTAGCTATGGAGGTTTGCTTCCCCCTTTGTGAGAGAATTCTGACAGTAAGGCTTACCTATGGCTAAACTGCGGGATGTGAACATTCTGTATTTGGTTGCTAGATATGGGGTTCTACCGTCCCTTTGAAGGAGAAATAGCTTATTACGACTGCCAGCAATTTCATAAGCGAGGATCCTAGACAATCCAGCAAAAGCAGATGTGCACTTACAATAGAGGTCTGTTGTGACCCATCAGTATAGCTGTCTGAGTATATTGGACCCCTGGTCTTAATCAAATCCCTGTAAAAAAGATTTTACTTTGTATAAATCCAGATATACACTTTTATGGATTTTTTAGCAGTAACCTCGACTCCCTACCTCTAACAAACTCTACATTGGCCATTCCAAATTTTTGAAATATCATTTGTATAAGAGAAATTAAAAATAATGTTACTGAATTCTTAATCCTTATTATAAGCAGATGTGTGTGTGTGTGTATGCGCATGTAAGTTAAAACGACTTTGACAAAGGTCAATAGGAAGACAATTTGCTATATAAACCAAACGATTACTAAATGTCAAAGTATAAAAACAAAATTTATCTTAAAATTCAATTGATTACATGAATATTTTTTCATGTGTTCGACACAGGAATGTTTTCGTAAAAAAAAGAAATCAATGTATGAATCGTATTGATTATTTTTCTATTAAAAAGACTGAAAAAAGGGAGTACAATAAACCGAATCTATTGACCGAGACTGGTTTATACATTCATCTGCTAACCATCGTGGCTTGCCAGAGATAAGACATATTTGCAAAGTTATCTTGTTATAGACGTGAATGCAAGAATATGATTTCATAAGCTTATCTCCATTTTTGTCGATGTATACTTCTGTGACAGGTTTGGTTAGTCATTCAAAAGAAACCATCTTGTCAGCTACGTCTTCTCACAACATATAGCGTTGTGGGTGATCAATGAACACACCTTTTGTTGGATCACTAAAAAGTCCGGTTTTCAAAAACCAAGCGTCATCGCAGTCGGGCACAAACTTAGAAACCCATTCATTAAAATCTGTAATATGAAAATTATCCCCTCACTAAAAATCTACTTTGGTGGGGAAAGTTTTTTTTAAAAGCATGATAAGATAATCAGATAAATGTTTACATTTTCAGCCCATTGGTGCAGCCTCTACATAGCCATGCAGACTGTCAGACTCTCCCCCGAAACCTATCCCGACAGTTAGTGCAATTATGGTCATCGTGGAAAGAGATGGGAAAGGCCTTTGTCCGTCAATTGACTCATACGGCTGCTACTGCTTTTTATCTGGACTGGAACACCGACCTTTCACACCTTTGGGGTATTTGTAACTATCTTACCGACAATACTGACTACTGTATATGTGTACTTACATGTTCTAAAGATTTTTTATGCACACGAGACTCTGGCAAAATTTTGTCCTTTCGTCTGACAATTTTCAATGAATTTTAAGAATTTGGTTATCAACTTTGCTTTCCAAAAAAATTTGATCTTTAATTTTTCAAAAAATCTAATTTTCATCTCATTGCATAAACAATCTAAGAATATATTACATTGCACTCCAGCAATTAAGAGAAAATGTTTTCTCATTACACCAGTTTTCAATTAAATTTAGTTTGTTTTGTCTACTCGGTCATTGGTTCATCATGAACATGTATGAAATCTATCGATAATTGCATCAGTATGAAATAATTCGAAATCATATATCTGAGGTATAATGGAAATAGTAAATAAGTAATACACTTCTGCTTGTTATGACTTCTGCCTTGTCTGCTTGGACTCCACATATCACATAACTATTTAATCGGCCTATTTGCAATATACAAAACAGACTTGAACATGACAAGCACCCAAGATTGCGTCACTTGCTACATCTTGCATTATTTTACCCATAGCCATCAGGAAAAATAGATCTATGCGTTTCCCAAGGGTATTACTGCATGGTGAACATGGACTCAACTATTCGAACACAGCTCACCGAGTCTGTTCGATACCTGCTGCACAAATGGTGAATGTGCATGTACAATCTTCATAGAGATTGGAAACGACATCGTCCATTTTTTTCAAACTGTATCTAATTTGTGTAATGTGTGCATACTACTTCCGGTTGTAGTTTAAGTTGCAAAATTTTTTCAGGAAGCTTTCACACCTTATTTTGTGAATTTTGTATTGATTGTTAATATGTCCAACAATATTCATTCTCCTTCGTAAATCCTCAGAAAAACTAGCTCAATGTAAGTTAAGTCCAAATATCATAGGAACATGTTTACCTAAATGGAATATTTCATACTTTCTTTATGATAAAGGTGAAAGGTTTAACCTTTTCACATCTTCGAGGGTCAATTTTATACGGTTAATTTGTCAAACTTATCGATGGAGCACTGCAATTATTATCGTCTTTTATTGAAAGTTCTTCAGTTTTTGACTGCATTTTATCACAATGCAACACCTTCGGTCGATACCACTTCGGGAAGTAGCTTTCAACAAGACTTGTATTCGATACAAGAGTGGGTTGTGTGTTCAAGTGTAAATCACATCGTATCTGTATTCACAAATGTACAAAAATATATGTACATATAAACGTGCTCAAATATTCACTTATAAATATACACATGGTGTATATGTAGACACGAGCATGAACAAATGTACATTTTTAATTATAATTTCAAACTCTACATAAATATACATTCGTACCAAAGGGGCAAAAAGTTCTAGTACTTCATTAAATTTTAAAAAAATGACTTTAAAGAAATTCGACATCAACTTTATTGAACTATTTATTTATGTTTTATACATACACGCACTCACACACACACACACACACACACACACACATCTATATATTTGTTTTTATATGCACAAGCAAAGAATGGCTCAATATGCTTTTTGTAGTCTTCTGGGGAATTAGAATGTTTTCCATTAAGAGAATTCTGTTTATACTGTAATAAATGGTAATCTGAACGTATAATATCTGGTGAATACGGCAGATGTATCTTCGCAGTGAAGATGTAACTTTTCTTTGGTCACTTTGGTACGTTGTGGCGATATTTTGATTGAATATTGCACCATTTCTTTTGACTAATTCCAGCCGCTTTTCACCAACTGCTGCCTTCAATTGGACTAATTAGGAGCAGTATTAGTTCAAATAAATCGTTGGGTTTTCAAAGGAACGAGCTCAGAGTAGAAGATTCCCTTTCAATCGTGCCATACACAACATCAACCTCGTTGGGTAAAAATCGGCCTTCAGTTTGGTTAGTGGAAGTTCGTTTCGCTTGTCTCTCGATGTCTTGTATTCCACGTTGTTGTAGAGCATCAAACTTTCATAGCCAATGACAATTTTCCTTTAAAGCCGAACATTCCTCTCTCTCTCTCTCTCTCTCTTATATATATATATATATATATATATATATATATATATATATATATATATATATATTAGGAATATACTGCTACGTCCAAAAGAAGTACATAGGTGTGTATGGATACGCATGAACGCGTACGCATATTATTACATATGTTCATGAAAGTTAATTTTCTTTCTTCACACACTCATACATACATACACACTCGTATGACATAACATCGTAAGATGATTTGGGATGGTATAAAATTATCAAAAGAAAAAATATCTTTCAGCGTTGTACAGTATATATATACATATATATATATATATATATATATATATATATATATATATATATATATATATATATATATATATATATACACATATACATATATATATACATATACATATATATATATATATATATATATATATATATATATACATATACATATACATATATATATATATATATATATATATATATATATATACATATATATATAGAGAGAGAGAGACAGAGGGGGTAAGAGACTTGCATATGGCAACATTTACATATATAAATTTAAAATTCTAATATATATGTGTGCAGGTGTATTTGTGTGAGGGTGTGTACCAATGAAGGGCTATTTCAATAATTCATTTTCGCAACTATAGATCCTGACATGCGTTAAGTACAGGTGTCTATTTAAAATTCCTATTTCAAACACATTCCGATATATGGTCTTCAACATGTCCCTACACATTCAACCTACGTATTTACTTGGTAAATTCCTTCTCCAACGTACTTTGTTACACATACCAATAGAAATATACTTTCTCCACTTCATTATATACGCTCGTTTTTGGTGTCAATACTCGTATATGATAATTATAAATTCTCCTAAATTTATGAATTCTGACTAACCCACCCTCTATGCTGCCTGAAAAATTAGATTAGTGCATGCTTCTGCATCTGTCTGTGTTTGTGTGTATTTGTGTGTGTGTGTCTGTCTATGGCTGTGTATGTAAAGTTTTTCAGCCACTTATAAACCCTTCTACATTGTTAGCACATCTGATTGGTGAAACGTGCTGAATAGTTTTGGTGCCTATATGTAAATAGTTTCCATCGTGCTTCGGTAAAAGCGCATTTTTGTACTTCTACGAGTTAATTCACACGCATATGCATGAGATGAATACCTGTATGTGTGTGTGTATGCGTGTGTGTGTGTGTTTCAGCTCACGCATTTTAACGCGATCTGTTATTGGGCTCTACGGGTGGTTATACGAAAATCTATCACGGCAATACAGTGAAAGTCTCATTTCGTTCGGACTAATAAATCACACCTTTTTATTCATGTTCTCACTCGGTTACCCCTCACCCTTGTTGGAGGAAATGAAATATTCCAGTTACCCGGTTCTGTCCCCCTGCCATCTTATGACTTCATTGTTCACCTCTCCCGATTTTTCGCCGTCGAATGCCCGCACAGGAAACCAGCCAAGTCCCCTACTTTACTTCCGGTGAAGCGCTTGCTCACCCCGACCCAAAACAATTGTTCATCGGTACAGGATTTTGATAAAATGTAAATAAATCTGAAATTTTCGCTTAATTTCTTATTTTCTTTTATTATTCATTTACCTATTAATAATTCGAATATTTATTTATATATTTGCATACGTTTGCACAGGAATTCTCTTTTGGACATCGCTGGAGACTAAAAGACAGCATGTGTTCTCAAGACACCCTCATTTTTCTTAGTATCATGACGATTTTGGTCATCCTTTGATTTGTATTGTTTCTGTCTTCTTCCGGATACCTATTTGCTCCAGATGTCACCTAAAGAAATTCAGGATGATGGACACTCTCATATTTCACGATTTGTGAAACATAAAAGGTCCGGGTATTTTACAATTTTTTTTACATACGAGATCATCTGTCTCTATATGCATAAACATACCCCCCCTTATAAACAACGCAAATATATATATATTTGACAGTGGATCATGAAATTAGTTGTTAGCTGAATTTTGACCAGGAATTCTATATGTAAAATGTTTAATCTGTGCAATCAATAGAGAAGTTGGGTTAAGCGCATTAACAAAGGAGGTCGTGTTGGAAAAATATACATTACCTGTTGTAGAGCTAGTTTCATGGACTATTGCTTGAAGGTTCAACCCCAAATAGGTTTTCTGAAATTCTGAAAGGGTCTTCTGCAGATTCTATTAGGCTTAGTAAATCTCTACTAAAAAATTTGCCAACATACGAGTCTAATCGCAGACATACTCCCCCCTTCTCTAACACACACACACACACACACACAGACACACACACACACGCGCGCGCAACAATACTAAATTCCTAGCATACAAACACTTGTTCATATATCGGAAATCATAGTACGATTTATTCTGTTGGCTTTGTACACGATAAGTTCTCATACATTTATACACTCGGTTTTACATGAGCATTGATCCATTATGAACTTATATGACCACAAGGCATTGAATCTGGCAATCAAACTCAAAGTAAACATTTTTACATACACACACACACACACACACACATTGATACTTCCACTTATAAATGCGTTTAACCACGACTTACACACCTTTTACAGTAAGTAAAATTGTTTATATATTTATATGCAGAGATATACGCTTAAGCATCAAGCTAAGCATACACACACACATACACACATACACATATATGGTAATCTATATCAAAATTTTATTTAATAGCAGTTTTTTTTTTCATATTCTAAAAAACCGATCCTAAATCATTAGTTAGATATCATGATGGTCTAAGTGCCTCATGTGTTAGCCATCGTCGGAATATGTTGAAAATTGTTGTTTTAATGTTGGCGGGTATTAATAATGGACGCATTGTGGTAACTATTTTTTGGTGCTTTGATTATTTACATGCTTTGTGTAAGTGTGCATGCGTGCGTGTGTGTCCTTTAACTGCGACAAAAATGAACCGTTCTCTGACTAGCAAAGGGGTTTTTTCGTTCTGACCAAACCTTGAACGGTTTATAGCGTTCGCAAGAAAGGAGGGATATCGGGGGATTTATTTACGTCGCACTACGTCATTTTTCTTTTTTGATCAATTCTCGAGATAGAAAAAATAAAGTACAAGATAGAGAGAAAGCAGACTGTACAGTGTTCATAGCTAATGTATACACTTCAAATATACATATATATAACTTTTCGATTTCCAAATGATTTATGATGCATTTTGAAAATATTTTTGTGTCATTTTTATACACCGATTATTCATTTTTAGTTTCGGACGGTTTAACAGGGATTAACTTGAAAAATCAATTGGAAACAAATGGTTTTATTACTGCAACAAATGTTGCCAAATGTTGCTAAATATGTATATTCAACGTCCCAGGTTTTGAACAAATTCAATTCTTGTTTTTGCAGTAAATCTTAGCATGTTTTGTCCGAATCTATCTTGAAAAGTTTCAACGTTTCCAAGCTTTTCGCATATCGAATATCATTGCTATAATAATTGTTAAAACGTAATTCTATTATTGGTCTGGTACTAATCCCTGCTGGTTGTACCATGTAATCTGGTACAACCTGTTGCAAATGGGCAGTGCCAGGTATCACTATGGCCCCGGGGAATGGTAGGAAGAGCTATGTATGGAATCAAGACAATCTACTTGATCATGGAATATTAGTATCTACCAGGAGTAAAAAACTCTTGTCAAACCTACAAATTTTGGGCCTTGCTCTAATCCGTGCCACTTGGGTGTACCGTAGGATACAAACCTTTGATTTAATGGGTGGAGTCGGTTGTGCACACGACGCACTTCACCTTAAAATTCTCTGCGCAGGCTAGAGGGTTATTTCACGTACATGGCACCCCACCGCCCTAGGATCCCATAATCATGGAAAACCTTGCTAATATCTTCGCCTGCGAAGCCAAGACATTTAATACATAAATAAAATGAAAATAAATTTTACCCAAGTATCAGTGTCACTTTTATATCGCGCGCACACGTGCACACACACACACACACACACACACACACACACACACACACACACAGTATATCTATAATGAACTAATGACCTGCAACGTATACATAAAAGTGACCAAACCGCGTATTCACACATTTTAGTTTGAAAATTCATTCAGGATAACTGAACACGCATACACATACACACATATATACAGAGAAAGATATACATCGATTTATAAAAGTATACATTTACATAATCTTAATATGCATGCTAGCACCACATGCATTTGAATATAATTGTGCACATATATATGTATGCGTTTTTGTATGAGTAAATGTATACACATACATTTTTTCATCAAACCACACTTGCACACTGGCGCTCATAATAAGTATACAGTTATACACGCATACCCATCATTCAACACGTACACACTCATAATATATGTTGCTATAGGGTCTGAATTGCTCAGATCCATATATGCAAATATACACATACATCTTAATACATGTGTAGATCTACACATACGTCTTAATACATATGTGTAGATCTACACGTCTTAATACATATTATGTAGATCTACACATACGTCTTAATACATTTGTGCAGATCTAAACATACGTCTTAATACATATGAGTAATTGTACACGTACGTCTTAATACATGTATAGATCTACACATACGTCTTAATACATATGTATAGATTTAGACATACCTCTTAATACATATGTGTAGATCTAGACATACTTCTTAATACAAATGTGTAGACGTACACATACATCTTGTACATATGTGCAAATCTACACGTACATCTTAATCCTAATGGATACGAATATTCATATACTCTCAGTGGTCGAAACGTTGACTTTGAAGATATACAAAGATATGCCAGCATATACACACACACACGCTCGTTGTAAGCACCTCACGCATCAACACTGGCTCCAAACAACTTACATACACATAACTTTACACACTCTCGTCTCCACATTTGATGACCTTAACATTCACTTGAAAGCATTTTAGACATTTATCATTATACAGTTTACACCTACCTCTTATACACCAGAGAACTTTATTTACTTGTTGACATAGAAGCGTGCTTGGTTCTCTTCATGTGATGAGTGTAAGTGAAGTGTGCACTTAATTTTCCAAGTGCAAATTTGGCGAAAACATTTGGGACCACGCAGAGATAATCACTGCTGGGAAATGCCATCATTAAATCCGTATTGATTTAACAGTGCCGGGGGCAAGCTTTTACCCCCAGGGAACAGCAGGCTCGCTCAGAGGGGAGACGTACAGCCCGGAACATTTGCCCTATCCGATGACAGTAATTTCGGACCAGTTACAACGCTGATTTATAATAGAGAAAGATTCGGCCCTGAGCAAACTGTCCGAGCAGGTATGTATGTGGAAACGTACGTACGCTGATTAATTGATAGGTTAGGAAAATTGTGTTCACATCTACGAGATTTAAATGTAAGTAAACATATATCTAAATCACGAGAAAGAATTACGTACTTCAGGAATTGTCCCCATAACCTAAAGACGCGAAATGTTTTTTGATTTATTATATATATATATATATATATATATATATATATATATATATATATATATATATATATTTATATGTATATATATATACATACATATGAATATACATACATATATTTATATACATATATATATATATATACATACACACATATATATGCATACACATACATATATATATATACATATATGTATATATATATGCATACATACAAATATACATATATGTATATATATATATATATATATATATATATATATATTATATGCACAAACATACGTTTATGTTCATAATTATAAATCCCAATGTATACGTGTATGTGTGTGTGTGTGTATAAAGTTTTTGTATACTCAAACATATCTTTCATAATTATAAATCATGTCTTTATAATCATGAACATAGACATATGTCCGTGCACAAAACGTGAATTTTCGTCATCTTTATTTCATTTCTATAATAAAACTTACAAAACTAAGAAAAACTCAAGTTGCATCAATTTTAATTATTATGTATAGGTGCGTGTGTGGATGCATATATATATATATATATATATATATATATATATATATGAAGCTATAGATAGATATGCACAGATGACTATAGATGGAGATATCATGCTTCATGAGGCCCACATGGAATAAGAAGATTATGTTGCACCAACCATTCAAAATACCAATATATATATATATATATATATATATATATATATATATATATATATATATATATATATACGCTTACGACATCAATAGCCTGCTTGAATAATTTAAAAACTGAAGAAAAAATCTATGTTGCTTTTGTTGGTTGACAGTCCCAAATATTCATTAAATACATTCGTGTGTATACTTGAACTATATATAAGTTCTAGCTGCCAAGTTTAGAATATAAGGTTTCACAAAAGGTACTCTTGAATTTCGTCTGAGAAGATCGAATAATCAGGTGGAAGTGTCACTATTTCAGAGAAAAAATTTCAGAAAATGTTTCTACTGTGAAAAAAAAACAAAAACAAAAAAACACACCCGGATCAATGCTAACGAAATCTGCACGTACGCACACACACACATACACACACACATACGCACACACATATACGCAAACACACTTAAATGCACTCACTCATACACGCACACACACATACACGCACACACACACACACACGCACACACACACACACACACATATATATCTATGAATGCATAATATCATTCAAGCTCTATTCGACATGACCTTCCTTTTTTTCAAATAGTTTCAGATAACATAACGCATTCATAAATTGTCTGTTGGATTATATATCCATTTCTTTATATATATATATATATATATATATATATATATATATATTGTATTTGTAAATTCCTCAATATTCATGTGTGTGGGTATGGGTGTGTATGTATGTATGTTTCTTACGACATGACTAGACTATCAATGCATTCGTTTTCATCAAATCAGAGATATTGAAAAATCTCGACATCCCCAGGTGAATAGAAGATTTTATTGTTATCTTATCATTATTGATTCATTAGTTAATAATATTGTAGTTTATATACATGATATTGTCCATATTCCCCGTATACATTTACATGTGTCTGTTTGTGTGTGCATATAGATGTGTCCGTGAGTGTATGTCTGTGAGAACTTGTTTTTGTATGCAGAGATATATATGCATTCACAAATACATAGTAGAGATGCATTTGTCGACGTATATATATGTATATGTGTGTGTGTGTGTGTGTATGCATGTACGTATATATATATATATATATATATATATATATATATATGTATATATATATGTATATATATATATGTATATATATATATATATATATGTATATATATATATATATATATATGTATATATATATATATATATATATGTTTATACATATATATATATATGTATACATACATATATATATGCGTGTATGAATATATGATATATATATGCGTGAATAAATATATGATATATATATAAGCGTGTATAAATATATGATATATATATAAGCGTGTATAAATATATGATATATATATGCGTATATAAATATATGAAATATATATATGCGTATATAAATATATGATATATGTATGCGTGTATAACTATATGATATATATATGTGCGTATGAATATATAGTATGTATACATATATATATATATATATATATATATATATGCATATGTAAATATATGATATATGTATATATACATATGCGTGTATAAATATATGTACGTATATATCAGCCTATATATATATATATATATATATATAGTAAAACGATATTGTATGAATGTCCACTTATTGCTTAATAGATGACTCAAATACCTACAGTAATGGTCCTCATCACCTTTTGTTATCGTGTTGATAAATAGATATGAATACAAGTTTATCCTCTTTGATAAAATATGGAAAGAAATATGCATTATTCCGTTTTTATGCTATCTTGTTTTTGTATTTAAAGTTTTTTATTAGAATATGAAATTATGAATACTAAGAAGAGACGTATGATAGTTAGCATAAAGCAACCAAAATAAGTTGATAAAAATTGAGAAAAGCGATGCAATTTTACAAAAGCATTTTTGATACATAATTGATTTAAAAAAAGTACGTTTGGAGTCATTATTTCATTGTTTTCACACACACACACCCACACACACACACACACACATATATATATATATATATATATCATTTCACAATGATTATCTAGTATAAGTGTGTATATTGAAAAAGTACTCGGGATAAAGATAACACAACCAGAATTTCGGGAAATTCGTACCACTTATTCGAACCAACGACAAAAACATGTAAAAACTCGAATGACTTTCTGAAAAAAAAATTTTTTTTTTTCAGTAATACTTTTTTAGAAGAATGAGTGCTGCCTGAATATATAATAGTCGTATGTGTGTGTGTGTGTGTGTGTGTGTGTGTGTGTGTGTGTGTGTGTGTGTGTGCATGTTATCAAAAGAAAATTATCAAATAAAGTAGCACGAATTTGCACATCGACATTAGTAACGAGCAAATCAAGGAAATTGATTCCAGAAATTTAAAAAGAAAAAGTGTGCAATTAAGGGAATCTTTCAGTCGAATACAAAAAAAAAAAAAAAAGAAAGAAATCGAGCCACTTTCAAAAGGAAATCTCAGTCCGATTAAAATTATTTTTCTTTGTTAAACATATGTGTATGCGTGTGTATCTATGTATGTACGTGTGTGTGTGTGTGTGTCTGATTTTGCATAGATATTTACATGTAGAGACCGATAGATGAATATATTTATATATGAATGTGTGTCTCAATGTGTGAATGTGTATTAATTTATACGTATATATGTATATATCAAAATAAATGCTTACGAACATATTTACACAGACATATACGACTATGATGAATCTGTAGATACAATATATCCAACAGTATGTATATAGTTGACAATATTGGAAGTAGTTGCATTCAATAATTAAATTTATTGTATTAACATGTTTTGCCTTTCTGT